>CM035418.1:110008329-110500829 GCA_020310875.1 Ceratopteris richardii
ATTATACTCTATATTTCTCATGGATGGTAAGTCCTTTTCTTGATAACGGCATCGAGACAACTTCAACCAAAAGAGGTGTCCAACAAACTCCAAGAAATGTCCAGCCAACTCCAGCCAAAAGAATTGATCAAATTTCCAACACTCTTTTTGGATAAGCAAATTTGATATAACCAAGTTTGATCTGGCTAAAATTGGTTGCTTCTTGCTTCAACTCTATAGTCCACTTGCCATCAAGTTAAACCTAGTTTGACTCAATTATATCAAGTTAGTTCTTGGTTCAACTCATCCAAATGTCTATAAATAGATGAGAGGAGTTGAGTCTCATTTTCCACATCCATGAGTTGAGATAGATCATAAACAGGAAAAGATCATAGAGAGAAAAAGAGTAGAGAAAGCAGAGGAAAAGGAGAAAGTCAACAATAGAGAAGAAGGGTGCTGGCAAAATGTCTCAGAGGTAACTCAAATTTACCGAACAAATAAAGATTCCAAAAATATTCCTTTGTAAAACCCTATAAATTTTTATATTTTGCTTAAACAAATTTGAATGTATGTCCAAAATTAGGGTGATGCAAATCGATGCCACACATCAAGATTGCAGGCAAAGTCGATGCTAGGCATCAACTTTTCAAGTCAACTCGATGCCAGGGATCAATTTTTTGGGCCAACTTGATGTTAGGCATCGACCTTATGGGCCAACCCGATGCTAGGCATCAGGTTTGCAAGCCAAGCCGATGTCAAGCATCGACCTTGTGGGCTAACTCAATGCCTGGCATCGAGTTGGCCTTGGCTAAGATTAATGTCATGCCCTTGGCTAAGATTTATTGCATCACTTTAGGGACATAGAGAAGTGCGAGGAGAAGTCCATTAAGAAGCCAAAGGTGATGCTTAGCTCAGGAGAGGGTGCTCGGGATAAAAGCATTGGACATGCTGTGAAGCCAAGGAAGAGCATCCTATCTTTGTCCTCTGAGCGTGCAAGTAATCCAATGGCCCTATCATCAGGTGGCCATTGAAGTGTTAAGCCCATTGAGGGAGAGGCAATCAGAAAAGAGAAATCCAAAGAGACTGAATTTAGCAGGAAAGGTAGACCACTTCGAGACATGACAAACTTGGAGTGGTGTCTTCTATACATAGAAGAGAAAAATGCCACCCTGCTTGTATTTGCAGGGGCCTATGGGAGGGGAAAGATTAGTAGCACCCAAGTTTTTCAATATGGCCTAGTGTTCAAGGTGGACTATGAGGACGAGGACTCAGATAACCTTCTTTTCCTAGTGGAGACTTCAAAAGGATTCTCATCCGAATTTGAGAAAGTAGTGCCTAATAGAGGTTGGGATTGCAGTGGATGACAATGTGAAGTCAAATGCATCCCATAAGTTTGACCCATGGTTCCAACTCGCCTTCAAGACGGGGGGAAATCAGGGAGCTCCATGATAATCTTCACAATGTGGGAGAAAAAGGAGGTGAAAGGCTAGAAACAAAAGAAGGCAAAGCTAGATCCGCAGGTGGATGTAAAGGGAAAGGGAAGGAAGATGGATCTCTCAATTGAAGAAGTTCTTGAGGATATGAAGCTAACACCTTGGAGAGCTTGTCAAGGCATGAAGGATGACACTATGATAATTTCAACATTATCAAGGGTCATTTTGAAAAACCTGAGCCTTGAGGAGATGGTCATAAAGATAAATCAGTAAGTAAAATCTTGTCATTAAGTGGTTGCTTTTGCTCCTTCAGTAACTTATCATGTAGTTCCAAACTTCACAATGCACGCACAAGGTTTATATGAAGATTTAGAAGGTGATGATGAGGAAGCTTGGGTGCTTCACATGGAGTGAAATCTAGGTAGAGTACCCAATCACCTCCTCATACAAAGCATTATCAGAATACTTTATATTGTTCCGTGATTGGGTGAGTTCTCTTTCTCATTAGAATTTAGTATAATTGTGTTTGTCTAGTAGTTGGTGCTATTCGATGCGGGGCATCGACCTATATGAATCGACATGCTAGAACTCAATGCATGGCATCAAATGATAGTAGAATTCCTATGCTCGAGATTGAGTCCCAGTCAAAACTCAATGTGAGGCATCGAGTTTCACCATAATTCTAATGCTAGGCATCGGCTTTGAGCACAAAGTTGATGCCAGGTATCGCTTCTCATAAGTAGTCGATGCCAAGCATCGACTTGAAGCAACTGAAATGGCTTTGGGGCTTTATCCATTTATTCATTTTAGTTTCCTAGAAAAGACTTTATCCATTTATTCGATGCCAAGCATCAACATCATTCATGTATGTTGCACTTTGTATCAATCTTTGAGTTGATACTCGTCCTTTGTTTATAGAAACCTCGAAATAAGAAGAGTGGTGAGGCCAATGAAGACTCTCCTACTTCCTTGCTTGCTCATATTCAAAGGGCAACGCACGAGAAGTCTAGAATAATGGCAAAGGAGATGGAGTTCAAGGATGAGTCCTCCAGAATAAAGTGTTTTTCAAACCCCATAGGCCCTCTAAGGCCTTTGTATTACAATGTATATTGCAATGATGTAAATAGCATATGTACACTAGTACCTAGGAAACATTATTCCTATGGGTTTAGAATGAGTGGTTCCATTAATAATGATGGGCCATTCAAGCACCCATAGAAACAAAAGATGGTGATAGATTTTGTTGAATTGACCATGTCATCACTCTGGAGGATTGTCTTTTTTCATAGTAGGGACCAATCCTTCTCTGTATCAACAACATTAAAGTCAACGTGTCATGTTGTTGAGTGTCTTACATGGTACTGTCTTTGCTTTTTATCTCTATGTTGAAATTTCATGTCACATTGTACTTATAATTTTAAATTCACAGGGTAAAGACAAATGTAAATCACACCCCAAGACATAGGTTTGGTAGTGCTACCGGGTGGCTTACAGTCGGATACTATGATGAAGTAAGTAAAAGAAGGGTTAGAGAACATTGTAGTGAGAATAGAATGTCAAATGTACTACTGTTCCCTGCAATCACAAAAAAACTTCGCCATGTGGCAGTGGATAAGACATTGGTTAGTCCTTATCAGAAGCCCTAAAAGCTTATAATGAGGTTAATCTAGTTGTTCTCTAATAATGATTATTGGGCCTTGGACTTATTCTCTCGCACAAGTAATTGTAATTGCAATGTTGCTCATTGAAACTCTTTTTCCATCACCTCTAAATGATCGGTTTCTTTTCAGGGACGACACTTGCCTGTGTGCTCAAAATGTTCAGGCACCGCATAGCTATAGAGAAGGATGTAGCCCAAGTCAGCTTCATTAGGATGCGGATTAATGTCTTGAATGACTACCCAAAAGAGGAACAAGAGGTTGGGAGGAAGCACATTGCTAACATAGAGAGATTTCAGTCTGCCTCACTGGAGCATGTGCCACCATTGGCAGATAAGTGAGGAGACATGGCTAACCTTGAGGAGCCACTTCTAGAGCATGAAAAGCCTTCTGAGACTTCTCAAGTCTCTGAAGATGATGTTATGCATGAGGCCGAGCAATTATATGATTAGCTTCTATTTAGAAGGGTTGTTGAACTTTGTAAACATACACTTTTGGAATATAATACTCAAAGTTTGTTGTTATTTATGCTTAACTTTATAAACATTCTACTTAGTTGTGTTGGATCGGTAAGTGGTTTCCTTTACATTTATGGTTGGTTAAGGTCATATTCTTGAAGTGGTAATTGGAATAGCTTTGTGAGCTAGAATAGAGGTATGCAGAAAAGTTTCTCGTAATGTATGTACTAGTTTCAAGTGATGTGGTATTATATATGTTGAGCCTTGAAAATACTATTTTTTTCCATGTCGACTAACTCAAATTGTAAATAGCAATGAGAACATATATCTCTCCATCTAGAGTGCCAAGCACTATATCAAGAGGTTATATTTCTGTGTTTTTGGCACTATTGCCACTATTCTCTAGAATTGGAAGCTTTGATAAAAGGTATTGGATCATTAGATAACCTTTTCCACCTTTAAATATAATTTTCCTAGCTACTTCATGAATCTGATGCATCAAAAAGACGGTTTTTCATGGTACTAATTGAACAAGAAACAGTGTCTTCCCCCGTCGGATACAAAAATGATCCTTTTTTGCAGCATTTCATGCATTTCTTCTCAAATAAAAAAGAGAACATGTCGTTGTTCTCATTTGTTATGACTCAGTGTCATCTATCTATCTATCTATCTATCTATCTATCTATCTATCTATCTATCTATCTATCTATCTATCTATCTATCTATCTATCTATCTATCTATCTATCTATCTATCTATCTATCTATCTATCTATCTGTCTGTCTCTCTGTCTCTCTGTCTGTTTGTCTGTCTATCTGTCTCTCTGTCTGTATGTATGTCTGTCTGTCTGTCTTTTTGTCTGTCTGTCTGTCTATCTGTATGTCTCTCTGTCTGTCTGTATGTCTGTCTGTCAGTCTGTCTGTCAGTCTGTCAGTCTGTCTCTATGTCTTTCTGTCTATCTGTCTGTCTCTCCCTCTCTCTCTCTCTCTGTCTGTCTGTATGTATGTATGTCTGTCTGTTTGTTTGTCTATCTATCTATCTATCTATCTATCTATCTAACAATCTATCTATCTATCTATCTATTTATCTATCTATCTATCTATCTATCTATCTATCTATCTATCTATCTATCTATCTATCTATCTATCTATCTATCTATCTATCTATCTATCTATCTATCTATATCTATCTATCTATGTATCTATCTATGTATCTATCTATGTATCTATCTATCTATCTATCTATCTATCTATCTATCTATCTATCTATGTATCTATCTATCTATCTATCTATCTATCTATCTATCTATCTACCTATCTATCTATCTATCTATCTATCCATCTATCTATCTAGCGAAATACCAGTGACTGCTTCCATAACGATTTCTCCCAGATGGTAAATCCAATTGACTTGAAAATTTATCAACATATAGAATACTTCAAGCTGGTTCTAATAAGCTATAGAACTTCCAAAATGATCGAGTAACGAGTGAGATATGCTCAGTCAAAGTGGACTGTTCTGAGAGATCATAGCAGGAGAGTAGACAGAGTTGATCAATGAAAAGTTTCTATTATAACACAATGTTGTACAAGATAATTGGTATAGAGAATGATGATCAATGATGATATCTGAGTAGCTATGGAGTGTGCTTACTCAAGCTTACAAAATGATCAGTCAAGTGAGCTCAATTATGAACTATTGTCCCGCGAATTTTCCAAAGTCCTTTTATCACTTGCTTCACAATTTGAATTCAAATTCAAACTCTTGGCTCTCTTCATAAAGTGAATCCTTTGATGTAGGCAATATTCTCTCATTAGGAACTCGTAGCTACATTTTCTCCTAACTTCCACAAGTAATGGCTTTTACAAAGATTCTTCCTGTAATTGACTTTTACCAAGGATAAATGACTAGCTATTACAAGATGTGGTTCACATGAACCAATTAGTGAAGTAAGACATGTCCATAGAATTTCTCTATAATATGTTAAATGTGAGGGCTTGGGTAAATTGGACCAACAACTCCCCCTCAAGCCAAACATTTGGTTTCCATAGCATTATTGATCTTCAAGTATATCCTGCAATCCAATCAGTCTTCAATATGCTAATCTTGGTACCATCAAGTGCTTTGGTTAGTAAATCTGTAAGCTGCATATTAGTAGATACATAAGCAAGTTGAATCTCCTCGCTCAAGAGCTTCTCTCTAACATAATGATAGTGCACTTCTATGTGCTTGGTTCTAGCATGATACACAGGGTTGGCTGCAAGATATAATGAATTGGTATTATCATAAAAAATCATTGGTGAGTGAGTGTGAAGTCCCAAATCTGAATATAACAATCTAATCCATATAACTTCCTGAGTAGCATTAGCTAATCCCATGTACTCAGCTTCTGTTGAGGATAGAGAAACAGTTGGTTGCTTCTTTGTAGACCATGAAATTGGTTTATCTCCTACAAAAGATACATACCCAGAAGTACTCCTTCTATCATCCTTGCACCCTACCCAATCTGCATCTGAATATAGTTTTATATCTAAATCTGATGCATAAGGGAAGAAAAGGCCTTGGTTTTGAGTGCCCTTAAGATACTTCAAAACTCTTTTATCTGCTTCTAAGTGAGGTACTCTTGGTTTGTGCATGAACTGACTCAAAACACTTACTGCATAACAAATGTGGCATAGTCCAAGCTTCCTACTATGCTTTGATAACCTGCAATGTCTTCAAGCTCAACACCTTCATGAGTACTTAATTTGTGGTTTACCTCCATAGCAGTGCTAGCTATCTTTGCATTCTCCAATTGAAACGTTTTCAACATGTCCTACACATAATTCCTTTGAGTGATGTAGATACCCAAGTTTGCATATACTAACTCAAGTCCAAGAAAATATTTTAGTAACCCTAGGTCACTAATTATGAACTCCTGCATCATCTGATTCTTTATATGTTTGATGCCATTGGCATCACTTCCTGTAAGGATAATCTCATCAACATATACACAGAAATATATCACCTCTGAATTGCTCCTTTTGATGAAAAAGGATGAATCTGCCTTACTCATAGTGAATCCTTGGTCTTCGAGATATGTCATCAATCTATTGTCCATGCCCGAGGTGCCTGTTTTAAACCATAAAGAGCTTTTTTCAGTTTTCATACATGAATTACCTTTATTGGATCTTCATAGCCAAGAGGTTGAGCCATGTACACCTCCTTTGAAATCCAACCATTGAGAAAAGCATTTTTTACATCAAGTTGACACAGATTCCAATTCATTGTTGCAGTTATACTGACCAATATCCTAATGCTAAGCATTTTAGCCACATATGAGAAAGTCTCTTCATAGTCTATCCCATTTGTTTGGGAAAACCCCTTGGCTACAAATCTAGCTTTATACTTGCTTATAGTTCCATCAGAGTTTCTTTTTATTTTGTAAATCCACCTAGAACCAATTACCTTCATTGAATCTTTCTTGGGTACAAGATCCCAAGTATCACTCTCTTGGAGTGCCTCCATTTCCTCATCCATGCCTTCTTTCCATTCTGCTTTAGTACAAGCTTCTTCATATGAAGAAGGTTCTTCAAAAGATGAATCTTTAGCAAGGTAAACAGAATGCTTAGTGACAAGAGTGGTATCATACCCATATCTGATTGGCTTCTTACTTTCCATTTGTGACCTTTCCAATGCTTGATTGGAGGACTCAGGTATGTCTTCTAATCTCTTCATCTTGACCTTGCCCTTTGATTTCCATGCCTTGAATCCTTCTAGGTTGATGATGTCCTCATAATCTGATTTGATGTCTTCAATCTGGTTTGGCTCGTCCTTGGTGAGCCTTGGAAACTCCTCTTCCAAGTCATATGGCAACTTAACCTTCTTGCATTCACTTTCAAACCAAGAACCATTCTCATCAAACACAACATCTCTATTGACCATAAATCCCTTGTTAGGTGGATTATAAAACCTGTATCCTTTCTGATTTAAACCATAACCTATGAAGATGCACTTCTCTACCTTAGGGTCTAGCTTACCTCTGATCTGAGATGGAACATGTACATAGGCAACACATCCAAAGATCCTACAATGATCAAGTGATGGCCTTCTACCATGCCATGCTTCATATGGGGTCATCCCATCAAGTGATTTGGATGGAAACTTGTTAATAAGATAAGTGGCACTAGATACACTCTCTGCCCACAAATAATTAGGTAACCTTTTTTCATTTAGTAATGACCTAGTTATTTCAACAATCAACCTATTTCTCCTCTCTGCTACCCCATTTTGCTCAGGAGTATACCTTGTTGTAATTACCCTTTTGATTCCTCTATCCTGCAAGAATGCATCAAATTCATTTGAGAAGTACTCACCTCCTCCATCTTACCTTAGTCTCTTTAGACTTCTTCTTGTTTGGTTTTCCACAAATGCAAGATACTTCTTAAAGCAACTGAACACTTCATCTTTGTGCTTCATAAAATATAATATTGTCCACCTATTGAAATCATCAATGAAATATACATAATACCTTGAGCCTGAAATAGAAGGACCCTTGCTTGGTCCCCACACATCTGTGTGGACAAGCTCCAAGTAATCCTCATGCATGTAGCCTTTCTTTGAGAAGGGTAACCTGTGAGATTTACCAAACTGACATGCACCACATTTATAGATCACGTGTTGCTTGGATACATTAGGTATCCCAAGCACACATTGATCCCTACATATCTATTTCAATGTTCTTTCACCTATGTGTCCAAGTCTCTTGTGCCAAATCTCAAGCTCAGAAAAGGTTTGATTCTTATAATTATACAAAGCAATATTTTTGGTATCTTCAAGCTCAAATGTGAAAAGCTATTTGTTTTTTCTCCCTTGGCAATTCTCTTGAATCCATGTTGGGTGCTTCATATTTGTTGAACCTAACCTGCAAACCCTTTTCCACAATCTTTTCCACAATCTATCCAACCCTTTTCCACAAACCCTGCCAGCCTTGATGCACTTCAATGTTGAGTAGTAAGCCCTCTTAGCTTCTCAATGACACCAATAAAGTACCAATGTACTTTGGAGTTGATGAATGTAATGACTGATCCAAAACAAATAACTTCAAAAATCACAAGTTGTCCAAAACTTGCTATTTTGGTTCACACACCTACTGGTTCTTAAGCTCAGTGTTTCCAACACAAGTACCAATTAGGAAAATTCCTTTTAGAGGAACCAAATTAACTTAGCACGCTAATGTCTGCAAGTGGAATCAATCAAAATAACAAACTATGCTCAAAAAAATCAATTTAGCAATCTTAGACTCACCCCCGACTTTTTAGGGACTACTCACAGAAATACTAGTGATTGTTTTGATCGCGATTTCTCCCAGATGGTAAATCCAATTGACTTGAAAATTTATCAACATATATAATACTTCAAGCTGGTTTTAAGAAGCTATAGAACTTTCAAAATGATGGAGTAATCAGTGAGATATGCTGTCAAAGTTGACTGTTCTTAGAGATCATAGCAAGAGAGTAGACAGAGTTGATCAATGACAAGTTTGTATTATAACACAATGTTGTACAAGATCATTGGCATAGAGAATGATGCTCAATGATGATACTTGAGTAGCTATGGAGTGTGCTTACTCAAGCTTACAAAATGATCAGTCAAATGAGCTCAATGATGAAGTGTTGTCCCACGACTTTTCCAAAGTCCTTTTATCACTTGCTTCACAATTTGAATTCAAATTCAAATTCTTGGCTCTCTTCATAAAGTAACTCCTTTGATGTAAGCAATATTCTCTCATTAGAAACTCGTAGCTATGTTTTCTCCTAACTTCCACAAGTTGTGGCTTTTACAAAGATTCTTCTTGTAATTGACTTTTACCAAGGATGAATGACTAGCTATTACAAGATGTGGTTCACATGAACCAATTAGTGAAGTCAGACATGTCCATAGAATTTCTCTATAATATGTCAAATGTGAGGGCTTGGGTAAATTGCACCAACATGATTCAATTTGATTGTTAATCTTCTTCAAGTGTGGCAAGCCTCCAAGGTCGCTAATGCACCTCAAGTGAAAATGATAAAATCAAAATTCATGGAGGTGCATAACAAATTTAAATCTAACCTTGTTTAACTTCTACCCCATGAGCTTTTTTTTCCCCCTCACTCAAGCCTTTACCGTTGTGTTTTGATTACTCTATCAATCCATGTCCAACTATCTCATTTCCAAAAGGAAGTTCGGTAATACCCTACTCTCCCTTGCTTTAAGCAACCCGTGCTTTGTGGGACTTGGGGGTCCCATGGGTGCTAGGGCTATTCACTTGTACATTTGTTCTTTCTATTAATTAAAGCTTAGTCTATCTCATTGATCAAAAGCTGACCTCCTGTCCATCAATGCATGTAGAGCTACTCATTTGGTAATGTTCTCGTGCAACATAAGCAAGACACGCTACCAAACATGAGCATGCATATTGAGCGAGGTATTTCCAAGTACAAGGTTATCCTAGCACTTCTTTTGCTAACATTCAACACAAGGTTACTTGAGCACTTCTTTTTTCTTATATTCAATGTGAACATAGTAATCCTTCAAGTAATGAGTCATCATTATCGAATCAACCTTTAAAAGTATTATTTTGTCCAGCAACACAGCGATAATGGCTGTTCTTTGCTCTCTTTGAGAAAGCGAAAGTTCAATCCCCGTCAGCTGCACTGGCTGGACAGCTCCTCCTCCTTGAGATGAGATGAGAATGTCTATCATTAGCTTTCAATCATTCTCGATAAACTCTATCAATAGTAACAAGAGCCATGTGTGCTGTTGGCCACATTTGACAAGTTTTAATCAATCTCCTCGTCTGGCATGAAGGCCATCCTTTCCCATTCAAATCCTAGTAGGCAGTGTTCTACCCCCTGCTTGTGTGGGATTCAAGGGGTTTTGTGGGTACTATGCCCTTCATTAGTGCACTTGCAGTTTCAACTAATTTGAGCTTAGGTAAGATGTGGATCATAAGATTGAACTCCCCCTTAAAAGCAAAAAAAAAAATCAACCTTTAAAAGCATTATTGAGTGCAAGTTTGATGTGTACAAGGAGCAATTGATCATGAGAGACTTTAAGAGCAAGCAATGCATATTTTTCCTTAACATGACCATCTATAGACTAGATCCTTTGCAATTATCGCATGCATTGATTTTCCTTCACATGACCGTCTATAAATTGGATCCTTTAGAATTACCACACGCATGATTACTTCCACATGCAAGTCAAGTCGCTTGTATTAAAAAACATACACTTTTATTTTTCATTAGTTATTTCGTTCATACAATTGTAATATTCTTACTCAAAAATGTGTGCCAAGAAGAGGTCCATTAAAAAAAATCGACATTGAAAGCATTATTTTGGGCAAGTTGATGTTTACAAGGAGCAATTGCTTATGGGAGACTTTAATGGCAAGCAATGCAATTTATATATATTTCTTTTTTTGAGTACAATGAATTGGAAACACACTCACACACAACCTCATGAGGTAGAGGCACTCATTCTTGAGGAACTCATAGATGTGTCCAACCAAGACTTAACCTCAGGACTTCCTCCCAAAGATTCAAGGCATCAAACCACTAGGCTACACAAAGCTTGGACAGTTTATAATAATTTTCCTTGACATGATCATCTATACACTAGATCCATTGGAACTGCCACACGCAAGATAGGGCTCGATGATTTCCACATGCAAGATAAGCCGATTAAAACGCACATGGGCACTATTATTTTTCATTATTAATTATTTCGCTTATACAATTGTAATGTTCTTTTGCCAAAAATTGTGTTTCAGAAGTGGCCCATAAACTGATGGGCATGCATGCTCTTGCTCTACATACAAGGATTTTCCCAAGGTCTACAAGGAGTTTCACACAAGGCACGGTTAGTCTACCTCATGTGAAGACTAGGTCTCTCGCAAATTAGGGCCCTTGTAAGCATGATTGCCTCACATTCTGAAGAGAACTCTATTATCTGCATAACCAAGTGGTAGCGTGTCTTAAGAAGAATGTATAACATTCATTTTTCACACTTTACCTTGGCATTTTACTTCATAAGACATCATACTTGGCATCCAAAGTTGGGGACTGATGTTGAAGTTCCTACAAACATAATGACTATTAGGAAAAGAATAAAACAAAGAAATTCCCATTTGATTATCTTTTTTAGTTTGCTTCAGCATAGCTCAAAGAAGTTAGAGCCTCAAAAAAATTTCAAGCAGAACAAGTGAGAAAGAAAAGATAAATTTTAGGGGGAGGGGGAGGTGAGTGGATGGCTGTGCATGTCTATATCGCTTTCGCACGTGCCTTAGTCTATAATTGTCAATCACACGCATTGATTATAAATATATGGAAGGCTATTGTCACACATCTATTTGCTATGTGTTTATGTACATATGTTAAGTGGATTAGCTTAAGCATACAGACGCAGCACAAACAAGAAGCAAGTGAATTCACTCTTCCTGCACATAGACAATCTGCACAGGTTGATTCTTAGACGGTCATGTTCATGAATCAGTAGACAGAAAATCCTTCATTCAAACAGATAGACGCTGTTGGGGCAGGAAAACGACAGAGAAGAGCGATTTGTACCTCAGAGAACCTTAGGTGACCAGGCTGGATATGGCTGCCCTTCACGATGTCTTCCCACTTGTTGTCATTGTTATTTTGGTGGCTGCTACGACTGCTGTTAGGGGAGTTGGGGATGGGCGACTTCTTAGCGAGAAGAGATGGTGCCTGGTTCAACGAGCCGGAAGAAAGAGCTTTTCTCAGCCAGGATCCCCCCGCCGGTGACGGTGGCAATGGAGGGCAAGGTACGACAACGGCAGAAGCGTTCCATCCCTTCTTGGGCTTGCTCTCTGCTTTGCTTTTCGTGGATATCTTTTGCAAGGGATACCCGGAAAGGCCTAGAGGCCATCCGACATCCAACATGTTCTCTGTCAAGATCTGGCGAGGAAGACCAGACGCGCTGGCCATCATTCTGTTCTTCTGGCATTTTGATGGGAAAATCGGCGTCACTGGAATCGCGTTTGTACCACTAGAGCAGGTCTTGGAGCCCGAAAAAGCCCTCCTGTAAGACATCCCGTGCTGTGAAGCAGCGGCATTGATCTGGTTGCTAGACATACATCTCCGCTCCTGATATTGAATATGCGTTCGGCTTTGTGGTGAAGCCAGATTCAAGCTCTCCTTACTCGTCGGAAACTGCTCTCCTGAGTAGAACTGCTTCATCGAAATGCTGCTTAAGGCCTCTGTTGTGTCTGTCGATTTTACTTCATCTGTATCCACCCACAAGGCTTTACCTGTCCTCTTGCTGAGTTTTGATGCTGGCCTCTTTCTCCAAATGCCTCTTTCTGCGGTTGAAGGAGAGCTATATGAGACAGAGTTTCGTGGGGTTTCAAACGGGCTTGATGCTGCATCCAAGAACTCATCGACTTGGCTCCAATCTCTGGACATTGATCTGTTCAAGTGTACCCGGGAAGGTGTTGAATTCCGAGAGCCAAACCGGCTCGATGCATCATAGAACTCGTTTGCCTCATCATCTCCAAGAGATTTCGTATACAGATGCCGAATAGATCCCACGCGAGACCGTTTCGTTTCTTCAGTATTCTCGACTGGAACCTCTGAATTTAGCTCTTCTGTTGTTTCTTGTGGAGAGAGATACGACACAGAGCTCCCTTGGCAGTCTTTTTGTGCCGCCACAGGATGCATGGACTTCGAAGAATCAGGGCTCTGTTCACTGCGACGAGTAGACCGCTCTGCAGGAGGAGACATACTGTTCTGGACTGCGTTGCTTTCAGGAGTTGCGTTTTGTGAAGTCGAGCGAGACATGGATGGGGCAATGGCAATGGCGTCATGTTTCAATGCAGCTCGATCATAATCTGCTTCTACATAGTCTTGCACCGGATGTAGTGCCACATCAGAAGCTGATGGTGATACCGTTGGACTTACAATAGAATGTTCTTTAGATTTTCTGTCTTGCATAGAGTAGGCTTCTTGAATGGTACTAGCTTCCAAACTTTTTCTACCAACGTTCTTCTCCTGCAAGCGGCTCTCTCTCTCTCTCTCTCTCTCTCTCTCTCTCTCTCTCTCTCTCTCTCTCTCTCTCTCTGCGATATCAATACTAAAATGTAGATGACCATCTGTGATGTAGCCTCTACGAAGGATATAGCATGCTGGATACACACAATGTGAAACAGATGTACTGTTCTTGCGGAGAACAACGAGAGAAAATTCCGGCTACAATACCAATACTAATATATGAATGCCCGTCTCTGATGAAGCCTCTGCAGGTTGATTGTACAGAATGTGAAACTGTTCACTCTTCAAAGCGGTGAAATGCAACAAAACTTTATACAGTCATGTTCCAGAAATGCAAGGACTTGTTCAATGTTTACCCTCTGTCCTCCTATGGGTGTATGGGTACATCTGCGCATGTAGATTATTGTCTTTCCGTTATACAAAAAGCGGGAACAACTTTCAAACCATTCCTACTCAGAAATATGCAACACATTCTTCGGAGTATGCAGGAAAAGAGGTCAAGGTCCTGAACTGAAATGTATTTTTCATTTAAACTATTCTGTTGTGGATGTATAGGGATGTTCTCAAAGAATTTTATCCCGTGTGATGTGCGTGAAACAAAATAATGGGACGACAGAATCACGCATCCCTCTGGTGAGTAGGTAAGTGTATCAAAAAGGACGAGTAGGTAAGTGTATCGAAAAGGACGTTTACTAAACATACACATTTAAACTACTATGCTGTGGACATATAGAGATGTTATCAAAGAATTTTATCACCGTGTCATGTGCGTGAAACAAAATGATGGGACAATAGGATCACGCATCCCTCTGATGAGTAGGTAAGTGTATCGAAAAGGGCGTATACTAACATACACATTAGTGTGGATTTCAGAGAGGGTGGCGGCAACGAAGAAATGCTGATGCAATTCAATATGGCACAAATTCCTTCGTCTGCGAAAAAGTAAATGCGTTCTAGACCCACACAGCGCCTCTCTCCCTCGATCTACGGCCAAAAATTCTGAGCTGCTAATTCAAGGGAGAAAATAGTTTTGATTTGTAACGGAGATGCCGCTCTGTGTGAATTCTAGAAGTCCGGTATGATTATCCTTTTGAGGATAGAAATTATCAATAAGTTACAGTTTCCAAGTCTTTTCAAGAAAGATTGTGCAAACCCAGCCTAATGATAGCAATTGTTCTGAACAGCGTGAACCAGGCTATGGAAACAAGACCCACCTAATTCAAGTAGGCTTTACTATGTTGCTTTCTTGTGGGAATTATGCAGCTAATAAGTTCTTAATGTGCTGCATATGGCCTAATATTGGTCCCCCGCAAACCAAAAAGTGGAGGTGGTCTTGATCTGCCTTCTGGTTTTAAGTTGATTCATTGTCACTTTGGAGCATGATTCTTGTTTAGTCCCTCTAAACTACCTCTGGTTGAAATGGTCTATTAAAGCTTTATCTGAAGCCTATTTTCACTCCTGCGTTCGGGTTTCACTGAATAAGTTGTTTCCTGCCTCCTGGTTTTGAATTAATTCATTGTTGTTTTGAACGATGATTCTTATCGACTCTCCTTCAAACTATTTCTGGTCAAAATGGTCTATTGAAGCTTTATCTGGAGCCTATTTTCACCCCTTCTATGTTCCGGCTTCACTGGATAGGTTGTTTCTTCTAGAAAATGCATTTATCCAAATATATATATTTTTTTAATAAAATAGAAAACGAGAGATGCTGTCGAGAGGAATTAATTTATTTGTCATATTCTACTTGGGCGTTTAATTAAATGATGAACAACACTGATTCATTTAATTTGGAAGCCTGACATTCCAGTATAAGATTTCCACCTGCTGCATGTTTTTTGATTATCACTAATACCCTTTTAGTCACATTCCATTACCTTATGAATCTGAGATTGCAATGTTTCATGCCGTTGTCACACCCATTTTGAATATTCTGTAGCTAGATGGGGCTTTAAATTTACTACTTTACCTTGCAACATCAAGAGATCAACATGTTTGATCTTCTTGAGGAATAATAAATATCAAAACATTTTTCAGATGAAAATAGAACTAAATGTTAGAAAATTTGAGCAACCTTCCACTAAGGAGCCCAACTTGCAAAATCAATAAATGGATGGCCTAAGTTTGGTAGAAGGGCTGGTCAAAGAGGTCGAAGTTTGACTAAAATTTTTACCACATACCAGAAGGGCCCATTGAGTGCTGTCCAATCATATATAACATTTTGGTGTTTTGAACCTCTAGCTAGGTCAAAACCAGAACCCTAAATTTCAGAATTTAATGTGAAAAGCAGATTGACACATTGCAATTGTAGATTTAATCTGAATTATATGAAATGGTACTAATGTGTGCCACATAGGCATTAGAAAAGCTTACAGCAGCCTCAATCTAACCCTAGACAAAAATACTTAATGCCTCAATAGTGCTTTTCGGGACAAAAAATACAATTCAACTTTATGCTTTTTTCATGAGTGATTTTGCCTACCTTTTCTGGTCTACTTAAACTCCAAATATGGAGCTATCATGTATCACTTGGGGTGCTCTTCACTTGATCTTGACTAAGAGAGGTCATCATTTCAACTTGGAGGAGGTGGAGTTGTGTTTTCTTCGTCATCTTCAAGGTGTGCAGCAGCTTGCACCTTCTTTCTATTTAACGGAGATCGTATTTCAGCTTTGGAGATTGAGGAGTTATGAATATATATCAAGGCAAACCTCAAATTCACCCCCAAATAAAAGCTCATGATAGTCAACCACAAGACTATATAGCAGATCCGCTTCATCATGCATAGATCGAATCAATACTTCAACATCCCCACTAACATCATCAGTGGCTAATAGTGGGTATCAAACTACGATGAAGGCATGCTCACACACACCCCACAATGCACCACAAGCATGAACCCACAACATACCACGAGCACAAACTCACAAAAAGCTCTGTGAGCTAAGTTACTATGACTTCCAGAAGTGATGGGCAAACTCAGCCATAATGAAGCCTAGCACAAAATGCAAACCAAAGGTAGGAACAATGATAGAAAAAGCATAGATAATAGGATGTAGACACAAATCAACTGGTTGCAACTCAGACGAAAAATCCACAAGGGAAAACTGCATGTCCGTTAATAAAGTAACAACAATCATATATACCAGAATGAATCCAAGAAAACCCCAAATAGAGTGTATTCATTTGGAACTGTGCTCCTTTCATATCTCTCATGTGCTGCAGTTTCTCCATCATCTCTATTTTCTCTATGCCTCTGTATTGATTGTGGACCTAAAAAGCAACAAATGCTATCAGAGCAAGAAAATCTAGAGTACATTGAGAATATAGCCACATGTGGCGAACCCCAAATATAGTGTATCTATTTGGACCTTTTGCTTTGCTCCTTTCAAATCTCTCAAATGCTATCAGAATAAGAAAATATACGGTACATTGAGAATATAGCAACATGTGGCAAACCCGAAATATAGTGTATCTATTTGGAGCTTTGCTCCTTTCAAATCAACTCATGTGCTGCAGTTTCTCCATCATGTCTCTATTTTCTCTATGTCTCTGTATTGATTGTGGACATAAAAACTTATAAATAGTATCAGAGCAGGAAAATCTAGAGTACAATGAGAATGTAACCACATGTAGAAAGATTTGATCTTCATGGCAGGTTCAAATCAAGCTCAGCCACATATTCAGCAATGGTATGCAAGTGATCAATCTTTATGAAGGTGCTGAATCTCATCTTGAAGAGTTACGCTCCAGGAGGAGTCACATTGAAGAACAAGATGGCAGATTTCAGCCATTACAGTAGCAGCAGAAGTGTGGACACATCATGTATCAATAAAGGATGCAGCGAATTCTAGCTTACATGTTGGAATTTATATTGATTTACTGGAATCAACAGTCAATAACAGTTTCCAGAGGATTGCTTCTTGTGTACATATGAAATGCTGTCCTACCACTAGTCAACCTTCTAGTGCTCCTTGAAGTTAGTCACTCAATCATATATGGAAGTTGCCAACACGTCTTGCTGGTCATGGAGGAACACTTACGTCAGCAAGGAGGGGTTTATCCTCTTAGCTCTACTTCTTGAGCTTGTCAAAAGCCAAGCTTGAAAGTTTAGAATGAAGAAAACCCTACAAACTGCATGTTTCCCAAAAACGGTTGAACCACTTCCGAGGCCCAGAAATATGGTTTTTGGGCACTATGCTTGATGGAGGTGGAGTTGTGATTCTTCATCATCCTCAAGGTGTGGAGCTGCTTTAAGCTTACTTATTTGGAGGAGATCATCTTCAGTTATGGAGATTGTGGATTATGGGCAATTTGTATCTTATGCATATTATCTATGCTACTTTGTAACTTCATGTACTTCATTTGTCTGTGTATGGAATATATTTGGAGCTTTTCTACTTCAATCTCTCTTATGTCTTGTCTATACTCCATCTTGTCTCTATTTTTTCTTTGTCTCTATGTTAATTGTGGGCCTAAAAATCAACATGTGTGTGCACAATAGGTGTAGATAAGAGCATATAACCTTGACTTGAAAAGGACGGGCCAACCCTGATAATCTTGGGAATATGTTTGAGTCTATATCCTATGTACTTACATAACATCCTATATTTGTCTCTATGGTCAAAGTTTGGACAAAAGGTTGGTCAAAGCATATTTACGTAGAGTATTGAAATAATCAGTACAGTACATAACTATTAGTACATTACACTAGTAGTACATAACATGATCAATTAACAAACTATCACATTTTAATAAACTATCAAATAAAAGACTTTTTACTTATTGAGTGTATGAGAGTCCATCAACTTTCTATACACTTTCTTGTATACTATCAATGTACACGTACACAATACCACGTGTTTTGCCCTCCATATCCGTGATGCAAGAAACAATGTACACCACTTGAATGGCACCTGCCAATGTCTCTCCCTTCCTCCAAAACTCATCTTCCCCCACAATAAGTGATGAGAATTGTGTGAAGAGAGAGTCTCCTCCTCTGACCTCCTAAATGTTATACCAATCTTTGGCCACGATTATAACGTAGAAGCCCTTTCCTTATTCTAAGGATTTTATCAAGTACTATAAATAATTCGCAAAACCATGTGATAGAGGGTTTCTAGAAATCCAAGGAAGAAAGGGCACGAAAGATGTTCAATACTTCTAGCTTTACTAGTGACAAGTTTCACTATGAATTTAGCTTTATCAAGGATGGATTTCACCCATGGCATTCCCCTTGTCTTCCATAAGCAAATCTAAGTTGTGGAATGCACATGGTGTCCATGTAATATTGAGGTATGCCTCTTCAACCATACACCCATCTAAACATTATTGAACCCATTGTCAGTCACAATTTGCACCACACGCTGACTCCCCACATCCTGCGTGTCTTTCTTAACATGTGAGAATATGAACTCACTAGTCACTATTGTGTCAAGTGCATGGGCTGATATAGCACGTAAAAACATTGTACCCTTGCAAAAGGAGACAAGAATGTTATAAACATTCCTTGCACACATATCCAACTAGCCATCACAGAAAATAAAGCGTCCATATTTCTCCCATACCGATCTTAGAGATAACATCCCAAACTCTACCAATTTTGTTTGCCTTATTAGCTCACCAATGCGCAAGGTTTGTCTTGAAGGACCCTCCCAAGCAACATCTATCCTACTAATGGCTCTCACTGCCCTCTTCCACGAAAGAATATTAGCAACATTGAATGGAATGCCATACTCAATGAAGATTTGGTCAACTCTCTCGAGGCCTCTTCTATATGTTGCTTTTGCACTCCAACTTTTACACTACCTCTCATTCTTTGGATATGAATATGGTTCGATTGAAGCATTCATAAAGGCACTAGTTGAGCGTATAACATTTGTGTTTCACTTTACATGCTCGATGATTATGAGACATACCTTCAATATCAATAGCCTCATTACCTTGAACAATCTAAGTCTCATATGATGTAAGCATAGGTATATTACCCATCCCTTGACTCAATTGGAGTTGAGTAATCAACTCCTCCATGATCGTTTAAGAGATGGTTCGGCATTTTGAATTGCCTCTACCTCTCAACCCAAGGAGACAAGCCTTCGTGCATGATGTGAAACCACCAAAACACCATTGCAATAGGTGCATTTCCACGAGATAGAGTTATGGATTTTCACATAGTTACGGATGATTTAGAGCTCTACCCATGATGAAAGGCTAAATCTAATGGAGGATTGAAATTTGAGGTTAATGAATAGTGAAGATAGATTCCTAAATCTCTCTCTCTCTCTCTCTCTCTCTCTCTCTCTCTCTCTCTCTCTCTCTCTCTCTCTCTCTCTCTCTCTCTCTCTCTCTCTCTCTCTCTCTCTCTCTCTCTCACACACATACACACTCCATATCAGAGTTCCAAATGAGATGATATGGCAGATCTACGCCTTATATGAGAGAGTATCTCGTAGAATCAAATGTCGAAGTGGCTTATCTGACTCACTTGCTAGCACTATCGCGGTGAAGCAAGGGTGCCCTCTTTCACCCACCCTCTTTGGTCTATACATTGATGAGATTGTGGACTTCATACAACAGCAAGGAGGGGAGGGCATTGAGGTACGAGGGACCACTGTTCATATTCTTTTATATGGTGATGATATTGTGCTGGCTTCAAAATCCGCAGAAGGTCTAAAGTGCCACCTACGCGACCTAGACGACTTCTGCATACATAGAGGGTTATGATTTTTCATACATTGGCACAGGTGAGGAGACATAGTTCTTTCCTAGTAGCACGCGGACCAATTGAGGTAGTCAGATCATATGTCTATCTCGGAGTGACATTTACAGCAACCTCTGGGGTTTTCTCTATGTCTCATGCAGCCCGGGATCACATCACACATGGATACGCAGCACTAGCCTTGATGGAGAGATAGTGCCACCAGGCACATTTTCAAGAGCCCCGCATAAAGGGATGCCTCTTCGACACTCTGGTTACACCAAGGCTCATGTATGGAGCAGCCATATGGGGGCTGAGATTAGCTACATCAGCATGGACAACATTGG
This sequence comes from Ceratopteris richardii, assembly GCA_020310875.1. Taxonomy (NCBI): domain Eukaryota; kingdom Viridiplantae; phylum Streptophyta; class Polypodiopsida; order Polypodiales; family Pteridaceae; genus Ceratopteris; species Ceratopteris richardii. Next base: position 110,028,933 of record CM035418.1, read on the forward strand.
AGAGGCCACAGATTCTCATGATTGCCAAACTCATCCGAAGCAAGCCTTCGATACCACATGATATCATCAGAGTAGGGCCTCTTGCACCACCGATGCTAGTAGAGGCACTATTCCAGACAGTATGCCTATTACACAGGATACAGAGCATGGACAGAGAGCGCATCACTTATCGAGCTTTCCAAGCATCACGCGACATGGCACTCGCAGGTGACACCTCCTCATGGTACACACAGACACGAGATTGGCTGGCCCATCATGGATTTAACACAGACAAACTACCACCACTATAGTACGACTTACAAGCCCTCACCTATTCGCTCATCTTGTGGAACTAGAAGAGGTTGAGATGTAGAATCAACATTTGATTTATCTTCTTTATTACCTAACTAAGATTATTGTTGACTTGGATAGATGGTGACTTATTTCTTTGGTTTATGATAAAATGAATGGGTCTCCCACCTTCATTACATGTGTTCTCCAATCATAAACCACATCACAACTTACCACATTCTTCTTTATCTCTTGATTGTATGGTCAAGAACTCATTGATGCTTCATGGTACCTCAAGAAGATACATGTCATTTCAGATTTAAGCTTGGTCCTTGTTGTAACTAGAGCGTGCACACATAAGTCATTTCGAAATTATCTATAATATGAGACAATAGGTTTCTTGCTTGAGAAATCTTAGAAAGATTTCTTCTATTGGAAGGCCTCTTGTGTAACTCCAATTAACAATGTAGAAACTTATGGGCACTACCTTTGCCAAAAAGAATTCGAGATCACCTTTGAACATATATCACCATTTCTACTAGAATGGAGTTTCTTCTTTCCCCATTCCCATTTTGTTGTGAAGTATGGGTACTAGTGAGTTTGTGGTCAAAGCCATTCTCAATCAAACAACTACTACATTCTTATGAATTCTCCTCCATCTTGTGCCAAGAGCCTCCCAATGCTTTTATCTTCATACCTCGACTACAATCTATAAAAAATAGAAAGAACCTCCCAATGCTTTTATCTTCATCCTTCCATTGATCTACATGATTCAATTATAAAGACGTCTTTATATGGTACTCAATCTCAAGTGGAAGGGGTTTCCTTTGTTTCTTCCTTCAAGCATTCTTCAAACAATTCTTGCACAATTGTAATTGCTTCAAGTAGACTTGTAACCATTTTTTGTGTTCTCATTCCTCTAAACACAGGATAACTAAATGACCAAATCTCTCATGCCATAATTTACAAATGTTTTTTGCTGGCAAAAGTTGTGGAAATAAAATCAAAATCCTCATACAAGTTGTTACGCCATGTCGTGTTGCCAATCACATTTCTAGAACCATTAATGATTTCAACTCTAATTTTCTTACAATGAACCTCCAAGACTATGGCATTGAATTATGGTTCCAATAAAACTTTTGAAAATATTCTAATTTCACCATCTTTTCTCATGAACAAAACTATAACTCATCCTTCTATAGGGTACTTGCATTTTTGCCAACCATCATATTTATAGGCCCTTCCAAAGGCATCAAAGATCCATATCAATCCATTTTGCTTATTATGTGTTGGCTATTTCCACTATCCAATAACAAAGAGCCTTAAGAAGATTGAGCAACAAAACATACATCTAGAACAGTCACCACCCTCAGGTTCAATTCTACTTTGCTTGTATTGATAGGTTTCTTAGCCTTGATTGTGGCACTCATCTTCCTATTTCTTTCTCTGCTCCTAATGTCTTTCCACAATAATGGCAGTATCCTTTGAACTTTCGTTAGGCATCCTTCTTCTTCCCAACAATTTTACCATTTGTATAGTTGATTGAGTGCACATCTATTGATTCCTAAGTATTGATCCCTTTGCATCTTCTCCTTAAGTCATATAGCAAAGAACTCAAAAGTGAGAGTCGAGTCTTAAATAAAGTATATAGGGAGTAATCACTATCCCATTTCACTTGGGGAGGAAGACACGAATACATCTTCTTAATAACTCCTCATCTTCAAGATGTCCACTATTGACATTTAATCTCATTTTTCTAGTAATGCACTCCGTTGACTCACAATTGGCAAGCTTTTTTGAAGCAAGTTGACTTTCCAACAATTGCATCCCCATTTGATTCCAAGTTATTTTTAAGTATATTCCAAGCTTCTGCATCCTTTCAAGTGGAGCTAGTGATCGTCATGCAAAGAGAATCTCTATTTTTGCACCTCCACACACAAAAACATGCAAGGTTGGGTTGAATGTGTTGTTAAGGATTAGCAAGACATAGAGGAGTTTGCTAGGGCTTGTTTCTAAAGATTGTATCCAAAAAATCATAGGAGATGAGGATACCAAGTACGTTTAAACTTCCAAGTTCTACATGTAGTTATTTCCATTAAATATACCCTATGTGAACACAATTGCATGCATGTGCAGAGGACGAAGTGCTATACCTATTGCACTAGCTTACATTGCTACAAAGCCGAAGATGTTTCGCATCATACCATCAATGTTGGATGAGAATGCAATTTCGCATACACCTCTACTTCTTCTCTTATGGCCTAGGGAGAAAGAGTTAGGAGATGGATAGGGCTGAAAAACAAAGTAGATAAAAAATTTAATATCCTCCTATATACTCATGAGCTCCACTATGATGATTGTTATATCTCTAGGGAATCTTTTTTATGATCTTCTACAAAGGACTTGCTTATGTAGGCCATGGAAGAGTTAGGACAACCTATCAAAGATCTTAGTTTATCATCCTCTAGTTTGCAGGAAACTATTAGTGTTAAAAAATATATATATTCCAAGAATATCCCTCTACTATTAGGTCCCCAAACCCGCTGTTGGAGGACATCAAACCCCAAGCTACCTCGCAGAGGCACTACCTAGAACACTTACGCACAAAAATTGAGTACAATACTCGCAAAGTAGATTCTCGATTGTTACCTTAAATCCCACCATCTTGAAACCATACACAATCACATACTTTTAGACACTCAATATATATTACATTTGAGAGAGATATTTACTTTTAACACTACTTAGATCATATATGGTATGTTAAGATAGATGAACAAAAGGATAGTCTGCCTTATTGTGACGAAAAAGAAACAAGCACCCCGGGCTCGCTCGGCGACTCGCACCGGCCCGTCGGTAGGGTGGCTTGCTTGAGAGTTGTTCCTTTGCTAGAAAGGAGAAAATCACTTGTTGAATGAAAGACTTGCTTGCATTAGAAAGAAAACGTTTAAAGAAAGAACGGCCGTAGCTGGCTCGTGTTGAGCGTTGCGGGTAAACGCGTTACAGTGAGCCGGCCCATGTTAAGCGTCGCGGGCAAAAGCATACAACGGCCCCTCGATGGCACAACGGCGCTTTTGAGAGGTGCGTGCGGAGGGGACTAGCCCAAGGGCTACTGCACATTGATCGCAATGGTCGCTTGAAGGTTGCTAGAATTCTTGGTCTCAGAGGCTCACCATGTCCCTCTATAAGTACTTGCAATTTGGCGCAGGACGGCAAACTGCCCAAGCACCAAAAGGGGCTGGATAGAAATACAAGGGGGGGGCTCTTGCCCACGGGTTATCACATATTCTCCCCCGCTTCGAAGAGCTTTGCGTCCTCGTAAAGCTATGGTATCCTAGCTTGGGATGTCGAAGGATGAGTCGTTTGAAACGCCTCAATGAGGGGTTGGGCTGTCGAAGGCTTGCTGTTTTTACTTACCCATGTGGCTTCTTTGAGCGGCCTTCCACGCCGCTTGACTAGAAATTGAGTGTTGTTCTCTGTAAGTATCAACTCTGCTTGTCGCTGCCCAATTGGATCTTCTACTAAAGTGACTTGACGTCCGAAACGAGTATCTGGGCGGAAGCGTTTTAATAAACTGACATGAAAAGAGTTGTGTATATGAATGTCGGGTGGAAGATCAAGTTGATAAGTAACTTGATTGAAACGGTGACTAATCTTGTACGGCCCATAGTATCTGTGATTAAACTTGGGTGTGAAATTCCTCGGCAAAATGATATTCTTGGCATTCACGAGAACTAAGTCACCCACTTGGTAATCCAGAGCTTCTGTACGGTTCTGATTGGCATTTCTGACCATCCTTTCTTTGCTCTTGATGATAGCTTCCTTTGCTTGATGAATCTTGGACTTCCATTCTCTAAGGAAGTTTTCGCACTCGCGGTCGGCTGCCACTAGCACCTCATCTGACATGAGTGCCATGGGTGTGATCACTGTCTTGCCGATGGCCACCTCGAATGGCGACATCAATGTGCTTGAATGTATAGAACTATTGTAATGGAATTCCAAAATATCTAGGTGTTTTGCCCAATCTTTTTGGTCTGCTTGCACATAACTTCGCTAATAGTTCTCCACTGTTTTAATTGATGCGTTCGGTTTGCCCATCTGTCTCATGGTGATAGGTTGAGGAGAACCAAAGTTGAGTCCCTAATATTGAGGATAGTTCTCTCCATAGATCGCTCATAAAACGTGTATCGCGATCTGAAATTATAGCCAAGGGTAGATCATGATATTTGAATACTTTTTGAAAGAAGGTCTACGCGACTACCTTTGCTGACATAGGTGGTTTCATTGGAATGAAATGTGCTTGCTTTGAAAAATAGTCTATGACTGCGAAAATTGCATTGTGGCCATCTGAGGTAGGCAAATCTATTACGAAATCCATACTTACCATGTCCCACGGTCTGTTCTGGACGGGCATCAACTGAAGTAGTCCTGCCGGTTTGATCTTTTGCTACCTTACCAATTGACAAGTTGGACATGTTTGCACATACTCAATCACATCCACTTTCATATTTGGCCAAAACACATGTTCTTTTAAGTGCTCATAACTTCGTCTTTGTCCTCCGTGTCCCGCTAATTGACAATCATGTGCTTCCCATAAGAGCATTCTCTGTAGCTCTGCATTGTCTGGTATATATATTTTCCCTTTCCTGTATAACATGTTGTTCATGATCACATATTTTCCTTTGTGGTCTAACCTTGAGTGCACATCTTTGATAATCCGTTGTACTTTCGGATCCATTTGTTGGAGTCTTAGAATGTGATCCTTTGTCTTGCTTTCGGCCATGGAAATGGCCGCCAACATCGGTCTTCTACTCAATGCATCGGGCATCACATTCTACTTCCCCAGTTTATGGATGATGTCTTTATCAAATTCTGCCAAAAAGTCTTGCCATCGTGCTTGCTTGGGAGACAACTTCAGCTGAGTGCAAAAGTATTTCACTGATATGTTATCCGTGTATATTTTGGTGTGTGACGCCACTTCCTTAGACAATGGATCACCGCGAGCATCTCCTTCTCATGAGTGCTCCATCTCAGTTCTATACTTGAAAACTTGTGTGACTCATAAGCCACACGGCGTCCCTCCAATTGCTAATCCTGATGCATCTGTATGAATTTCAAACTCTTTTTCGAACTCTGGCAACTTCAACACAGGAGCTTCGCACATCACTTGTTTGAGTTGCTCAAAGGCATCCTGTTCTTTAGGCCCCCACACAAAGCACCCTTTTCCTTTGGTTAACTCTGTGAGCGGCACCACTACTTTGCTGAAATCCTTTGTGAACTTCCGTGGAAACTGGCAAAAACCTATGAATTCTCTTACTTCTCTTACTGTTCGAGGTGGAGCCCATTGACCTACTGCAATGATCTTGTGAGGATCAATCATTAGTCCTTTGTCTGACACTATGAAACCCAAAAATTCAATTGATGTCATAGCGAACTCGCACTTCTCAGGTTTGGCATAGAGTTGCCTTCTCTTAAACGCTGACGCACTGCTCTTACGGGATACAAGTGTTCTTCAAGAGTTCGGCTGTAGATCAATAGATCGTCTATGTAGATGATGAGAAACTCATCTAACATGTCTCTGAATCCATCGTTCATCTCTCGACAAAACGTGCCTGGAGCCCCTATGAGTCCAAAAGCCATGACCAACCATTCATAACAGCCATAGCGGGTTCGGAATGCGGTCTTCTCTATGTCCTGTTCTGCTATGCATATTTGATGATATCCAGATCTCAAATCTATTCGCGTGAAGAACTTTGCCTAACCCAAACGGTCCATCAATTCATCCATGACCGGCACGGAATATTTTGTCTTGATAGTAATTTTGTTCAGTGCACGGTAATCCACACATAACCGCATGCTGCCATCTTTCTTCTTGACAAATAAGACAAGAGCGCCGTAGGATGAACTACTCGGTCGAATGAATCCCTGTTGTTCAAGTTCCACTAGTTGCCGCTTTAACTCTTTTAGATCTGTCTCATTCATTCTATATGGTGCCTTGGCCTGGCATCACCTCAATTCTGTGTTGGACTTGCCTCAATGGAGTCAGCCCACTTGGGAGATGGCTTGGCAGAACATCTTCAAACTCTCTCAGTACTTCATGTATTCTTTGATCCCCCACTTTCATCTTGTCATTTTCCTTTTCCTCCATGTCAATCGCATTGCATCTTATTAAGCACAAATGGACTTCGGCCCCTTGCTTCATTGCTTTCTCTACTTGTTTGGCCGTCAACGGCCCTTGTGTATGTTGTCTTCGCTCGGCGCTTGTCACTGCCGCTACTGACTTCATCTTTCCTGCTTGTAAGTTTAATGCCTTGTTCCCTTTTCCTTGGCTACTTGATGGCACACTATCTTGATGCATAGGTGCCTTCTCTTTCCTTTGTCTGTCATACTCCTCTTTCGACATGGAAGGAAGAACGGAATTGTAGTTTGTCTCTTGGAGTATCGATCCTGGGTTCTTTATCTTTTTTGAATTTCCTTGAGTGTCATTGCTTACCTCGCCGTTTCTCTTTGGAACTTTGTGACAGTCCACCACTATAATGTTCCCTTGCATGTCGAGTAGGAGTTTATCTATCCCTTTGGCTAACATGCTCACCATGTAGCGGTCCATGAATGATAGCCCCACTATGACATCGAATGCCTCTAGCGGGACTATTAGGAAATCTAACTTTGTGGACCATTCTCCCACTATCATACGTACATTTAGAGCAATTTTTACGTTGTCATCTCGGCCCTGAGCGAAAGTAACTGACATCTCGGGAAGTTTGCTCAAAGCTAATTGCCGCACACTGTGGCGACATAAAGTGATGTGTTGCACCTGAATCTACGAGCGTTGCTTTGCATTTGTTCCCAAAAGTACCCCAAAAGTACATATTTTGTATTATGTGTAATGTCATGGGCATGCATCTTGGCATCGCTGCCATGGTTCCGACGTGAGGAACACCGTTGCTTGCTTGCATTTCTTCCTCATTGTCATCCAATTCTGTGAGAACGTATTACGCCTTTGCGGCTCCTCTTCTACCTGAGCCGTTTGCACTCACGTCTGATTATTATTGCGTGTACACTGGTGCGTCCAATGATTCCCATGGCATACTCTACAAAAAGGTCGGGGATCGTTTCGTTGCCACTGGGGCGTTGGCAATGCCCTCTGTTGATTGTTCCCATAGGTATTTGGGTTTCTTTGGGCTTGTTGATTGCCCGTATTCTAAGTAGGTGCAGGGTGGTTTTTAGTGTTGGCGTTTTCCGCACCCTGCTGGTTCCTCCTTGGAGATACATTTTCAGTCTTCCGGAGGTTTTGAGCACGTCGGTTGCTCTCCGCATCCTAGTATCTTTCTGCCATGACGATCGCCTCTTCCTATGTGCTAGGCGATTGTTTTTCTGCTTCACGTCGCGTCCAAACACTGCACCCGTATAGGAACCCATGCAGCCGATCGAGATTGTGCATCTCGATGATTTGCAGCATGAGTCTTCTGTACTTGCGTATGTATTCAGACAACGGGCCTTCTTGCTTGAGGCCTCTCCATTCATCTCTCAACTTGAAGGATTCATTATGAGGAATGAAGTACTCCTCAAACGCCGCTTTGAAATCCCTCCATGAACTAAACTCCTCCCTTGCTGACTCTGCCAGATACCATGCATCGGCGTCATCGGCCAGAAAGGATGCGGCTATCTTCACCCAATGTCGTTTTCCCACTCGTTGTAACTCGAGGTATTGCTCCATATCTCGCAGCCACTTCGAGACGGCGAGAGAGTTGCGTTTACCTCGGAATTTTTCCAAGGGGCAGGGTTTGAATTTGCCATAGGAATCGGAGTCGCTATCATCATCCGATGAGGAGACGGGTCGACGTCGCTGCGGTTGTGTCTGACGGCCTTAGCGGGACGTCCTTCCCGAATTCTCACCCTCTTGTAACTCCGGTTGTTTTCCCATGTCCTTGGTCCTTTCCTCTTTCGGTTCCAACTTGCCCTTTAACATCTGTGCTAGATCGACAATGGTGGACTCAAGTCGGCCGATGCGGTCATCTTGAGCCGCCACCCAATCCGGCGGTGGTGCTTCTTTATCCTTCTCTACCGTCATGAAATCATAATTCCTGTGGATTGGAGGTGGGATCTATGGCCATTTCCACTTGTTCCTCCGTTTCTCTTTTCCCGTTTCTCTTTGGCCGCCTGCACGCGGCTCCACGTCGCTTAGAAAAATGTCGTTGCCTTCACCCTCCATCGCAGTGTACTAAGCGGGATGTTAAGACTCAGCTCCCAGCACTCGTGTGGCAACCGATCCGTCCCCTTTTCCAAAGCCGCTTTGATCGAGCGAGGCTCTGATACCAACTGTGATGAAAAAGAAACAAGCACCCCGGGCTCACTCGGCGACTCGCACTCGCCCGTCAGTAGGGTGACTTGCTTGAGAGTTGTTCCTTTGCTAGAAAGCAAAAAATCACTTGTTGAGTGAAAGACTTGCTTGCATTAGAAAGAAAACGTTTACAGAAAGAACGGCCGTAGCTGGCCCGCGTTGAGCATCGTGGGCAAACGCGTTACAGTGAGCCGGACCGCGTTAAGAGTCGCGGGCAAATGCGTACAACGGCCCCTCGATGGCACAACGGCGCTTTCGAGAGGTGCGTGCAGAGGGGACTAGCACAAGGGCTACCGCACATTGATCGCAAGGGTCGCTTGAAGGTCGCAAGAATTCTTGGTCTCCGAGGCTCACCATGTCCCCCTATAAGTATTTGCAATTCGGTGCCGGACGACAAACTGCCCAAGCACCAAAAGCGGCTGGATAAAAATACAAAAGGGGGGGACTCTTGCCCACGGGCCGTCACACTTATAAATACATTTAACTATTTAAGTAAACAAAGTCAAGTTTGAAAAAAAAAAAGCTCATTAGTCTCCATGGCTAATTGCACAACTACAAATAGTGAATCGTATAGAACTCTTATACATCCATCTAGAAATTTAAAATTCAAGCATGTGTTGTGAAATTATTTAGAGTCAGTGGACGTGCTGTTGATAAGAGGGAAGAAAACAAGCAAATGCAAGTTTCGATATCAGCCCCCCAAAGCTTCAATATAAAGCTCCCTAAAGATAGCTGCAAATCAGATTATCAAATTCTTGGTCTCGGAGGCTCACCATGTCCCCCTATAAGTACTTGCAATTTGGTGCCAGACGACAAACTGCCCAAGCACCAAAAGCGGCTGGATAGAAATACAAAAGGGGGGGACTCTTGCCCACGAGTTGTCACACTTATAAATACATTTAACTATTTAAGTAAACAAAGTCAAGTTTGAAAAAAAAACGCTCATTAGTCTCCATGGCTAATTGCACAACTACAAATAGTGAATCGTATAGAACTCTTATACATCCATCTACAAATTTAAAATTCAAGCATGTGTTGTGAAATTATTTAGAGTCAGTGGACGTGTTGTTGATAAGAGGGAAGAAAACAAGCAAATGCAAGTTTCGATATCAGCCCCCCAAAGCTTCAATATAAAGCTCCCTAAAGATAGCTGCAAATCACATTATCAAATTCTTGGTCTCGGAGGCTCACCATGTCCCCCTATAAGTACTTGCAATTTGGTACCGGACGACAAACTGCCCAAGCACCAAAAGTGGCTGGATAGAAATACAAAAGGGGGGGACTCTTGCCCACGGGTTGTCACACTTATAAATACATTTAACTATTTAAGTAAACAAAGTCAAGTTTGAAAAAAAAAGCTCATTAGTCTCCATGGCTAATTGCACAATTAGTCAACATGGATAGAAATACAAAAGTGGGGGACTCTTGCCCACGGGTTGTCACACTTATAAATACATTTAACTATTTAAGTAAACAAAGTCAAGTTTGAAAAAAAAAAAGCTCATTAGTCTCCATGGCTAATAGTGAATCGTATAGAACTCTTATACATCCATCTAGAAATTTAAAATTCAAGCATGTGTTGTGAAATTATTTAGAGTCAGTGGACGTGCTGTTGATAAGAGGGAAGAAAACAAGCAAATGCAAGTTTCGATATCAACCCCCCAAAGCTTCAATATAAAGCTCCCTAAAGATAGCTGCAAATCAGATTATCAAATTCTTGGTCTCGGAGGCTCACCATGTCCTCCTATAAGTACTTGCAATTTGGTGCCGGACGACAAACTGCCCAAGCACCAAAAGCGGCTGGATAGAAATACAAAAGGGGGGGGACTCTTGCCCACGGGTTGTCACACTTATAAATGCATTTAACTATTTAAGTAAACAAAGTCAAGTTTGAAAAAAAAAAGCTCATTAGTCTCCATGGCTAATTGCACAACTACAAATAATGAATCGTATAGAACTCTTATACATCCATCTAGAAATTTAAAATTCAAGCATGTGTTGTGAAATTATTTAGAGTCAGTGGACATGTTGTTGATAAGAGGGAAGAAAACAAGCAAATGCAAGTTTCGATATCAACCCCCCAAAGCTTCAATATAAAGCTCCCTAAAGATAGCTGCAAATCAGATTATCAAATTCTTGGTCTCGGAAGCTCACCATGTCCCCCTATAAGTACTTGCAATTTGGTGCCGGACGACAAACTGCCCAAGCACCAAAAGCGGCTGGATAGAAATACAAAAGGGGGGGACTCTTGCCCACGAGTTGTCACACTTATAAATACATTTAACTATTTAAGTAAACAAAGTCAAGTTTGAAAAAAAAAAGCTCATTAGTCTCCATGGCTGCACAACTCCAAATAGTGAATCGTATAGAACTCTTATACATCCATCTAGAAATTTAAAATTCAAGCATGTGTTGTGAAATTATTTAGAGTGAGTGGACGTGTTGTTGATAAGAGGGAAGAAAACAAGCAAATGCAAGTTTAAATATCAGCCCCCCAAAGCTTCAATATAAAGCTCCCTAAAGATAGCTGCAAATCAGATTATCAAATTCTTGGTCTCGGAGGCTCAACCATGTCCCCCTATAAGTACTTGCAATTTGGTGCCGGACGACAAACTTCCCAAGCACCAAAAGCGGCTGGATAGAAATACAAAAGGGGGGGACTCTTGCCCACGGGTTGTCACACTTATAAATACATTTAACTATTTAAGTAAACAAAGTCAAGTTTGAAAAAAAAAAGCTCATTAGTCTCCATGGCTAATTGCACAACTACAAATAGTGAATCGTATAGAACTCTTATACATCCATCTAGAAATTTAAAATTCAAGCATGTGTTGTGAAATTATTTAGAGTCAGTGGACGTGCTGTTGATAAGAGGGAAGAAAACAAGCAAATGCAAGTTTCGATATCAACCCCCCAAAGCTTCAATATAAAGCTCCCTAAAGATAGCTGTAAATCAGATTATCAAATTCTTGGTCTCGGAGGCTCACCATGTCCCCCAATAAGTACTTGCAATTTGGTGCCGGACGAGAAACTGCCCAAGCACCAAAAGCGGCTGGATAGAAATACAAAAGGGGGGGACTCTTGCCCACGGGTTGTCACACTTATAAATACATTTAACTATTTAAGTAAACAAAGTCAAGTTTGAAAAAAAAAAAGTTCATTAGTCTCCATGGCTGATTGCACAACTACAAATAGTGAATCGTATAGAACTCTTATACATCCATCTAGAAATTTAAAATTCAGGCATGTGTTGTGAAATTATTTAGAGTGAGTGGACGTGCTGTTGATAAGAGGGAAGAAAACAAGCAAATGCAAGTTTCGATATCAGCCCCCCAAAGCTTCAATATAAAGCTCCCTAAACATAGCTGCAAATCAAATCAGATTATCTAAGGAAAGGGCTTGAGTGAGTCATGAAATGGGAAAAAGAGTATGAAGCTAAGACTGGTGATGCGGAACAACCTCTCTCTCTCTCTCACACACACACATTTACAGAAAAAAGAATACCTCGACGTTAAGAAGCGCTGCACTGCCACTTTGATGCAGGACGACTTTCAACGACCTCGTAATGCCCCGGCGGGAACGGGCGAGCTTGTGCTTCGCCCTACTCAAGCTTTCCAGCGATGCCGTAGCTGCCCTTCGACAAAATCCAACGAGTACGCTTCTGATCATCCGGAAAGACTCGACCCTGCACGAGTCAAGAATGGCTACGCTGCCAGTCCGTCTCTTGGCTTCATTCCGCCTCACAATGCTCGCATGCTCCTCTTCTGCCTTAATTGACGGCTCTGCAGAGAGGGGAATAGGAGACATTGCATCAGGATCGGCCCCTTTCAGTATGTTTGCCTGTCTTCCATGAGAATGCCTCGAAGCGTCCATCCCTTCATTGACAAATTCCTCAGGAGGAACTTGCCTTGATAGCATCTCAACCCTGTTCCGAGAAATAATATTGCTGCTGGATCGATGTACTGCACGTTGTGCTACATCGTTATCAATAACATCATCACCTTCATCAGGGTGCGCGCGGTATGAGGTGGAAAGATCGTCCTGATCTACACGGTACAGGATCCCTTTCTCGCGCTGTATACAAGCTTCACTGTCGTTCACGCATTCTGATATACCCCCTACTTCAGAATCATCTGCATGATCCGCAAGGAATTTTTGAACGATGACGTCCACGACACCACAGCCAGAGCTAGTACCAGTACTCGCATCGACTTCTCTGATTGCACCTACACACTTTGCTTGAGTGACAAATGCCCCTTGCACTGTCTGTATACCCTCACTGCGTGCGTGCGATTCCTCATCTACATGTCTTGAAGTGAGGAATGCAGTTGGTTCTAGCTTCTCTCTCCTGGCACGCAATGCACGGAGGAGATCTTCTGTGGGATCAACCATCCTAAAAGCCCGCCCTCTTTCCTGGGCTGCTCCAGTGGTAGCGGCCTTGAGAAAAGATTGAGTTTGGACTGGAGGAAGAGGAGGAGGGGTCCAGGATGAAGAAGCAGAAGGGTGGGCATGTGATTTGGAGGCCGTGAAAGTGCGGCGCGACATCGTAAACGAGGGAGGAGGCGGTGGAGGAGGCGGGGGAGGGGCGGAGTGAGGTGAAGGATGCAACTGGGGTGGCGCAGGTGGTGGGTAAACGGGCGGGGAGGCGGGGGAAGCATGCCGAGAGATTGGAGGAGACGGTGTCTGCGGAGGTGACGGTGAAGAGGGCGACCTGGGGGACTTAGAGCTGCCCTCGTTTACAAAAGCAGGCTTCTCTGGCGATGGCACGGGCTGCTTAGGCCGCCCAGGACTGTGTTCCCACGTGAAAGGCACGGCGCCCCGCACCCTCAGCGGCTCCTTAGACAATTCTGAGCTCAGCTTCCACAGATTCCTCTTAACATCGCCATTGCTGTCTGCAAACCTCCTTGCGGACAGCAATGGTGCATTATAATCCAACCGTCTCTGCGTCGCTAATCCTTCTATGATCTGCATTTTGGACCGGGTATTCTCCGCAGAGTAGCCAGAATACGGCTCCTCCACTTTCATTGTCATCTTCTCTAAGTTCCTTCTTCGTCCTCTTCCAGGATAACTGCTGTTATCCTCTCAGTTACCTGCCATAGCCATACTCGAAATTCATAGACATATTCAACCCCACATAAATAGAATAATTCAATTACAATTATTAAGGGTAACCTTGAGAGGGAAGAGGGGGTAGCTTGATCAGACGGTCTCTGGCAGAGCTCAGAGACGCCTTTACTCTCAAAGGAGAGAGGTAAAGAGGAGACTGTTATGCCACCATGTGTACCACCATGGCTATATGTTCAAAGCTTTATCCTTTGTCTTTGCCAGACTTCTCAGCATGTTACACGGCAAGACGCTAGTGTGCTGTGCAATCAATTCTTTAATAAGTTACGCTTTTGTAGATGCTCTCCTCCGCGGCGAGTTAGACTGTATGGCAATTAGCTAGATAAAGCCTGCAATCTACAAAAACTCGACTTTCAAGTGATTCCCTAGTTGGCTAGCGGAAAAAAGGCATTCGACGTGCTCAAACACTCAATATATCACCCATACAAAAGCTAAACTCCTGCGGAAGAAGGCGATGGTGCTACAGAGCTTACAGAGTGGAAGTCGCTGAAAGCGTCGTTAAAACGATATACGAGAAAGGTCCATCAGGAAGCCGATGTGTATTCCAAACTGGCGAGCTTCTCCCCACAGTTAAGCGGGTAAACCTCCCACAAATCGTGTTAAGCGGGTAAACCTCCCGCAAATGGTGAGCTTAGCTTTAGTAATCTATCCCACCCTAAGAGAACCCATTCATCCATGGAAGGAGGCCATACTGCTACAGGGCAGCATCAGCTAGAGACTGACAAGCAATGTGGAAGGCGATGAAAATGTCGCTGAGACAAGAGCAAACGAAGTTCCATCAGGGAGCCGAAGCTTACTTCAAGCTGGTTGTTTCCTTCGACAGTAAGACAGGCAAGTCGGCCAAAATTGCTAAGCTGAGCTTTAACGTCCCTCACACTCTCAAGCAACTTCAGGGAATGGGAATGTTAGCGAATGGCGAATTCCAACAGTATCTTGAGCTTACGCGGCCTGCCTCGGCCCATGCACTACGCTCTTTTCGCTCCTCGAATTCTGCTTTTTTCCTTGTATAGCCTCAACATCGAAACTGCTCTTTTATTTCTGCACGACCAGCTGATCGACGCGGAACATGCATGCTTGTGCCAAATGCTGAGTTTTTTATTTCCAGATATGATGGGAAGCTTGCTGAATGTTAAGCCATACGCCACACGCACACAGGCAAGATGTCGTCTGCCTCGGCCCTCGCCCCTCCTCTCTCGAATGACATACTGGAATGCACTTAAAGCAGTCGTGGGAAGTTTCAGAAAGGCGCACCTGGCATCGGGTGTAGGAGAACAAAGGAAAGAGTCTACGCAAGCCTTTCGCAGCCCTGTTGTCTGCAAATCTTCTCTCTTCTGCCACCGTCTACTTCACTCACGAGCTGGCTGATTAACTCAGAGTCAGCCGAGTTGTGAAACACTCCATTCTCCACCGCCCTGTCAAATGCATCCAGTGTCGCACTCATGTGTCAGTGGATTCTAGTTGAGCTGGATCGCCTTGCGCGGCTCTTTTTTTTTTTTTTTTTTAATGGAGGTTTGGCAGAGGCCTACTCCTTCGGACTTTAACTTTGAAATTGCAACTGTACAAGAAAGGGCATAGTACCCATGGGACTCCCCTTATCTCACAAGAAGAGGAGTTTACAAGACTGGGTTGAACGGCGGACACAACTACCTCAGGGTTAGTCAAACGATGGCACATCAGTCATATGTTTCATCATTCCAGGTTATACATGTCCTTTATATGTGGCCGGCAGGGATTGAACCCTCGCCCCCGCCTTAGGAAGCGAGAGGCCCAACCAGCTGCCTTAATGGCCTGGGACTGAATTAGCCTGTTTGGTTACACAACCAGAGCTTGCCCATGACTCATGAGGGATATGGGGCAAATCTTTGTAGTTTTGCCATTTAAGGTTTCGGATGTTTCTAACTTTTTTTTCTTCAAAGAAGATCATTTCTCTTTCTCGAGCAATACAAGAGCTATTGGGGTTGCCAAATATTCTATAGGATGACATCAAAAATCTTTGCATTCGCCAAAATAACTTCTAAGTAAGGCATTGTGCATGATCGAAAGAAGTGGCTTTACCTTGTGAAATATTAGAAAAAGATTATGAATATCTTCTTCTTAAGAGCAAGTTGAGGAGGAGAGAGCTTCACTTATTCGATGGTTTTAATAGCTTGTTATATGATGAGCCAAAGCAACCAATTGTTCTTTATCTTCATATGCAAGAGCAAGTTGAGGAGGAGAGAGCTTCACTTATTCGATGGTTTTAATGGCTTGTTATATGATGAGCCAAAGCAACCAATTGTTCTTTATCTTCATATGCAAATTCCATGTACCTCGAAAATGATATTTCCATTGGTTAAAGTTTCAATTAAGCCCCCATTTTTTGTCGAGTGATCCCTCCTTTTTAAAAAAATGGAGGTTCAAAAAGTACTCCTTCGAGCTTTAACTTTGAAAGAATAATTGTACAGGTGAATGGGCATAGTACTCATGGAACCTCCCGTATCTCACAAAGCAGGGGTTAGACAAAATTACAACTGGTTTCAACTGGCCAGAGTCATTACATGTCCAACCTGGGAATCCAATTATGGACCTCTACCTCAAAAGACCAAAGATTCAACTACTAGAACAACGGGACATGAAGGCTACTATATGTCATTAATTCCATATGGAGACTACTATATCTCATTAATTCGTCCTCGAGGAAGATTGTATCTTTCCTTCACTTGACCGACGTTAATGAGCTTCCCTTCTATATGAATGTTCTTTAGTGTTTAACCCCCACATCTAACCACTTTTGATCTTCTATATCGATCCTCATGCTTTAACTTAAGGAACGCCAACCAATCCGGATGTTTTCTTGCATATAGAAATCAAAGTTAGTACTTATAGATTGTTCAAAATTGAAGTTACCTTTGAGATTCATCCAAGCTTCCAAGAACCTCGTTGAAAGAGTACTTCCAACAGGATATATGATGTATCTGGGGATGTAATTCTCGAAGATTTGTCCTCATGAAGAAAAAAAACATATCAACATATTATGAAGAAGATAAGCCCATAGGTCCTTGGAATGTAAATCTCTCAAAATCCATTTAGCTAAAATTTCATTAGCCATAATTATTGGATTAAGCACTCCAAGGACATCACGTTCTTTAGGCAAGGAACATATTCACAACCAACCTTACATGTCCTTGAGGATAATTCATTGCCACAAAGTGTCTAGAAATAGTATCGGCTTGATTTGAAGCTTTAGAAGGCATCTAGTAGGAAAGGTAGCATATAAGATTACGCAAAATATAATGATTTAAGACAGCAACACGACTAGAAAAAGATGAGTATTTCTTGAATTAGTTAATAATCTAATCTATCCTTTGTTTCGTTGAAACAATAAAATCCATATGTTTACCCAGTAATCCAAATGTTTGAACTTCTTGAATGATATTCCATCCAAGAAACTTAACTTTGTATGGAATCATGTTATTAGAGGCCTTAATAACATTCTAAGTGTGATTGAGTTTAGATTCGCTGGCTACGAAAAAATATGTTAAGGCATTCCAAAAAAAATGATTCATTAAATCAAGATCAATGTTCAACAAGATGTTGATATCACCAACAAACATGTATAGACACAATGAATTGGGATTACCTTTGATGTTAGATTTTCTATATGACCCTCTTAGATTTTTAGTGAACCAACCATCCGATTGCATCGCTTGCAATAGCAAATGCTAGAGTTCGTAAAAGACAGGCCAACCTTAATGAACTATAAATTATTAGATGTAATAAAGTAAGTCTATGATCTAAGGGTCCGGCCGATTCAGACAGATATGAAATCGGACACCGTTTGGTCACTCATATGTATGGCCAAAGATAAGCATAAGTCCATGTGCTCTCTTAAACAAGTAATCTGCTTAGCCTAGTGGTTAAGTCTCATGGTTGTGAAGGAGGAGGTCTTGGGTTCAAACCCCATGGGGAGCATGGGGAGAGAGTTTTGCTTAAAGAGCTCTAGAGCCTTCTAACTCAAGTTAAACATGAGTTAACGTGAGTCAAGGGAGACTTAACTCGAGAAGTACACCAACCACTAGTAGACTCTAGTGGAAGATATGAAAGGAGTGGAGGAGATTGCACGTGCACTTGTGGACTCTAGTTACATTTGTGGTCCTCGTTGATTCGAGTAGCTATATATATAGGCATAAGGTTGGGAGGAGAGTCATCTCGCTAGCAGGTGGTGGTCATAATTATAATTCTCTTGCATTGGTATCAAAGCTAGGCAAGCTTTCATGGAGACCTTGCTCTCAACCCTTTGTTTGCAAGCTCCCTTGGAGATCTTGAGTGGATCTCGTTCTCATATGTGCTCTTAGATTGCTTTGGCGAATCATTTTCACAACTTACTCTTATATTAGTTTGGCGAATCCTTCTCATAGTCTCGAATTTGGAGGTGCAAAAAAGTTGAACCATCAATCATATTATATCTAATAGGCATCTATCAGTTATAGCAATCGATCTCTGTACCTATACTCTGAAGTACGAAGAGATATCCACTCAGCCACGCTTCTTAGTCTGCTGGTACTATGCTTCTCAGACATGTATGTCAGGCAGACGGGCAGAAATGGATGCGCTGATTGGTAAGGAGCATCACCTATGACTAAAAGGAAGGCAACAACCTTCAGGATTCGAACTCGGGTCTGCCAAGATCTCAGAACGACAACCTGAGGCAAAAAAAGTTGCTTCAAGAGGGATTGAACCCACACCCATTCAGTTCCGGTACCTGGCGTTATCCAACATGCCAACGTTCACTTCTTATATGCATGATAAGAAGTTTTCTATTTATCTGTTGCAGCAGTATAATTGAAAGAACGGCCCCAAAAAAGGGCTGGGCTACCGTTTCCAGCTGACGGGTGAAGGCTGTGGAATGGTGAGCTTCAACAAATACGATATCTCGGTATCGAGAAACCATCATCAACTCCCAAAAAGGAGGCAGCTTCTTCATCGACAGTGGGAGATTTAAGCCTGAAACTCCAATATTTGCATCTCTTGTGGATAGTCCCCATAACAGTGGAAACTTCTGCTTCAACCTGGGCGGCCCTTTGGTCGATTGTGGCTTTGTCATGAGTGCTAATGTTCATGATAAAAGGCGGCCTACTAAGCCACCTTCAGTACAGTTGGCCATGAGACATATCTCCTGCATTGAAGATGCTGCTGTCTTCATGGTCTTTGTTGCTGCTGTTGATATCAGCATGTATGCATGCTTACCTTTCTCAAAGAAGCTTCGGAAGAAGTTCAAAGAAAATGATGATCATGAAGCAACTCAACCATCCCAAATGAATTGTGCTTTGTGGTTCAACACATGCAAAAAGCAAGGAGCGTTCGACATCTGAAGACATACGTAGAAGTTCATATTAGACGTTGTAAAAGCTCGTAGTCTACAAGCAAAAGTAGAAGGACATGAGAAAGCAAAGCTTTTCAAAGAGGACTATACAACTCTTCTCATAGATCAAAGGATTGAAGACAAATGTGAGCATGGCTTTGAAGGTTGGCTCTTCCCAAGGATCAAGAGAAGGATGTAGCTCTATGTGGAGCTAAGTACTTTACAAGTTGAAGTTTTTATTTCCATATTTGCTTTGCTCTATGCTTTCATATAGAATGCATGGCTATTTACATTGAAGTAGGAAAAGAATCTTCAATTTGACAGCATTTTATAATTTAATGAAAGCAAAATAGAGAAGCATCAAGTATGGAAATACTTAGCAAACATAGGCATGCATCTACGAAAGAATGTTGGTGCATTTCTCATTGTAAAAGAATGTTTTCATGCATAAAACATGTTTTCTTCTTGCTTTAAAAGATAATTAGTGCTCCAGTTTTTGGACTTGAACGGTTATATCTTTTTAAATGCTAGCAAGTAGAACTTTTATGCATGGATAATTGAGAACATGCATTTTCAAGATTAAGAATTGCTTGATTTACATTTAGTGCATGAAAGGAGAATGCCAACATGCGCATGTACTCACATGCATTTTGCATGCAAGAACCTACATTTGCATGCAAGAACATGCATTTGCATATACATGATCTTTTGTTAAGTAGATGAACATGTATACTTTCTTTTCTTTCTTTTTTCTAACCTGACTTAACTAGGTAGGGAAAATAGAAAATTACTAAGTTGCAAGGATCTTGACCATCATGCAACTAAGTATCTAGTCTATTTTTTCCATGAAAGTGCTACATAAGTATCACTTAGTAGGAGTCTTGTTGAGGAAAAGAAAGCATGTTGAAATTAAGTATTCATTTTCTTTTTCTTGTCATTAAGATGCCAAGAAAATAGAGCTACTTTCCAATTTGCATGCTCAGTCTAAGTTTGGGAAGAAACCTAGATATTCTTAGCAACTAACCTGGATTTAGTTTTTATTTTCGGATATTCATATTCATGCACTCATGTAGGGAAGTGTTTGTTGAAACACAAACCAATTGAACTTGTAAGTTCAACAGATAGTTAAACATTCCAAAAAGTCATGGAAATTTGGAAGGTTTAATACTATAATCTTCATCAAACACTAATGGAAATAAGAAAAAGTATTGAACTTCTAGCATCCCTAGAACCCTAGTGTTCATAGATGTTTTCAGGAGTGCATCTCAAGGCATGATGCAAAGTCCTCAATCGACATAGAAACTTTTGAAGGATCTCTTTTGGAAAAGAGAAACTTACTTGATTTTATTTAAGCTAACTCAAGGCTTAAAAAAGAAACCAAGATAAGCATCAATTGTATTGGCTTTGTAATACTTGATTCCTTGGTAGGAATCTAAAATTTCTTGAAAGAAAAACTCTCCCTAGATGTTGAGACTAGAATCTTTCAAGAAAAGTTTAAAAGCAAGTAGTTCCCAGCAATTCCCACATCACTGGTCTTGGTATGTAAGTCCAAATATTGATATAACCTAAAGGTATATCAAAGATTCTTAGCTTTGGAATCTGAGAAGCATCAGTGTATGCTTGGACTGAAGTTTAAGGAAAGATCTCTAAAATCCTGTAGGTAAGCTAAGAAGCTTAGTAAAGTTTGAGGTATCTTAAATAATAAAGACTTAGTCTTTATTTTAGTCACAAGATCAACTAGACTTGATCAAGCTTGGCCATGATTGTCCAAGAATGTGCGATTGGAACTACTTAGTAAATTGCCCAAGTAATGGCAATAAAATTCCTTTTGGGAATTATTCACTCAAGTTTCATTTATCCAATGGAAAAATGTGAAAAAAGTAAGTTGTTCCAAGTCTAAACAGAGTGAAAGAATTTCAAGAATGTAGTCTGCAACCGTACAAACGATACTGAAATCTATGGAAGGTAAAGCATAAATTTTTGCCTATCCTTAAAGGGATTTTGGTACAAAACCAGAATGCATGATTGGATGCTTATACTTAAGCAGTAGAGAGATTCCTATAAAAGTCTCGGCCGAGATAGGTACCTAAAGCATCAGTAAGAAAGGAATTTAAAGACAAGAAGTCAAAAGCTCTTGTCACTACAAATTGGTCAAGAATAACCAATTGGACTTGAATTTGAGAAATTCAAGTACATGGAATTCCGTTTGGTTTTTAGTCAAAAACCCTAGCAAAAAAGGATGGATATTCCATCAAAAGTTTTCAAGTTCCCAAAGGAAAGCACAAGATCGTGAAACGATCATGTGAAGGGATCAAAACCTACAATATCAAGTTAGAGGTAATGCCTAAGTTGAAGAGACTTTATCAGTATATATTTTGACTTTAGGATAAAATTCACTCACACGTCAATGTGAGTATAAAGTAGGGTGGTATGGGACTCCAAATTTTATACTCGGATTGATGTAGGAAAGATGGTATGGGACATCGGATCGTGAGATGATGATTGTCTTTTAGTCATAAATTCGATCTTGAAGTTAGATTTAATCCTCAAGGAAATTAAAACTTCAAAGGAGGAGTTTTATTCAAGAAGGATAAAAGTACTATCTCAAGATATTTCAAGATAACTTCAAGGAAATTGAAGATATGAAGTAAGTAGCTTCCAAGATCTTCTTGAAACACTTCAAGATAAAGTGTTGCTGATTCGAAAATATTTCATAAATTTTTGAAGAAGTTGGACTTTGATTTTTGAGTTGATCTTTTCAAACAAAGGATTTAATTGACTAAGTCAAGCATCAAGTTCCTAGTGTAACTTGGCAAGTTCACTCTTTTGACTCAAAGAAATGCGCAATAATTGCATTCCGAGTAAGGAGCCAGAAAGATTGAATGTGACCTGAACTTAGTCTCAAGTGAAGCATTATTTGGATACAAAAATCATCAACAGAACCTCAATAGGTCGACACACTAATGTTGGTTACCACACTAGTATCTTATGGTTGGATGATGTTTTCGATTTAATTTGAATCTTTTTGAGAAATCCAGATTTTAAAAAAATGCTTCAATATCCTATCGAAATAGATCTTTGAGAAGTTAACGTCCTTAGTCATCTAGACTTTGACTTATACCAAGTTTACGTATCTTTGAAGTTTGAATTGGTTGAACAGAGTTTTAGTTCTTTCTTTCAGCTTTCCGAATCTTTTGGGTTTAACTCAGATATGGTATCTGATTCTTTTTAAAAAAGATAAGGGTTAGCCGGTTAGAACTAGGGAACTAAATTAAACATCCCACATAAATGTTCTGTATAAAAACATTTTCAATCTTAAAAAAAGAAAAGATAAGTCCAAGATTGACTTATGCATTAAATTTTGCTTCTAGTTATAGCATAAATAAATTTCCTAGCGTCCAGTATACTCTAGAAAAGAGAAGTAAGGAATTGCTCACGAGATGGATAATTCCCAAGAACTTTTAGCTAACGTCTTTGAGAAAAGTATCCTCAGTTGGATAAAATTTTCATTTTTGAATTTGAATACGTCAAGCTATAGTACGGTTGACTCAAAGACACTGGTAAACTTTCTCCTACAGTTTACAAAGGATTTTTAAAAACACTCATTACGACACAATAGTCCTCTAGTTGGGTGAAAAAAATCAAGTAACTGTTGGATCAAAATAAACCATTGTACAAACATCTAAGTTAGATGTTTGGGACAACCAAACTTCAAGTTTTTCAAACCAAATTCAAGTGAATCAAGAGTTCTCAAAGTCTTGTGAGGGATAGGAATCCCGCCTTCATTACTAAGTCCATGCACTAGTCATGCCCCGAAATGGACTAGTAATTTAAATCCATCTAGTTCACATGTTTGTGCCTAGATCGCACCTTGAAACACTGTAAATTGGCCAGGGATGTTTTAGATCCACCCTTATTATTCTTTCACTAGTTTGTACTTTGTTCAGTTCAGCAAAGTACAAAATGAGACGGTGTTTTGAATCATTTGGGCAGGGACGCCACCACAGCGATGAGACATGTTCTTCCAGTTCTAGAACATGAACATGTTCTTCCAGTTTTAGAACATGAGGCTCGGGGGTTGCCTACGGTTATATATATAGCTTTATTTTCGAGGATGAAAATCTTTCTAAGGGGGGAAGAATGTAATAAAGTAAGTCTATGATCTAAGGGTCCGGCCGGTTCAGACAGATCTGAAATTGGACACCGTTTGGTCACTCATGTGTATGGCCAAAGACCTCGAGACTAGACTTAAGCATAAGTCCATGTGCTCTCTTAGACAAGTAATCCACTTAGCCTAGCGGTTAAGTCTCATGGTTGTGAAGGAGGAGGTCTTGGGTTCAAACCCCATGGGAAGCATGGGGAGAGAGTTTTGCCCAAAGAGCTCTAGAGCCTTCTAACTCAAGTCAAACGTGAGTTAACTTGAGTCGAGGGAGACTTAACTCGAGATGTGAGTACACCAACCACTAGTAGACTCTAGTGGAAGATATGAAAGGAGTGGAGGAGATTGCACATGCACTTTTGGACTCTAGTTACATTTGTGGTCCTCATTGATTCAAGCAGCTATATATACAGGCATAAGGTTGGGAGGAGAGTCATCTCGTTAGCAGGTGGTGGTCGTAATTATAATTCTCTTGCATTAGACATGTTCCATTAATAGAAAAACAAGCACAAGAACTACCAAGAAAAAGTTATGTACATCTTTTATAGAATTTTTCCAAATCTAATATCATCTAAGGATTGCAAAAGAAAAAATCTTGTTAATTTTCATTAGCATGTTCCACCCTCTCCCAAAGAGAGATGATGGCATGCAAGATAAACATGTTGCTATATTTTGGTAGTGATGTGTGTGAACACAGTTAGGAATGTTGGGGCACTTTCTTCTCTCTTTAGGAGGTTTTCTTCCCCAGGCTTGTATATATGCCTAACCCTAATGGGTTACTTATCTTTGTGCATTCACTTGGTAATTCATTCAACATTGTGTTGTGCTCCAAGCTTCTTCTTATTCCTTGTGTTGTTCTTGTGCTTGCGTAGACCTCAAACTCCAACAATTGGTATCAACGCAGGTTGTTGCTTCATCTAGGGCATCATCAACACCCCTCCAATCATAGTCTTAGAGGCAAACAAAAATTGACGGTAATACTCAAGGTAGTTAGAAGTTTAAAATTTCTTCGCTTTGTCGCATCAAAATTTTGATCTTAGCTTGTTTTGGCCTTCGAATGCACTATTGTAGCACCTATGTAGGCAATTTCATCCTTTTTGTGACAAATATATATACAAGTTTTGGTTCACCAATACAAGTGCCTCGAAGTCTACTACAAGTTTAGCAGAGCTCAATAGGATGGTTCTCTTGAATTTTTTGAGATACAATCATTTTTTTGCATCAAGGTATTTGGTTAGTGGCCATGGCTAGAAGCAATGATGTATTTCATATGTTGGATGTTGAGGATAGGTTGGATGGTACTAAATTGCCCATTGTGGGGATATATGATGCATCATGTATTGGTAGCAAAAGGACTAGGGAATATTGTGCATGGTTTTCAAAAACGTCTTAGTACACATGCAAATATAGTTATTGAAGGTGATGTAGATGGTATTGAAGATGATGATCTTAAAATTCCTATTTGTGTTGGGGTTCTTGTTGCACCTACTACATAGCAACGTCATTGGGATGGAAAAGATGCTCAAGCACATGCATTGATAGCTTTGTCTATCAAACATGTCATTACCCCTCACATTTGCTCATACAAGATAGCAAAGGATTCTTGAAATACACCTACCACTTTATACCAGGCAAGAAACGAGGCTTATGTTGCTGACCTCCAAAAATAGTTGGAGAGTGGGTTTGTTGCTCTAGCACAATGAAGCACCACGTTAAGAAGCTCCACCTCCTTAATGTCAATCTGCGGAAGAGATAGAAGTGATATGAAGATCGTGAACACGAGATGTAGTGAGAGTGAAGGTGAGAAGCACGGAGATGCACACACACATACACACACACATGTAAGAGACAAGCAAGACACAATGGAAGATAGGAAAATAGACTCTATTGCTCAAGATCTCTATTATAAGCTCAAAAAAGCTCAAAACTCACAATAACCAACCTACAAAATGAGCTCTCTAGCTCTATTTACAGTTTTTTGACTAGCTTTGACCGGTTTCATATTTAGTGTTCGACATAGTTAAAAAATAGGTTCTAGGTACTATTCGTAGAGAGTATGCATGCGGAAGCAAAATGAAAAGTAAAGTACTCTCACAAAACAAAGAATGTGTGAGATACAAAATGAGTAGACCATGAAATGGGTAAACTCATGTGGATTAGAAATGAGCTTGCCAAGAGCATGGAGTAGGATCCTCAAGCTTCTAACCAAGTACAAATGAGGGGAGAGGCCCTCCTTTTATAGATTTGGGAGGGGCTCTCAAAAGTACATCATATGTGGGATAAGTTTCCTGAAAGGAGAATGAATACAACTGGTAGAAAATACAAAGGAAATACAATATAAAATGGAAATAGACTAGAAAGAGAGTGCCTCCTGGATACAAAATGGAGATGCACTCATGCGGACACAAATGTAGATGAAGTAGGAGCAATCATGTCGTCAACACCCCCTTTGCAGCTCCATTTTGGAGTGTATGGAGGCTGCTAGGGTATGTGAGAAAGGTCCACCAAGAATGTATCAGCAACAGCAGCACGAGCACAAAATAGGAACTCATCGTCTAGGAATATAGCCTCCAAGTGGTATCGACCATGCGGGATCGCCAGGTACTCCATTATATGTCCACCAGATGGATCAAGCGAATGCTCCAGAGGTACGCCACCAACGAGGTACAGGAACTAAACAAGATCTCACTGGACGAGATCACCTCCATGTGAGAGAGATAGGATGACTCCATGTGGTACATAGGAACCTTCAAAGCTTTGACAATGTCCACCACACTATGTGTATCGCCAAGAAGTAGGTCCTGCAAGAGTGAAACATAAAGCATGAAGCATAAAATCATAGTCACATGGTAGTACATCTGTATGCTGTAAGCCTCCATGGAGTGTACAAAGTCCTGATGTGTGTCGGTAGAACCATGGAAGCCCCTCTGAACCGAGAAGCTGGCTCAGAATAGGATCCAACTGAGTGATGAATCCAGGTAGATGCAGGAGTATCCTGTGGTAAGTGAAAAGATGCTGGACTCCATGAATGGAAAAGTACATGCTCAGAATGCTCTGTAGACGAGGTAAGTGGACTCTTGAAGATAGGAATGGAAAATGACGAGTCACTAATCCTCGAGTAATACCCAACTGAAGCTGAGGGGAAATATAAGCCTTCGATGATACGATAGGTAAATCCATCTCAGGGATAAGCTGAGATGATATCTCTGATTCCTCCTGCTCCAAAACTGTATCATGAACGGGAAAGTCATGTACAAAGAGAGCATGCTCCACATAGTGTGACTGTTCAGAATGGGAATGATCCCCCTCTAAATCGGAAATGGGAGGATCCAAAAGGGATGAATACTTAGAGTATTCATCAAAGGTGCATTAGATCATAATTAACATAATGACTTTGTTCGCGTTGTTGCCTATCAAGAAGCCTTTGAGATTGGCGTGGTTGTTGTGAAGTACTTGCTTCTGAGTTGGAAGTTGGAAATACTGAGTCCCCCTCTGAAGTGTAGATAGGTGGACTAAGAGTTGTATTTGAATCTTTTCTTGAGTACGATGAAGCTTCATTGAAGATCACATCCTTCAAAATCGTGATGGAGTGGTTTTCCATATCATATAGATGGTACGCCTTTGATTGGTCATTATAGCCTATGAATATGTGTTTCTTGTACTTTGATTGTAAGTTGTTTCTATCTTCTTTTGGTACATGGACAAAAGCTTCACTACCAAAGACTCAAAAGTAGTTCACATTTGGTTTTCTTCCATAGTAGGCTTCGAAGGGTGTTTTGTTGTGTAAAGCACTTTTAAAGCCTCAATTAAGAATGTGAACAGTAGTATGCACAGCTTCTGCCCAGAACTTGTAGGGTAGATCCTTGTGATGAAGCATTGTTCGTGCCATTTCCATCACACTACATATCTTCCTTTCGGCTACTCCATTTTGGGATGGAGTATGAGGCTGAGCGACTTGACGTTTGATCCCTTTCTCGTTGAGAAGGTTATCAAAGTCATGATTGATAAATTCGCCACCTCCATCTGATCTTATGGTTTTGAATTTAGTTGAAGTTTCATTCTCAACTTCCTTGATCCAAGTTTGAAACTTAGTGAATGTGTCTGCCTTTGACTTCAAAAAGTATACCCATATATAGCGAGAGTGGTCATCTACTAGAAGTTAAAAGTAGAGGGATCCACTCAAGGATGGGGTATTCATAGGTCCACATAAGTCCATGTGGATGAGGGCTAGTGGTTCCTCGCTCGTGTTGAAGCTTCCTTGGGAACTGGGGCCCTGTGTTGCTTGCCTTGGGTGCAAGCTTGGGAGACAGTAGTAAGTTGCCCTATCTTAGGCAATCCCTTCACAAGTTGGGATGAAGAGATTTTCGATAAGTAAGAAGTGTGGCCAAATCTCTAGTGCCACAAACTTGAATTTGATTCTTTGGATACAAAGCATGATAGCTTGTAGAGCCCCTTTTCTTCTATACCTTGAGCAATGACATCCTTTGTATGGGGATCAACTACCTTAACTGAGGTGTTATCAAACCATACTTGTTTGTCCTGATCTATAATGGCCTTGACGGATAGAAGATCCATACATAAATTTGGAACAAAAAGAACATTGGATAAAGACTTGCATTCCCCCTGATGGTTGGAAATTTGAACTTTCCCTTTTCCTTCGATGGGTAAACTTTTGTTGTTGCCGAGATAGACTTCTCCCGTGTGCTCTTCCAGTTCCTGAAAGGAGTCCTTGTCTTTGCACATATGGGAGGTAGCTCCGCTATCAAAGATCCACTCATGCGGGGAGCTAGAAGTCACTAGTGCATTGGCTTCTGTGGAGATGAAGAGTTCCTCACTCGAGCAGTGGGATCTATGTTGGGATTTTCAATATATACACAACTATTTTAACCTTCAAAGTTAAGAAAACATAATAGCTTTCTAAGCAATGTGACCCTCCCCTCAAGAGTTAATTTGTCTCACATTTGCCAAGGGTCTAACCCTACGGTGTCCTACCATTACATGCGCCACCACTTGGCACTAAGTGCCCACTTATTGTACCATCAAGCATATAAGGAAAGAAGAAATTGTGTGTGCAAGTGTGGGTTGGAGGCTACTCTAAGCCCACCCACAAGATCTCTCCAGGTGTTTAAGCCTAATCTAAGGCTCCATTGGTGTACAACGGGCTAATCTAAGCCCCCTCCTCTCGCGTCAACTTCTCTTGGTGTTGTACAAGTACAGGGCTACTCTAAGCCCCCCCCCTCCTGAAGAATTTTAAGGTATCGAGTCGTTCATTTCAAGATTTGCAATTATTTTGCATCAGCATTTTTGGCAAGAGATTTTAGTAGTGTTTCTAAACACTATCTTCAAAGCTTGTGCGTTTGGCGAAGATTTTGGTAGTGTTTCTAAACACTTTATCTTCAAAGCTTTGTAATGACCAAAAGTGAAGGTAGCTCATCATCTATGGCTAACTTCTTACCATCTTTCACCCCTATTTTTATGCTTAAGGATGAACGCCTCAATGGACAAAATTACAATCTATGGAAAGATGTCATGCACGCTTATCTCTATACGAATCTTCTTCATGAGGTAGTAGACGGGACAGACCCCGAACCTAATAGGGATACCAACTTAGACAATTGGCATGTGTGGAATGTCAAGGACAAAAGAGCTTTAGGTCAGCTATTACTTGCCTGCGACGAACTAAGGAAAGGACATATCACTGCCTGCAAGACGTCCAAGGATGCTTGGGACACATTAGCCGCTTTGTATGAAGATAAGACCCCTTCAAAAATATATGCATTAGAGGCCGAGTTTCATAATTTAACCATTAGGCCACACAACACAATTACCAAGGTCATAGCCCAATTTGAGGATTACCAGCGTAAATTAGCACTATGTGGTAGGCAGATCTCTAGTGAAGACATGGCCATTTGACTTCTCAACAAGTTACCTAAGTCGTACGAGACATTTGTCACAGCTTTGTATAATTGCGGCCAAGTCTTATCTTGGGAAGAGGTTCGTCGACTGTTGCTCCTTCACGACTCACGAGCCAAATCGACTTCCTCACAAGAGTCAGCCATGAAGGCCAAAGGCCCATTCACTAAAGGCAAAACCAGAAGTCATTATGCTAGCCATGGATCTAAGCAAGGATCGCATAACTCATCGAAGAAGTCCACTTGTAATTTTTGTGGTAAACCTGGCCACATTGAAAAATATTGCTTCAAGAAAAAGAATCAGGACAAGTCTAAGTCTAATTCCAAGAGTGAACATCATTCTCACTGCACAAGTGAAGACCTATTTTTTACAAGTGAATACAAAGCACTTGTGGCAACCACTCCCAAGAACTGATGGCAAAAGGCCTCTCTCAATGAGGAGAAAGCACACCACCAAAATGAAGCACCACCACCACCAAAACGTCCACCAAACGCACCACCAAGACCTCCACCTAGCGCTTTGATACCATGTAGAGAGTACACATGCGGAAGCAAAATGAAAAATAAAGTACTCTCACAAAACAAAGAATGTGTGAGACACAAAATGAGTAGATCATGAAATGGGTAAACTCATGTGGATTAGAAATGAGCTTGCCAAGAGCATGGAGTAGGCTCCTCAAGCTTCTAACCAAGTACAAATGAGGGGAGAGGCCCTCCTTTTATAGATTTGGGAGGGGCTCTCAAAAGTACATCATATGTGGGATAAGTTTCCTGAAAGGAGAATGAATACAACTGGTAGAAGCACATGGCAAGGTACCCAAATACAAAGGAAATACAATATAAAATGGAAATAGACTAGAAACAGAGTGCCTCTTGGATACAAAATGGAGATGCACTCATGCGGATACAAATGTAGATGAAGTAGGAGCAATCATGTCATCAACACTATTTGGAGGCCTAAATGAGGTCTAAAAATAGCCAAAATTGGTATGCTCATTCTACCTAGGCTCCTCAAGCTTGAGGACTCCTCGGCTTGCACAAAATGGAGCTATTAATTACAAAAGTGGTTGTTCTATGTTACATATGATACAAGAGTGATGAAAATCACTATTGAGGGTTTTGAAAAAGTAATAAAAAACATGTTTATGAAAAAATAATCGGCTTGGCTCCCCACTACTTGGTTGTAATCTACCTTCACATACTTCCTCATCGTCTGTGCCTTTGGCTACTGCCGACACCCCCTCCCTCTCGAGTCTATCATCCTCGACAGAACCTTGTTGCGAGGTCTATCGGATATAATTTTGTAGGAGGTCATGAGCGAGGGTGTGCTCCGCGATGCAAATACCTCGTGCAAGATCAGCTTCAAGTTTTTCCCAATCTATGGGTTGAGGTTCATTGGGAGCCGGAAGTCTATAGTGTGTGGAGTACAAGAGTTGTTCAGAGGCAAATAATTGAAGTAGGTGTGTTGGCCTGCTTATGAAAACCTCGGAATGGTACTCCCAAAATCCGATAGTGAACATCTCTTCAAATGTCATGCCGGTAAATACCTGATTCGACAATGCCAAGCATAGCACACCCAGAGCAATGGTGTCGTGCTCATATCATATGCTAAGTCTTGATTACCATGCTCGAATCTCGGGGTGTTAATGTGCGGTGCTTTGACACGACGGAAGATTTTAAATACAGTCTACATCATATCGAATATTTTGACAGTCATATGTGTGGAAACATCCTCCATTCGGTGTAAGCGGGGGATCCAATGGCGAATCGTGGACATCATGTATCCAACTGTGGGGGGTCTGGGGGCGAGTGAAATATGGATAATTAAGCCAGTCTTGGCATTGCTTATTATTCTGAATTTTGATTGCGAATGCCTTTCAGGAGCGACGTCTTGGCATAGGTCATACTTCAAATGGAGTGGTGCCTTGGCCCATGTGCTCATCATCTCTGGATATGTTTGTAACAACTTCTGGAACCAAGTTGGTTGGAAGATTTCACCTTTTTGTGCCTCCGGTGGTAAGTCGTCCAGCTCGAATTGAGTTGCATGTGATGGTTTCTTGCCCGTCTCCTTTTCAATCGCTAATTGATATTATGCCATTAGCATGAAATACGGTTTATATTGAAGCTCATGGCCAGAGATATACCTTCGAGAGGCCAAGTAAGCGAAGTAAGGTGATTGTAAAATGCATTCCTCTATCATAGCCATAGCATGTAATTGTGCCTCCACCCGTGCTGAGTGGATCTGTCCAAGTTCTTCTACGATCTTCATCCATGCAGGGATAGGGAGTTCAAAGGTGTCTTGGCCTTCTGTCATGATACGTCTGCCTAGGATGGGTTGTGGTTCGTAGGCCTCTTCATAAGTTCCCTCCACCGGGATAGACACAATTTCTTCCTCAGATCTCTGGAGGTGTGGCCTCAGGAGTTGGTGTTGGTTGTTGCACAGGTGTTCACAACTGTAGCATTTTATGCTCATCCTAGAGTTTCTGATATGCTTCATTCATATTTTCATAATCTAAGAGTCTGGCATGATCTTCTAATAATATCTTCATAGATTTAGAGGGCGCTGCTTTAAAGTGGTTGGGACTCAGAGGTTCATCCGGTTGATCTAGAGCTGCTTCCAAATTTTCTCTGTTCTGTTCTGTCGCTGATTCTCTTACTTGGCCATGGCGAGGTGGCATCTTAGCAGTCCCATGTTTCTAGTGAGTGTCGCATTTCTAATCATTTGAGACCGTAACAAGTTGTCAGTATCAGTAATGGCTTCCTTTATCTTCTGTTCACTTTCTAATTCGAGGGTATGGTAGGCCTCGCGTAGCTCTTGATAGCCTGCGTTAAGGGAGGCATTCTCGATGGACAAAGAGTTTAATTGCACCTGTAAATTTGTAGCTGTTTGCTAGAGTTTCTAGTACCTGGTCCCGAGAGATGCGAATTCATCTCGAACTTGTATCATGCAAGAAAACATTTGACGGAAGGCGGTGTCGATCGTGGGTGACAATATTAATGGTGGAGTGAGTGAAGATGTTGTTGGTGTGGTTGTTGATGCAAGGGGAAGGGGAAAGAGGGATGGGAAAGTGGATGCAACGGTGACCGTAGAGAAGTGTGACGTGCCTAAATGTGGTGGTGAAATAGGTGAGGTGAGTGGTGGTGCGGTGGGTAGTGAGATGTCCATGTCACTGGATGTGGTGTCGAGTGCAGTGACTGTGAAGAGTGGAGTGATAGTGGGTGCATGAGTGGGTGTGAATACAGGATTTATAAAGGTTGACGAATAATTTAGAAATTGGGTTTCTCGTATTGCTTGGTGGAGAGGGGAGGATAGAGGGAATACAGTGGGGTGGGGAGGTGAGATGGGTGAGAAGGTCATAGGAGGGGGAAATGGGAATGGAGGTCTTGGAGGGAGTGGAAAAGAAGGAAAGGATGGAGTGAGAAATGGATTGGACGAAATGGTGGGAGCTAGGGAAGGGAGGATAGGTGGGACAGTTGTGAGAAGAGCGAGTGGGATTGAGGCAACTAGGGCTTCTTCTATGGCACCATCGAGGAACGTGGATGGTCTAGGAGAGGTAGGGTGTATAGGAGAGATTGGAGGGGCAAGAGGTGAAGGAGGAGCAGGTGGTGTGGTGGGTACTTCAACAATGGTAGTGGTGTTTACATTATAAGGATGAGGCGAGGAGTCAATGACTATGGTCGCTTCTTCAATAGGGTCTTCTGGAATAAGTCGTGCTTCTCTGGCCTAGTGTGAGGATTGGGCATCCATTGGTATGCAAATATACTGACCCGGTTTTGATAGCAAACAGATTCGTCGTGGGTCAAACTTTAGTAGTTGTTTCCTCTGCAAATTCAATTCTATGCTTCATTTAAAGAAACATGCTCATTCTGTAGCCATCGCATAGAAATCTGAAGCAAAGCAAGCACTATGAGATCCTAAACGAGTACGATATGATAGAGCTGCATCTAATTTGCTATCTCTCAAAGTCTACACCAACCATTTAGGCATATGTTTTGCCTCCTCTATATCAACCCTCTCGTTCAGGAGTGCATCATGTAAATTTGCAGCAAAAAGGAAATGTTTTGCATCATCATATGGAACCTCGAAAGTTTGAGAAACTGCCTCATTTGGACCAATACTTGACTTTCCACGTATAAAAAGAGGTAGCAAAGTATCATACACATATTTAGGGCTAATTGAATTCTCCTTGGTACATGAAAGTAATGGCTAGATTACATATTCCACAAAAACAACATCATGGCTAACCAAAATGCATTTAATTTGTGGACAATATAGATGATAGCCTTTGCTTTTAGAACTGTACCAAAAAAAAATACATCTCACTGCTTTATCACCCAATTTTGTGCATTGTCATTCACGCACTAATGCATATGTTAGATAACCAAAGACATGCAAATGAGCAACAAATGGATTGCATCCATGCCAAGCTTCCTATGGAGCGATTGATTGCAATGCTTTGATGGGACACATTTTAAGTACATATGCTACACACATAACAACCTCAATCCAAAAGCTATGTGGTAAAGCTTGAATTTTGACCATGTACCTCACCATCTCCATGAGAGACCTGTTCTTTCTTTTAGAAACTCCATTTTTTTGACGTGTGTACGAGACTATATGCTACTGTTTTATCCCACGCTCAGCCACAAGTGCATTAAAATTAGAAGACATGTATTCCTCCCCTTTATTAGAACCCAATTTACATCTTGATAGATTTTCAACCATAAGTAGAAAGTGTTTGGAGCACATAAACACTTTGGACTTTTCTTTCAATGGATGCACCCATGTATGCCTGGAAAAATCATCAATAAAATTCATGAAGTAAAGGTAGTTCCCAAAAGAAGATGTCTGCATAGGACCAAAGAAATCACTCTAAACAAGTCGCTATTTATGAGAAGCTCGAACCGAACCATCCTTAGAAAAGGAAGAATGCTACATTTTGCCCAAAATATAGCCTTCACAGTGATGTTTACAAGGTGCCTCATATTTGGGTAGAGAGGACACCATTTCAGATTTCTGCATGCATTGCAAACTATTAAAAATTTGGATGAACAAAGCATGCATGCCAAAGCTTTGCATATGAGATAACATGAGAATCTTGAACTGCACATGCTAAATTGTGAAGAGATGGATAGGTATGTGCTTGAAGATGAAGAGGTGTTGCAAAATCCTTGATCTACACCAACCAAATGAACTCAATGAGTATGTGATCGACCCCTTTAGCTTGCCAATGGATGTATTAGACACCCTATGTACCTTGGAAGATCACTCTCAAAAAGATAGATCAAAACAGATAAGTTGGGGTAAGCTCAGAGATGAAGAACTTGCTATTTTGGTTCATACACCTGTCCAGTGTTTTGCATAATTCTCTAAGCACAGTAGTAATTAGCTTAATTCCATTTGGGGAAGTATAGTTAACTTAAAGAGCTAACTTTCAAGAGTAATCTCATAAAAAATAATGAACCACACACTGAGAATGATGTTTAACAATTGATGACATCATCCTGATTTTCACGGGCTGCTATAGTAATGAGACCAGTGAGTAGAAGAATGAACATAACTCAAGATTTAAGAATCCAATGATTATGAAAATTTGTATGCTTATACTAGAAAGTATGTTAAATCCAAAAAGCTTTAAATCATTGAATTTGGGTGAGTAGACACTGAGAAACAACTCTGACAAGATGAGTTAAAAAGTCGGGTACCTGATAGAGAAGTGAAAATGAACAGACCGGGTTTACTTCAACTAAACATAACTGAAGATTGAAACACCCAAATGAAATGAAAATTAGTGAGCATATAGTAGACTTATAGAGCTAACTTTATCAAGTTAAATCACTAAAAATGATGCACCAAGCTCAGAGAAACCATCTCTACAATCTGACTGAGAAAATTAAGAGATATGGCAGTGAGTAGTACACTTCACAAGAACATGGAAATATGAACTCAAATGATCATGAAAATGAAAGTATATTGATTGTACAATACAGTGGACTTACTGATACATATGTGTGCCTTAGAATCACACCTTGATATGGCATAAAGCTTAGCTCTCCGAGGTCTTCTTTGAGGTCTCTCTAACCACGACTAAAGCTGCCATCTATTTATAGTTGAGCTTGGGAGGCTAACTTCCCTCAATCACTCTCCAATCAATTAGTGATTTATTTGATTCTGTTTCTACCACAAATCACAAATTCATGGATCCTGTTTCCCTTTTTGATCAACTGGACTCAACCACTTAAGATTCTTTCACTTTTACATTAAGTAAAGTCTTCAAAAGTTACAAGAGGTAGTTCACAAGTGAACTTTACATTGTCTTCATTTTAAGTCTTCTTCTTTGAATTTGTGGGAATCAAGCCAATAATTAGGCTTGTCATAGACTTGCTCCAATAGCTCCCCCTCAAGCCAAGTATGCTTGAGGTCTTCAATCTTCCAAGATTACCTGCAAACCAATCATGGCTTTGAATTTGCAAAGCTTTGTACCATCCAATGCTTTGGTTAGAATATCTGCACATTGTTGACGAGTGGATACATATGATATTTGAATCTCCTTGCTCACAATCTTCTCTCTTACATAGTGATAATGAACTTCAATATGTTTAGTCCTTGCATGAAAATTGGACTAGCAGCTAAGTGAATAGAACTCATATTGTCACAAAAAATAGTTGGAGTTCCAAACTCCAATCCAAGATCTTTGAATAATGTCTTCATCCACATAGCTTCTTGTGTAGCTATGGCAAGACCTCTGTATTCAGCTTCAGTAGGAGAGAGAGAAAGTGTGGGTTGCTTCTTGGATGACCATGAAATAAGCTTTGAACTTGCAAAGGTAAGATAACCTGAAGTGCTCCTTCTATCTTCCTTGGAACGAGCCCAATCTGCATCAGAAAATAGCTTCAAAGCTAAATCAGATACATAAGGATAATAAAGTCCTTCATTTATGGTTCCTTTGAGATACTTGAGAATCCTTTTGGGAGCATCCATGTGTGGTTTCCTTGGTGTGTGCATAAATTGACTTAGCACACTCACACTGTAACATATATCTACTCTTGTCAATGTGGCATAGTTGAGACTACCCACTAGACTTTGATATGATGTGATGTCCTCTATGAGTTCACCTTCATGTGAGCTCAATTTGTGATTGACCTCCATTGGAGTAATGCAATCTTACAATCTTGCATCTTGAATTTTGCCAACATGTCCTTAATGTACTTTATTTGAGTGAGAAATAAACCATGATCTTTGTAGACAAATTCCAAACCTACGAAGTAGGTAAGTGAACCCAAATCACTTATCTTGAACTCTTCTCTCATCTGATCTTTGATCTTCTTCATACCATCTGAATCATTTCTTGTCAATATAAATATCATCTACATATAGACATAGGTAGATGATCTCAGAATTGCTCTTTTTAATAAAGAGTGAAGGATCTGCCTTGCTTGGTTGAAAGCCTTTGTCCTGCAAGAATGAAACAAGCCTGAAATTCCAAGGTCTTAGGGCTTGCTTGAGACCATACAATGCTTTGTTAAGTTTACACACATAATCAAGATAAACTTGATTCTCAAAACCAGGTGGTTGTGCCATATATACCTCTTCTATTATCCAACCATTCAAGAATGCATTCTTTACATCTAGTTGAAGTATCTTCCAATTCTTGGAAGAGGCAATACTAAGCAAAACCCTAATAGTAGGCATCTTTGCCACAGGAGAGAAGGTCTCCTCATAATCAATTCCCTGAGTTTGTGCAAAGCCTTTTGCTACAAGCCTTGCCTTATACCTGTTAATGGAACCATCAGAATTCTTCTTGAGTTTATAGACCCATCTTGAGCCTATTACCTTCATGGATGAAGTCTTGGGCACCAAATCCCAAGTGTTGTTTTCCTCAAGTGCTTCAATCTCTTCCTTCATTGCATGCTTCCATTCTGATTTTGCTTTGGCCTCTTCAAAGGATGATGGCTCCTCTTGATTTATGTCCTGTGCTATGTAAATAGAATGTTTACTTACTAATGACGTGTCGAACCCATACCTTTCTGGTTTTTTTCTTTCCCTTATAGATCTTCTTAAGCCTTGTTCTGATGATTCTGCATCATGTCCAAGTTCTTGCAATTTTTCTTTACCTTTAGACTTCCATGCTTTGATTTTTTCCATCTGAGTTTCTTCATCATCTTCTAAAGTATCTTGTTCTTCAATCTTTGGTTGATGCTCTCTGCCAAGCTTTCGGAAATCTTCTTCAAGGTCATATGGCAATTTGACCTTCCTACATGAATCTTCATACCATCAATTGTTCTCATCAAAAACTACATCTCTGCTTACCAAGAATCCTTTGTTGGTAGGGTTGTATAACCTGTAACCCTTTTGATTGTTGTCATATCCAATAAACACACACCTTTCTACCTTTGGATCCATCTTGCCTCTAACTTGTGAAGGAACATGAGTAAAAGCAATACATCCAAAAAATTTACAATGATCTAAGCTAGGTCTTCTTCCATTCCAATCCTCATATGGAGTCATCCCATAAAGGGATTTTGAAGGCAACTTGTTAATGAAGTAAGTGGCTGTAGATACAGCCTCAGCCCATACATATGTAGGCAAATGCTTTTCATTTAACATGGACCTTGCAGCTTCAACAATTGTCCTATTCCTCCTTTCTGCCACTCCAATATATATATATATATATATATATATATATATATATATATATATATATATATATATATATATATATATATATATATATATATATATATATATATATATATATATATATATATATATGACACTAGAAACATTGCTCTCTTTAATTATGGTAGTCAGACACTCACAGAATTGGAAGTATGGCACAAAAGGTTAGCACATATTGGTGAAAGGTCATTAAAGCAAATTTGCAGGGACCAAAGTGTACTTGGACTCCCTAACTTGTCAAAACAACATATGATTTATAAGTGTAGTGCATTTCAATTTGGATAGTCTCACAGGTTACCATTCATGAAGAAAGGTTATATGCATGGAGATCTCTTGGATCTATGTAGGAACCTATACAAATCTAAATGTTATGCACTTCACTTGTAACATTATATCTATTTCCTTGAAATGTAGCCTTAACTTTATACATAGAAGAAAGTTAATGTGATTGGAGATCTTACACTAGTATATAAGAAATAAAATAATATGAACTACCATAATCATATAAAATATTAACAACTTTACCATTCATAGTACCTTGCTTGCAAAGTAAAGAATGAATAGAAATTTCATTACCCAAGGTACTTAGATTCTTTTCCAATGCTTCTTTAGTCTAACCAGGTTGAGTGTCCTCATGAACCACCTCCATGTTGTGTACTTGAGCTTTAACAACTCTCATATCATTAGTTCAAAACCTACATTTAGCTTTAGTATAACCAAACTTATCACAATGCTAACAAGTGATACAAGGCCTCTTTTGTTGAACTTCCATCATTGTAGCTTGAAGACTTGGAGGTTTGGTAGGATGTAAGGGGATTGGCTTATGAACTGGTGTGAAATTGGATTGAGAAGGGCACTAAAGGTAGGAGGGAGTTGAAAAGTAGCGAAAGGATGCTTGAAAGGAAAATTGGGATTGATTGGTTGTTGTCATTGACACATTTATTATAAGTAGAATGGACTTGGTAATGGATTGAAACTCCTAAGCATCATGTGCAAAGAGATAGCTTCATAGAGGGTCTTAAGATGTAGTGCATTGAGCTTGGCTTGGATTCCCATATCTAAGCTATCTTCATACTTTCATTGCATGGTATCTTCAGGAACCATTTCAAGCAAACAAATAAGTAGTAGTCATTGCCAAAAATGTTTAGTGTAGGTAGACACAGTATCTCCGTCTTT
Source organism: Ceratopteris richardii (assembly GCA_020310875.1). NCBI lineage: Eukaryota > Viridiplantae > Streptophyta > Polypodiopsida > Polypodiales > Pteridaceae > Ceratopteris > Ceratopteris richardii. The sequence goes on from CM035418.1 coordinate 110,067,936, forward strand.
TCATCCAAAAGTTATACATGATCGACGAGCATGTAAGTGGAACTTAGGAGGAAGAAAGAACTCCTTGATCTTTTCTTGAAATGCAATCCATGTGGTAGGGTGATCAATGCTATGCTGCAAAACATTCCATCATAATTGGGCCTTATCCACCAAATAATTAGTAACACATTTCACTTTTTTAATTTCAGAATATGATTCGTCATAATAAAAGTCATCAAATTGGAATAGTTATGAAAGAACAAATTGGCCATCCTTTCGTCCATTGAATCGAGAGAATTAGAAATTTTTGGCACCAATCTTGGAATGCGTGCCTTCGTTTTGAGCGGTGATAGAGGCCTTCACCACCGTAAGTAGGCTCTTGTCATCACTTTGTATTCATTGGATTATAACATTGCATCCTTTTATCTTGTTCTAAGCATCTTAGAGTTCGTGTCACAAAAGCTCTAATTGTTGCTTAATCGGTATCCCACGCAGGGGTGATGTACTAAAATCCTCAATGTTATGGGTAGGATGCATGGCCTTATATAGAACCAAAACCTAGGACTAAGCATGGAAAAAGAACTTTAATAATAGTGCATATAATAATGATAATAATAAATAATAAATAAGTAAAATAAATGAGAGTATTTGATAAATAAATAAATAAATAAATAACTAAAGAAAAGGTAAAAGAATTTTAATAATAGTGCATATAATAATGATAATAATAAATAAATAAATAAATAAATAAAATGAGAGTATTTGATAAATAAATAAATAAATAAATAAATAAATAACTAAAGAAAAGGGAGTGCTAAATAAATAAATAAATAAATAAATAAGATAAAGAAAGTGCTAAAATTATGTTAAATATTAATTAAAAGGAATGGGGTATCAATAAGTAAAAATAGGCTAGTGGATAAAGCTTATCTCTTGGAAGTGTGAGGTTGTGGGTTCAAATCCCGTATATACTAAATAAGGAACTAAGAAAGCTAACAAGAGAAATAAGTAGGCTAACTAGGGAAATAAGGAAGCTCTTATTACCACTCATAAGTTAGAATTGGTTCACGAGTAGCGAACCAAATCAACGGGAACCAAGAGAACCATGAGTGCCAGAGAAGCCAAAGATGCCAAAGTTATACCATAGTTCTATGCCTTAGTCGACGCTTCAAAAAAATGCATCGATCGGCAAACCAAAACAAAAAAAAAACATGAATTGATAAATGCTAAAACCTAGACCGAATGATCAAAACGGATGCCGAATCATGAGCGGACATCATAAATCATGATCGGATGCCGATACATACACCTCCGTAGATGTGCCTTGGCTCTAATACCACTGTAGACCAAATCTTGAAGATGTACGTACGCAGAGATAGTACATAAACGAAATCTCATAAAAGTATAAATAGAATAGAGGGAGACAAGAGACTGGACAGAAGATTGGATACAATCTCCCCCCACATACTTTGATGGATGAGATTATCAAAGTATGTGTATTTATAGATATTTCTCATTATGTTGAGAACAAAAGTTACATGAGGATAACACTTCGAAAAGCGTGTGTTTACAAAAATCTGCTTTATTTACAAAATCATCGCTTTTCAAGTAATCTACTATTTTTACAAAGAAGTGGCTTTCTAAAGGGATCTATTATTTTTATAAAAAATATCTAAAATACTCTCTTTTAACTATCTTCAAAAATATCTTAATAATTTTACGCACATTCACACCCTGATGAGTCTTCACTTGCTAAATCAAAATTTAAATCATACTAAAAACCTCAAGACATTAAAATCCATATAACATTCCATTATTCCATAAAGTATAGTACACATCTTTTGCTATTTGAGTGGCACTTTTCCAACTTGGAATTGACTTCAAATATGCTTTATTCACGACTATGGGTTATGTGGAAAACATAATAAATCACTCTAAGAATATAATGAACTTTAATAAAGAGTTCCACCTATAATAATACTTTGAAGAGATGATGTGGACTTGCATATTCCAACACCTTCCCTCAAGTCCAACATCTTCCAAATAATAAGAACATGAAATAAAATGCTTGCACAAGGCATATGAAGATGAGCCTTCCCTTATTTGTTGAAGATGCATGATGAGCCTTCCCTTACTCATGACTTCCTTCCCTTAAGGGAAGCTCCATCATGCCAAGTGATGATCTATGCTTGATGAACAACTCCTTGCCGAGAGCTTTAGTGAAGAGGTCAGTCACATTTTCCTTTGTGTTGCAATGGTGTAAGATGATATCACCACTTTGTATCTTCTCTCTGATGAAGAGAGTTCACTGCAAAACAAATATCAGGTCTTGTGATGGTCAAATAGAGGAGAGATCCTATGAGTTGTCTATATAGTGTTTCATCATATGGAACACCATTCTCGTCCTTCATGAGTTTGAGAGTTGAATCCATAGGTGTAGAGACCGGCTTAGAGTGAGATATCTCAAACCTATCAAGAATGGAAAAAAGATACTTTTGTTGAGAGATAAATATATCTCCCTTCTCTAGTCGAGAGACTTCGATGCCAAGAATGTAGTGCAAGTCACCAAGATCCTTCATTTCAAACTCTTTAGAGAGTTTTCTTTGAACATCTTCAATCATTGTTTCATTGCTTCCTGTCAACATGAGATCATCCACATATAGAAGAACAATAACAATATCTTTTCCCTTGACTTTATAATACAAACTATGATCAGCATTGCTTCTTTGAAAGCCTTGAGAGCAAAGATGCTCATCAATCCTTGCATACCAAGCTCGGGGAGCTTGCTTCAAACCATACAAACTTTTGAGAAGTTTGCATACCATGTGCTCTTTACCTTTGACAATGTATCCTTCCGGTTGTTGCATGTAGACTTCTTCCTCAAGTATGCCATTGAGGAAGGCATTGTTGACATCCATTTGCTTCACCTTCCACTTGAATATGGAGGCAAGGGAAAGTAATAACCTAACTGAACTCATCTTTGCCACTGGGGCATATGTTTCATCATAATCCAATCCATATTGTTGAGAATATCCTTTAGCTACTAACCTTGCTTTGTGTCTATCTATCCTCCCTTGTTGAATTTCAGCTTGTAGATCCATTTGCATCCGATTGCTTTCTTGTTGGGAGGTAATGGACATAACTCCCATGTCCCATTTTCAGCAAGGTTGAAGAAGCTCACTCGATGGAGAGTTAGATCACTAAACTTTTGGAGCATCAAGGAGGTCACTACTCCAAGGAATGCTTCAAAATGGGAGGTAAAATATTCTTGTTTATGTTGTTTTTCAGATTTCCACCAAGAAGTCTTGGAAGTGTAGGTATGAAGAGAAAGAAGGAACTATCAAAGAGTTCCTTGAGCACCTTATTGAAGGAGTGCATATGGAAGAGTCATGTGGAGACTCTCAGGGATATTTTCAGCCACATGGAGAGGCTGAGGACCAAGGGGGAGACATAGACAATAGCTTGAAAGCCATGTCACGAGGCAAAGAGCAAGGGAGAGATCATGTGAAAGAAGAAGATGAGCTAGGAGAGCTCATAGCAGCCTATTCCATCAAAGAAGAAGTGGAGAGAAGCCAAAGGACAACAGACCTAACACAAAGACAAACTTTTTGTGAAGAGGAAAATGAGCTAGGAGAGCTCATAACAGCCTATTCCATCAAAGGTGAAGAGAAAAAGAACATTGAAGGTGAAGATGAAGAGAAGGAAGGCCAAAGAAGAACCATTTCAAGACAAAAAACAGCCCAAGAAGAAGTTGAAGAAGCCACTTTGAAGGACAGTCCATCCAAAGGAGAAAGTGCAAGGAGTGTCAAGAAGAAGAAAGCCACCAGTGAGAGCAAGGAAAGAAGCTTTAGACTGAGTTGGAATGATTTGAATCTTAAGGAGAACACTCAAAGAAAGGAAGCCGCCATGGAAGATAAGAAGAAATCGAGAGAAGAGCAAGAGAGAGAGGAAGAGAAAATACAAAAGAAGACAATGGGAAGAAAAGATATGGTAAGAGATCTTATGCATCATGAAAATAATGTTTTACTTGTATTTTAGATAGTTTTTAAGGAGGAAGACACTATGACATCAAAAGGAGAGCATGCAGAGCTCTCATATCAAAGAACAAAGCAAAGGAAAGTTCTCATAAAAACCTACAGTCAAGGAACTGAAGTAGAAGAAGACCTTGAAATGGCAAGAGGCCATCAATTTCTTTATTTTTATCTCATGAAGGCTTGGAGAGAAACTTCGGTTGATCCTCTACTAGCTTTTGTTGAAGATCCTTCAAAAGATCTTAGAAGAACTCCTAAGAGAAGAAGATTGATGAAGATATCAAGCCAATGGAAGCCAAACTTCTTCAAAGGGAGAAAGCAAGCACTCCATCGACAAATTCGGATGCGAAGGCCACCATGGAAATTTCCTCAAGCATTGCTAGCTATTGTTGCAAGCTTCGAGGAGAACTTTATTTGGCACATCCCGTGGACTACTCATTGAAGCTTGAGGGGGAGTGTTGAAAAATGGCAAGCTTCAATGAAGCTTTAAAACATTAGAACTTGGAGGAACCTCTCATATTTTTAATTTTGCTTCCTTTCATTGAATGTTCAAATAAAGTGTGCCCGTAGTGTTTTCGGTTTTTTCTCATATGAACACTATCTTAGTTACTTTTCATAACACATATGAAGAAACCTTTGTGTCAACCATAGAAAACTACGTAGGAATGCACTTGCCCTTTGTTTGCTCCTTGAGTTAAGAATGACTCAAGAAATTGCATATAGGCATTTAACTCCTTCTACCCTTGATTTTCTCCTTGACTTAAGAATGATCCAACAGTATGCATATGCGCATTTAACTCCTCCTAAATCTAAGGGAACACTTACGAGTCTTCAAACTTGTATGAGCATGACAACAGCGCGGTTCTCCATAGTGTTCTCTTATAGGATTTGTTAGCAACATACATGGAGATAATATTGCGGCATGTCATGTCAAATCTACCGATGCTCTTCTCTATGTAAACTCTTGTTGATTGAAATATATTTCATGTTTTTCTTTATTCTCTCTCTCTGAGTCACAGGATCGCTTGTATCAAAGATTGAACACAAAGTTCTATGTGAAAGCATTTTGGACTATATACGACTGTAGAAAAGTGGAAGTCACAAAGGTATAATTCTCATGTATGATAGATGCATGAGTCTGTTATTATGACATGTCGATGACAAGTTGTTATTTTCCATGAGCGCACATGATAAACTAACGTTTCTTACTTTATGAAGTCATTCTGAACTAATACAATTGCATGAAAGTCAAGGTTACCAAGTGCAGGTGATGCAAATCTTATATCTGTTGTTACAAGAAACAAGCTCATTCCTTGTGCCATAAAAATGATATGGAAATCATCTCTTAGAATAGAGGAAACGTTTGTCATATGACTCCTCCCCGAAGATCATATGTAAGGATGATGTGAAAGTCTATTCACAGGTATAAATAGTTTGAATATAATATGCACAAGAGTTGTGTATTCATGTGTACACTTGAATTTACGTATATCACACAGGAAATATGGATGATGCATTATAAAGTTATGAGCTGAATACTAATCATACTTGAGCGTATGTGCACATGGAAGTGATTCATATGCAGAGAAAGTTTTTTGTCATATTATAGTTCATGCATTCAAAGTTATGCACTCAGAGTATTTGAGTGCCTCGTGGAATCAAGACTCGCTATGATTGTTGATATATTTAGGTAGTGATGTGTGTGAACACTCTAGGACTGCCGGGGCACTTTTTTCCCTCTTTAGGAGGTTTTTTTCCCCCGGCTTGTATATACGCCTATTGCCCTAATGGGCTACTTATCTTTGTACATTCTCTAGTAATACATTCAGTCGTGTGTGTTGTGCTCAAAGCTTCTTCTTCTTCCTTGTGCTGTTCGCGTGCTTCCGCAGACGTCTAACTCCAATAATTGGTATCAGAGCAGGTCGTCGCTTCTTCTAGGGCGCCGTCGACACTCCTCCGTTTGCAGTCTCAGATTCGCACGAAATTTGGTGAGCATACTCAGGGTGCCAAAATCGCGATCTGAGCTCGTTTCGGCCTCCGAACGCACTATCGCAGCGCTTGTGCAGGCTATTTCGTCCTTTTGTGCCAAAGGTATATACCAGTTTCTGTTCGCCAGTTTAAGCGTCTCGAAGTCTGCTACAGGTCTAGCAGAACTCGTCTGGGCAGTTCTGTTCAACTTTTTGAGATACAGTCAATTTTGTGCATCAAGGTATTTTAGTCACCGGCCATGGCTGAAAGCAGTGATGTATTCCGTATGTTGGCTGTTGAGGATAAGTTGGATGGTACCAACTACCCATTATGGGCTTATATGATGCGACATGTACTGGTTGCAAAAGGATTGTGGAACATTGTGCAGGGTGTTGAAAGACGTCCTGTTACACCTGTAACGACAGGTACTGCAAATACAGGTGTTGGAGCTGATGAAGATGGTGTCGAAGATGATATTCCGCAGATTCCTGTTCGTGCTGCTGTTTCTGTTGCACCTACTGCAGAGCAGATTCGTTGGGATGGCAGAGATGCCCAGGCACATGCATTGATAGCTTTGTCTGTCAAACGTGCCATTATTCCTCACATTCGCTCTTGCAGAACAGCAAAGGATGCTTGGGATACGCTTACCACTTTGTACCAGGCTAGGAATGAGGCTCGTGTTGCTTACCTCCGAAAACAGTTGGAGAGTGAGCACATGAATGAAGGTGATTCTATGGATAGTTTTCTTACAAAGATCAAAGACCTGAAGGAACAATTGATTTCTGCTGATGAAGTTATACCAGATAGCTCACTTGTGCAGACCGTTCTGAATGGTCTTCCTGATTCATATCAGAGTTTTGCCTCTACTCTTCGGTTGATGATGAAAGGCAATCCGAATGCCTTGTCATTTGAGGAATTAGTCTCTGTTCTGTTGCAGGAAGATCAGTCCAGGCAGAACAGGTCCATTATGCGTGTTGCAGATCAAGCTTTCCTGGCTAGTCAGAAGGGCAAAGGAAAATGGAGCTCTTCTACTAGTAAGCAGAAATCTGCAAATGCTGCACAATCGAAGAACCAGGATAAAGATGAGAAGAAATCAGAAAAGCAGAAATTGTTCTGCAAGTACTGTAAAGGAAATGATCATATTATAAAGAACTGTCCAAAACTGGCTGCTAAAGAGGCAAAGAAGAAAGAGGCTGGAATGGTTGTTGCAGAGGCCTCTACACCAAAAACAGAGTCTGCAAATCTTGTGCAGGAAGAAGAATGGGCGTTTACTACTGTCTGCAGTTTTGACCCATCTTCTCATGATCAGTGCATGTCTGCAGTAGACTCAGATGTTTGGTACTTTGACAGTGGGGCGACCAAACATATTACCTCGCAGCGCAGTTTCTTCTCTTCACTCGAGCCTGCCCCTACAGGGAATACTGTCACATGCGCCAATAACTCCTCTTATCCTGTTATGGGAGTTGGTAAGATCATTCTAACTACTGCTGATGGTAGTTCTTTCACTTTGTCAGATGCTTTATTTGTGCCAGGGATCAAAAAGAATCTGTTATCAGTTTCTGCATTAGCCAAGATTGGCTTGGTTGTGAAATTTGTTGATGACAGGTGTACAGTCCATGATCTCTCAAATGGCGATATGATTATTGCTTCTGGCATTTTATGTCGTGGGCTGTATAAGCTCATAGACTATGAAAGATCTGTGAATGATTCGGCATGTGCAGTTCATGATTCTCAGGCTATGTCAGATGCAAAGCTTTGGCATGCACGCTTTGGTCATCTGAATTTTGCTAGTTTGTTACGCCTGCAGAAATCTGAAATGGTGTCCTCTTTGCCCAAACTTGAGGCACCTGGAAAACATGTTTGTGAAGGCTGTATTTTGGGCAAAATGCAGCGTTCTTCCTTTCCAAAAGATGGTTCAGTTCGGGCTATGCAGAAATTGCAGCTTGTACATAGTGATGTCTGTGGTCCTATGCAGACACCCTCTTTTGGAAATTACCTTTACTTCGTGACTTTCATTGATGATTTTTCCAGGCATGCATGGGTATATCCACTCAAAGCAAAGTCCGAAGTGTTCATGTGCTTCAAACAGTTTTTGGTTTTGGCTGAAAATCTGTCAGCATGTAAAATGGGCACCCTCCGTTCTGATCGAGGGGGGGAATATATGTCTTCAGATTTTAATGCATTTCTGGCTGAACGTGGGATAAAACACCAGTGTACAGTGCCGTATACACCTCAACAGAATGGAGTTGCTGAACGAAAGAACAGGTCACTCATGGAGATGGCGAGGTGCATGGTCAAAAGTCAGGCTTTACCACATAGTTTCTGGCTTGAGGCTGTCATGTGTGCAGCATATGTACTGAACAGGTGTCCCACTAAAGCGTTGCAGTCTATCACTCCATATGAGGCTTGGCATGACCGCAAGCCATCTGTTGCTCATCTGCGTGTTTTTGGTTGTTTGGCATATGCATTAGTGCCTGAACAACATCGCAGAAAATTGGATGATAAGGCAGTAAAATGTATTTTTGTTGGGTACAGTTCTGAAAGTAAAGGCTATCGTCTGTATCATCCACAGACTAAACGCATTCTGGTTAGCCGTGATGTTGTCTTTGTGGAAGATGCTATTCAGCCATTGCTTTCATGTACTAAGGAGACATCTGTTAGCTCCAAAGACATGTATGATACTTTGATGCCTCTTTTTACAGGTGGACAGGCTAACGCTGGTCCTAATGAGGCAACTTCTCAGCCTTTGCAGGTTTCATATGATGATGCAGATCATTCCATTTCTGATGCAGATTTACATGATGCACTTGTTGATGAGAGAGCTGATATTGAACAGGCAAAAACTATGCCAAAATGGCTGGTGCAGACTTTGCGTGACAGCAAATTAGATGCACCTTTGTCATATCGTACTCGTTCAGGCTCTCATAGTACCTCCTTTGCATCAGATTGCTATGCTATGGCTGCATCTAGTCTCTGTGATGAGAATGAGCCTGTTTCTTTTGATGAAGCACAAAATTCAGAAAATTGGATGGCTGCTATGCAATCTGAATATGATGCTATAATGAAGAATGGTACATGGTCTTTATGTGACTTGCCTCCTGGCAAGAAGGCCATTGGCACTAAGTGGGTATACAAGCTGAAGCGTAAACCTGATGGTACAGTTGACAGGTATAAGGCTAGGCTTGTTGCAAAGGGTTATGCGCAGGAAAGAGGCATTGATTTTGATGAGACCTTTGCACCTACATGCCGTATGACTACTGTTCGGAGCATTTGTGCACTTGCAGCCCATCATGGTTGGAATGTACATCAGTTGGACATTAAAACAGCATTTCTGAATGGTGACTTGCATGAAGAAGTGTATGTTTTTCAGCCCCGTGGCTTTGTGCAAAAAGGGCATGAAAACCAGGTGTGCAGGTTAAAGAAGGCGTTATATGGTTTAAAGCAAGCACCACGTGCTTGGTATGAGAAAATACATGCCTATCTAATTGCACATGGTTTTGAGAACAGTCCAACTGAAAGCACCTTATATGTTAAGCGTGCTAATGATGTGCTTCTGATCATTGTTGTCTATGTAGACGACATGCTGCTCACTGGTCCTCTTGAGAAGCATATTGCTGATTTTAAGGCTGATTTGCATGCCTCATTTGAGATGTCTGATTTGGGGCATTTGCATCACTATTTGGGCATTCAGTTTATGCACGTTGATGGTGGAATGGCTTTGTGTCAAACGAAATATATTGACACATTATTGCAGCGTTTTGGCCTTGAAGACTGTAAGCCTATTGCCACTCCTATGGAGACAGGTTTACGATTGAGTCTTCATGATGCTGGAGATGCATTTGATGCTGTTCTCTATCAGCAGGCTGTTGGATGCTTGATTTACTTATGCATTACTCGGCCAGATATTCAGTTTGCTGTCTCACAGATGAGCAGGTTCATGCATTGCCCAGGAGTCACGCATTGGAAAGCGGTTAAGCGCATCTTTCGCTACTTGAGTGGTACTCGGCTACTTGGGTTGTTTTATCCCAAGGGGGGATCACTACCGCCAGATTTGCATGCTTTTTCTGACTCAGATTGGGCTGGTTGCTATGACACTCGTGTGTCCACCAGTGGTTTTTGCTTCATGCTTGGTAGCTCATGTATATCTTGGTTGAGCAAGAAGCAGCCTACTGTGGCCACTTCCAGTTGTGAGGCTGAGTATAGGGCAGCTTTCACAGCGACTGTTGAGTGTGTGTGGCTCAGACGCCTTATGGCTGATTTGGGTGTTGGCCAGTCTTCTGCCACCACCATCTTCACTGACAGTCAGAGCGCATTGGCAGTTGCGAGGAACCCTGTGTTCCATGCTCGCACTAAGCACATTGAGGTGCATTATCATTATGTCAGGGAGAGGTTCTCTGCTGGGGAGATCAGCTTGGCATATGTGCCCACGTAGGAGAACATTGCAGACCTTTTCACGAAGGCTCTGCCTAGGGAGAAGTTTGAAGCTTTCCGCAAAGCTTTGGGCTTACTTCCTTTTGTGGAGTGATTTCCACATAGCTTGGCACTTCCTTATACATGAGTGCCAGCTCCTTGTTCACCGCATCACTCCCAGGGGGGATTTGTTGATATATTTAGGTAGTGATGTGTGTGAACACTCTAGGACTGCCGGGGCACTTTTTTCCCTCTTTAGGAGGTTTTTTTCCCCCGGCTTGTATATACGCCTATTGCCCTAATGGGCTACTTATCTTTGTACATTCTCTAGTAATACATTCAGTCGTGTGTGTTGTGCTCAAAGCTTCTTCTTCTTCCTTGTGCTGTTCGCGTGCTTCCGCAGACGTCTAACTCCAACAATGATGCTGTTATGAACATAATAAGTATATGTTATAATCCTCCCAAAAGTTTCAAGTGATGATTTGTAGGATCTGGACACGTTTTATTATCACAATACAATTTTATTATGTTGATGATGTGACTTATTGAAGTACAATATTGTGGCAAAACTAGTCAAGGCAAAATTAGTCAATACACAAAGTGTATATGTTATGGTGAGAAAAGGTTTTATTGCAGACTAGAAAGAGCATTGATTGCTGTGATAAACATCAAATGTATAAGCATATGCAGAGTTATGATATGTGCAGGTTCTCATAAATTATGATTGATAAAGAATGCAGAAGACTACTTGTTGCTGCAGAATCATATGTATGCATTTTTTGTACTACATCAAGGTTGAAGTTCATACGTTGACCCATCTATTGAAGTGATTTCATGATGGTGAACATATGTGAAAGAAGTTCTCTTATGATGAGTGAGTAAAAGTGTACTGTGTATTTTTGAGGTGTTAATGTAATGCTATTGTGGTTACTCAATATATTGCCCATACGAACCATGCATGACTCGTGAGGAAATAATTTTGTAGTTGTGTGCAACCAAGGATCTACAGGTACGAATAAATGAAGTGATAATTTTTTAAGTGAAAAACAAGATCCGTATACCTTCCACATCAGCCATAGTCGTGAATAAAGCATATTTGAAGTCAATGCCAAGTTGGAAAAGTGTTCCTATAATTTGAGTGCTTGAAGACTTGGAGGTTTGGTAGGATGTAAGGGGATTGGCTTATGAACTGGTGTGAACTTGGATTGAGAAGGGCACTAAAGGTAGGAGGGAGTTGAAAAGTAGCGAAAGGATGCTTGAAAGGAAAATTGGGATTGATTGGTTGTTGTCGTTGACACATTTATTATAAGTAGAATGGACTTGGTAATGGATTGAAACTCCTCAGCATCATGTGCAAAGAAATAGCTTCATAGAGGGTCTTAAGATGTAGTGCATTGAGCTTGGCTTGGATTCCCATATCTAAGCTATCTTCATACTTTCATTGCATGGTATCTTCAGGAACCATTTCAAGCAAACAAATAAGTAGTAGTCATTGCCAAAAATGTTTAGTGTAGGTAGACACAGTATCTCCGTCTTTTCATCCAAAAGTTATACATGATCGACGAGCATGTAAGTGGAACTTAGGAGGAAGAAAGAACTCCTTGATCTTTTCTTGAAATGCAATCCATGTGGTAGGGTGATCAATGCTATGCTGCAAAACATTCCATCATAATTGGGCCTTATCCACCAAATAATTAGTAACACATTTCACTTTTTTAATTTCAGAATATGATTCGTCATAATAAAAGTAATCAAATTGGAATAGTTATGAAAGAACAAATTGGCCATCCTTTCGTCCATTGAATCGAGAGAATTAGAAATTTTTGGCACCAATCTTGGAATGCGTGCCTTCGTTTTGAGCGGTGATAGAGGCCTTCACCACCGTAAGTAGGCTGTTGTCATCACTTTGTATTCATTGGATTATAACATTGCATCCTTTTATCTTGTTTTAAGCATCTTAGAGTTTGTGTCGCAAAAGCTCTAATTGTTTCTTAATTGGTATCCCACACAGGGGTGATGTACTAAAATCCTCAATGTGATGGCTAGGATGCATGGCCTTATATAGAACCAAAACCTAGGACTAAGCATGGGAAAAGAACTTTAATAATAGTGCATATAATAATGATAATAATAAATAAATAAATAAATAAAATAAATGAGAGTATTTGATAAATAAATAAATAAATAAATAACTAAAGAAAAGGGAAAAGATTTTTAATAATAGTGCATATAATAATGATAATAATAAATAAATAAATAAATAAAATAAATGAGAGTATTTGATAAATAAATAAATAAATAAATAACTAAAGAAAAGGGAGTGCTAAATAAATAAATAAATAAATAAATAAGGTAAAGAAAGTGCTAAAATTATGTTAAATATTAATTAAAAGGAATGGGGTATCAATAAGTAAAAATAGGCTAGTGGATAAAGCTTATCTCTTGGAAGTGTGAGGTTGTGGGTTCAAATCCCATATATACTAAATAAGGAACTAAGAAAGCTAACAAGAGAAATAAGTAGGCTAACTAGGGAAATAAGGAAGCTCTTATTACCACTCATAAGTTAGAATTGGTTCACGAGTAGCGAACCAAATCAACGGGAACCAAGAGAACCATGAGTGTCAGAGAAGCGAAAGATGCCAAAGTTATACCATAGTTCTATGCCTTAGTCGACGCTTCAAAAAAATGCATCGATCGGCAAAACCAAAACAAAAAAAAAACATGAATTGATAAATGCTAAAACCTAGATCGAATGATCGAAACGGATGCCGAATCATGAGCGGACATCATAAATCATGATACATACACCTCCGTAGATGTGCCTTGGCTCTAATACCACTGTTGACCAGATCTTGAAGATGTACGTATGCAGAGATAGTACATAAACGAAATCTCATAAAAGTATAAATAGAATAGAGGGAGACAAGAGACTGGACAGAAGATTCGATACAATCTCCCCCCACATACTCTGATGGATGAGCCTATCAACGTATGTGTATTTATAGATATTTCTCATTACGTTGTGAACAAAAGTTACATGAGGATAACACTTCAAAAAGCGTGTGTTTACAAAAATCTGCTTTATTTACAAAATCATAGCTTTTCAAGTAATCTACTATTTTTACGAAAAAGTGGCTTTCTAAAGGGATCTATTATTTTTATAAAAAATATCTAAAATACTCTCTTTTAACTATATTCAAAAATATCTTAATAATTTTATGCTCATTCACACCCTCATGAGTCTTCACTTGCTAAATCAAAATTTAAACCATACTAAAAACCTCAAGACATTAAAATCCATATAACATTCCATTATTCCATAAAGTATAGTACACATCAGCAAAGTTGTTCCCCAAATCATGGAGAATCTCCATCTAAAACAATTTCACCAAACTCCCATGCATTGGAGAGTTATGCCTATTTAAACAGAGGCTTCTGAGCATTTTCGACAGACAGACAGAGGGCTGGAGTTGAGAGACACTCGACTCATTTTTTGTAGTTGTGGAGTGCATCCTAGGAAATGAAGTGGAGTGGTGTATACCACACACTCTTGACCATTATACATTGGCTTCATGTGTATCATTGAGCTCATTTGATAGTGTTATCAGCTTTGTTCTTTTCAAGTAGTTTGAGCTTGAGTTAGCTTCTACTACTGAACTTTGTATTCTTGTTGATTTAAGGATTGCTCACTTATTTGTCTCCCATATCTCATCTCATATATTCTTGGAGAGTGTGTTTAATCTTAGCTCCTCATTTTTCTCATGGTATCAGAGCACCTAGGTTAGAAGTGCCTAGTGTGAGCATATTTGAGTAAAGGGAAGAGTCTCGATTCAACTTGTTGCAGTTGAAGATGGTACCAAGTCTCCACAACCTACACTTAGAAGGAGTTGAGAAGCTCAATGGAAACAACTATGCTACATGGAAGGTAAAGATGGAGTCCTTACTTTTCTTTCAAGATTTTTGGGATTTAATTTCGATGGACAGACCGACTGGAAGTGAAGAAGAATTGTCCAAATGGGATAAGAAGGCCATGTTTGCAGTTCATATGATAAGGTTGAGTGTCAAAGATGACATTCTCAGCCATCTCCTTGATGTGAAGACTCCCAAGAAGGCATGGGAGACATTGAAGAATATCTACATCTCCAGGAGCACCTCGAGGCAAGTGGCATTGAGGGCTTAACTTACCAATTGTACGAGGAAGCAAGGAGAGGATGCGTCAAGCTTCATCAAGCGAGTCAAGGATCTACATTAACAACTAGTGGCTGTTGGAGATAAGATGTCTGACAACGAGCTCTCTACAATCATCATCCATGGATTGCGAGATGGATATGAATGCTTAGTTCGAGGCCTCATCATCTTGAGGGAGAAGCCATCTCTTGAGGAGATGGAACAAATTTTCGGAGATGAAGATCAAAGGTAGGCTGCAATGAAGTCAATACATGATGGAGGAAAGGCATCAACATCAAATGACAAAGCACTCTTCTCATCAAGGGGAAGAGGAAGATTCAACACACAAAGAGGAAGAGGGTGGCATCAGCCCACTCACAACCAAGATAGACAAGATCATGAAGGTAATCAATCTTTCCAAGAAAGAGGACCTCCTTCCTCAAGAGGTAGAGGAAGAGGAGAAGATAGAGGTAGATATTACTCTATCGAATGTTACAATTGCTCTAGGTATGGTCATTTTGCTAAAGATTTCAGGAGTAATCAAGATAATGGGAGAGGAAGATCAGCCCACTACACGGATGGAGAAGGTGGAAATGAGTCCACTCGTTTTGAAGAAGATTCTTCACTTGTATCATTAGAAGAGATAGCAGCCCATACACATGATCCCAAAGAGGAACCATGGTGGATCGATAGCAGAGCAAGTTCTCATATGACTTCTCATGCTCAATACTTATCTAATATTGATGATTCTCATAATGGTACTATTTTTAACAGCAGATAGTACTCCAAATTCCATTGCAGGGAAAGGTGACATACCCATTCGATTGGGAACGGGAGAGAAAAAGACACTCGGCAATGTTCTCTTGGTACCATCGCTTACCAAGAATATACTTTCAGTTGGAGCTATGACTGAGAAGGGACTAAAAATAGAGTTTGAAGGCCAGCAATGCCTCATTAAAGATCCAAAGAATTCCTACAAAGTGGTTGCTAGAGGAAGAAAGCAAGGAAAGCTTTTCAAGTTAGAAGGAGAAGTCTCAGCATTTTCAGCAATGGGAAATGACAAAGCAGCCCCCATAATGCCTACCGAGTTATGGCACAAGAGGTATGGTAACTTGAACTTCAATAGTATGTATATACTGAAGGAGAAAGGCATGCTCATTGGAATTCCAGCCTTACAAAGGATTGGAAAAGTGTGTGAAGCGTGCTGCCTTGGAAAGCATGCTAGGAGTAAGTTCTCAAAGAGAAGCTCAAGGGCACGTGATATACTTGATGTGGTGCATGCTGATGTATGTGATTCAGCCCACACTCCCTCACTTGGAGGGAATATTTATTTTGTTACCTTCACGGATAATTTCTCTAGATATACTTGGGTTTATTTTATGAAGTCCAAGGCTGATGTATTTCAGATTTTCAATCACTTTCATGCTATGGTGGACAAGATGACAAGACGAAGACTAAAGACTCTACGGTCTGACAATGGAGGAGAATTCTTGTCGAAGGATTTCAACCATTATCTACTTGAGAATGGCATTCGAAGGCAACTTACTTGCAGCTACACTCCACAACAAAATGGAGTGGCAGAGAGGAAGAATAGGACATTATTTGAAGCAGCAAGATGCATGCTCAAAGACAAAGGTCTAAGCAACATCTTTTGGGCTCAAGCAATCAAAAATTCATGCTATTTGATGAATAGGTCTCCTACCGAAGTCTTGAAGGGCATTACCCCTTATGAATCTCTTCACAACATCAAGCCTAAGGTACATCATTTAAGAGTTTTTGGTTGCCTCACATTTTCTCACATTCCAGATGAAAAGAGGAAGAAGCTGGATGACAAGTCAAGGAAATGCATCTTTGTTGGATATAGTGATGTAAGCAAAGCTTACAAACTTTATGATCCATGTAAGAAGGAGACATTCCTATCACGGGATGTGATTTTTGATGAGAATGCAAGCTTCAGTTCAGCATCAATTTCAGATTTGGATAAAAGCTCTTCATCAATATTAGAAAAGTATTGAGCATGAGAAGTCGTATGAGAACTTGCTCCGCTATTGATCCAAAATGGTTCCTCTTTGGGATCATGTGTATGGGCTGCTATCTGTTCTAATGATACAAGTGAAGAATCTTCTTCAAAATGAGTGGACTCATTTCCACCTTCTCCATCTGTGTAGTGGGCTGATCTTCCTCTCCCACTATCTTGATTACTCCTGCAATCTTTAGCAAAATGGCCATACCTAGAGCAATTGTAACATTGGATAGAGTAATATCTACCTCTATCTTCTCCTCTTCCTCTACCTCTTGAGGAAGGATGTCCTCTTTCTTGGAAAGATTGATTACCTTCATGATCTTGTCTATCTTGGTTGTGAGTGGGCTGATGCCACCCTCTTCCTCTTTGTGTGTTGAATCTTCCTCTTCCCCTTGATGAGAAGAGTGCTTTGTCATTTGATGTTGATTCCTTTCCTCCATCATGTATTGACTTCATTGCAGCCTGCCTTTGATCTTCATCTCTGAAAATTTGTTCCATCTCCTCAAGAGATGGCTTCTCCCTCAAGATGATGAGGCCTTGAACTAAGCCTTCATATCCATCTCGCAATGCATGGATGATGATTGTAGAGAGATCATTGTCAGACATCTTATCTCCAACAACCACTAGTTGTTGATGTAGATCCTTGACTCTCTTGATGAAGCTTGAAGCATCCTCTCCCTGCTTCCTCGTACAATTGGTAAGTTCAACCCTCAATGCCACTTGCCTCGAGGTGCTCCTAGACTCGTAGATATTCTTCAATGTCTCCCATGCCTTCTTGGGAGTCTTCACATCAAGGAGATGGCTGAGAATGTCATCTTTGACACTCAACCTTATCATATGAACTGCAAACATGGCCTTCTTATCCCATTTGGACAATTCTTCTTTACTTCCAGTCGGTCTCTCCATCGAAATTAAATCCCAACAATCTTGAAAGAAAAGTAAGGACTCCATCTTTACCTTCCATGTAGCATAGTTGTTGCCATTGAGCTTCTCAACTCCTTCTAAGTGTAGGTTGTGGAGACTTGGTGCCATCTTCAACTGCAACAAGTTGAATCGAGACTCTTCCCTTTACTCAAATATGCTCACACTAGGCACTTCTAACCTAGGTGCTCTGATACCATGAGAAAAATGAGGAGCTGAGCTTAAACACACTCTCAAAGAATATATGAGATGAGATATGAGAGACAAATAAGTGAGCAATCCCTTTACTCAAATATGCTCACACTAGCTCAAGATACAAGCTTCCAAAGTTGGCCTACTGGCCGTTTTCAGCAATCTGCCAATTCTCTACCTACCAACTTATGGCTAGCATAACTTGCGTTTGGAGATGAATTTGTGGGAGATTTTGGGTGAGCTGATACCTCATATTATGGATAACATTTCAGCTTTTGAATCAACCAAAAAGGATGCACGGTTAGCGAGATTTGATACGTGCAAATTTGCCTTCAGAAAAGGTGTGCTGCTGTCCTGAAATTTTTCCTAAATTATAAGAACACTTTTCCAACTTGGCATTGACTTCAAATATGCTTCATTCACCACTATGGCTGATGTGGAAAACATAATAAATCACTCTAAGAATATAATGAACTTTAATAAAGAGTTCAACCTATAATAATACTTTGAAGAGATGATGTGGACTTGCATATTCCAACACCTTCCCTCAAGTCCAACATCTTCAAAATAATAAGAACCTGAAATAAAATGTTTGCTGAAGGCATATGAAGATGAGCCTTCCCTTATTTGTTGAAGATGCATGATGAGCCTTCCCTTACTCATGACTTCCTTCCCTTAAGGGAAGCTCCATCATGCCCAGTGATGATCTATGCTTGATGAACAACTGAAATAGCTCCATTGCCTAGGAAGAAGGCATTTCCACTTATGCTCTTTCTATCAACCAAGTCTGCTGCATAATCTGAATCACTAAATCCATGAAGATTCAATGTATCTCCTCCATAGAGAATTCCAAGTGAAGAAGTACCTTTCAAATATCTTAGTATCCTCTTGAGTGAATTCCAATGAGATACTTTGGGGGCTTGTAGATATTTTGAGAGAGAGTTCACTGCAAAACAAATATCAGGTCTTGTGATGGTCAACTAGAAGAGAGATCCTATGAGTTGTCTATATAGTGTTTCATCATATGGAACACCATTCTCGTCCTTCATGAGTTTGAGAGTTGACTCCATAGGTGTAGAGACCGGCTTAGAGTGAGACATCTCAAACCTATCAAGAATGGAAAAAAGATACTTTTGTTCAGAGATAAATATCTCCCTTCTCTAGTCGAGAGACTTCGATGCCAAGAATGAAGTCACCAAGATCCTTCATTTCAAACTCTTTAGAGAGTTTTCTTTGAGCATCTTCAATCATTGTTTCATTGCTTCCTGTCAACATGAGACTTGAGATCATCCACATATAGAAGAACAATAACAATATCTTTTCCCTTGACTTTATAATACAAACTATGATCAACATTGCTTCTTTGAAAGCCTTGAGAGCAAAGATGCTCATCAATCCTTGCATACCAAGCTCGGGGAGCTTGCTTCAAACCATATAAACTTTTGAGAAGTTTGCATACCATGTGCTCTTTACCTTTGACAATGTATCCTTCCGGTTGATGCATGTAGACTTCTTCCTCAAGTATGCCATTGAGGAAGGCATTGTTGACATCCATTTGCTTCACCTTCCACTTGAATATGAAGGCAAGGGAAAGTAATAACCTAACTGAACTCATCTTTGCTACTGGAGCATATGTTTCATCATAATCCAATCCATATTGTTGAGAATATCCTTTAGCTACTAACCTTGCTTTGTGTCTATCTATCTTCCCTTCTTGGTTGAATTTCCGCTTGTAGATCCATTTGCATCCAATTGCTTTCTTGTTGGGAAGTAATGGACATAACTCCCATGTCCCATTTTGATGAAGAGCAACCATCTCTTTGTCCATAGCTTCTTGCCATTCTTTTTGAGTACTAGCAGCCTGGTATGTTGACGGTTCGTCATGTTGTAAAATAGAGCTAAGCAAATCAACATTACTTTGCTCAAAACTTGAGGAATTACCTCATTGATATGTAAGTCTTTGAGGTTGTGTTCTGATCCTTGAAGACCTTCTAAGAGTTGCACGGTGATCTTCATCTTCTTCCTCTAATTCTTCAATGGTTTCCTCATGTGTAGAAGATGGAACTTCAACTTTAACTGTAGTTGAAGAGCTTTTATCCAAATCTGAAATTGATGTTGAACTGAAGCTTGCATTCTCATCAAAAATCACATCCCGTGATAGGAATATCTCCTTCTTACATGGATCATAAAGTTTGTAAGCTTTGCTTACATCACTATATCCAACAAAGATCCATTTCCTTGACTTGTCATCCAACTTCTTCCTCTTTTCATCTGGAATGTGAGAACATGCGAGGCAACCAAAAACTCTTAAATGATGTACCTTAGGCTTGATGTTGTGAAGAGCTTCATAGGGGGTAATGCCCTTCAAGACTTCGGTAGGAGACCTATTCATCAAATAGCATGAAGTGTTGATTGCTTCAGCCCAAAAGATGTTGCTCATACCTTTGTCTTTGAGCATGCATCTTGCTGCTTCAAATAATGTCCTATTCTTCCTCTCTGCCACTCCATTTTGTTGTGGAGTGTAGCTGCAAGTAAGTTGCCTGCGAATGCCGTTCTCAAGTAGATAATGGCTGAAATCCTTCAACAAGAATTCTCCTCCATTGTTAGACCGTAGAGTCTTTAGTCTTCGTCCTGTCATCTTTTCCACCATAGCATGAAAGTGTTTGAAAATCTGAAATACATCAGCCTTGGACTTCATAAAATAAACCCAAGTATATCTAGAGAAATTATCCGTGAAGGTAACAAAATAAATATTCCCTCCAAGTGAGGGAGTGTGGGCTGAATCACATACATCAGCATGCACCACATCAAGTATATCACGTGCCCTTGAGCTGCTCTTTGAGAACTTACTCCTAGCATGCTTTCCAAGGTAGCACGCTTCACACACTTTTCCAATGCTTTGTAAGGTTGGAATTCCAATGACCATGCCTTTCTCCTTTAGCATATACATACTATTGAAGTTCAAGTGACCATATCTCTTGTGCCATAACTCGGTAGGCATAATGGGGGCTGCTTTGTCATTTCCCATTGCTGAAAATGCTGAGACTTCTCCTTCTAACTTGAAAAGCTTTCCTTGCTTTCTTCCTCTAGCAACCACTTTGTAGGAATTCTTTGGATCTTTAATGAGGCATTGGTGGCCTTCAAACTCTATTTTTAGTCCCTTCTCAGTCAAAGCTCCAACTGAAAGTAGATTCTTGGTAAGAGATGGTACCAAGAGAACATTGTCGAGTGTCTTTTTCTCTCCCGTTCCCAATCGAATGGGTATGTCACCTTTCCCTGCAATGGAATTTGGAGTACTATCTGCTGTAAAGATAGTACCATTATGAGAATCATCAATATTAGAAAAGTATTGAGCATGAGAAGTCATATGAGAACTTGCTCCGCTATCAATTCACCATGGTTCCTCTTTGGGATCATGTGTATGGGCTGCTATCTCTTCTAATGATACAAGTGAAGAATCTTCTTCAAAATGAGTGGACTCATTTCCACCTTCTCCATCCGTGTAGTGGGCTGATCTTCCTCTCCCATTATCTTGATTACTCCTGCAATCTTTAGCAAAATTACCATACCTAGAGCAATTGTAACATTGGATAGAGTAATATCTACCTCTATCTTCTCCTCTTCCTCTACCTCTTGAGGAAGGATGTCCTCTTTCTTGGAAAGATTGATTACGTTCATGATCTTGTCGATCTTGGTTATGAGTGGGCTAATGCCACCCTCCTTTGTGTGTTAAATCTTCCTCTTCCCCTTGATGAGAAGAGTGCTTTGTCATTTGATGTTGATGCCTTTCCTCCATCATGTATTGACTTCATTGCAGCCTACCTTTGATCTTCAGCTCTGATATCGTGTTGGAATATGCAAGTCCACATCATCTCTTCAAAGTATTATTATAGGTTGAACTCTTTATTAAAGTTCATTATATTCTTAGAGTGATTTATTATGTTTTCCACATCAGCCATAGTCATGAATAAAGCATATTTGAAGTCAATGCCAAGTTGGGAAAGTGTTCCTATAATTTAGGAAAAATTTCAGGATAGCACCACACCTTTTCTGAAGGTAGTATTAAACGGATCATATCTCGCTAACCGTGCATCCTTTTTGGTTTATTCAAAAGCTGAAATGTTCTCCATAATATCAAGTATCAGCTCACCAAAAATCTCCCACAAATTCGTCTCCAAATGCAAGTTATGCGGGCCGCAAGTTGGTAGGTAGAGAATTGGCAGATTGCTGAAAACGGCGAGTAGGCCAACTTTGGAAGCTTGTATCTTGAGTTATGTGTGTCATCTCAAAATGGTTTCTTCAGCAACGGTGTTCTCCATATCATGAAGAATCTCCATTTAAAACAATTTCACCAAACTCCCACACATTAGAGAGTTATGCCTATTTAAACAGAGGCTTCTGAGCATTTTTGGCAGACAGAGAGAGGGCTGGAGTTGAGAGACACTTGAGTCATTTTTTGTAGTGTGGAGTGCATCCTAGGGACTGAAGTAGAGTGGTGTATACCACATAATCTTGACCATTTTACATTGGCTTCATGTGTATCATTGAGCTCATTTGATAGTGTTATCAGCTTTGTTCTTTTCAAGTAGTTTGAGCTTGAGTTAGCTTCTACTACTGAACTTTGTATTCTTGTTGATTTAAGGATTGCTCACCTAGTGTGAGCATATTTGAGTAAAGGGAAGAGTCTCGATTCAACTTGTTGCAGTTGAAGATGGAACCAAGTCTCCACAACCTACACTTAGAAGGAGTTGAGAAGATCAATGGCAACAACTATTCTACATGGAAGGTAAAGATGGAGTCCTTACTTTTCTTTCAAGATTGTTGGGATTTAATTTCCATGGATAGACCAACTGGAAGTGAAGAAGAATTGTCCAAATGGGATAAGAAGGCCATGTTTGCAATTCATATGATAAGGTTGAGTGTCAAAGATGACATTCTCAGCCATCTCCTTGATGTGAAGACTCCGGCATGGGAGACATTGAAGAATATCTACGAGTCCAGGAGCACCTCGAGGCAAGTGCCATTGAGGGCTGAACTTACCAATTGTACGAGGAAACAAGGAGAGGATGCTTCAAGCTTCATCAAGAGAGTCAACGATCTACATCAACAACTAGTGGCTGTTGGAGATAAGATGTCTAACAACGATCTCTCTACAATCATCATCCATGGATTGCAAGATGGATATGAAGGCTTAGTTCAAGGCCTCATCATCTTGAGGGAGAAGCCATGTCTTGAGGAGATGGAACAAATTTTTAGAGATGAAGATCAAAGGCAGGCTGCAATGAAGTCAATACATGATGGAGGAAAGGCATCAACATCAAATGACAAAGCACTCTTCTCATCAAGGGGAAGAGGAAGATTCAACACACAAAGAGGAAGAGGGTGGCATCAGCCCACTCACAATCAAGATCGACAAGATCATGAAGGTAATCAATCTTTCCAAGAAAGAGGACATCCTTCCTCAAGAGGTAGAGGAAAAGGAGAAGATAGAGGTAGATATTACTCTATCCAATGTTACAATTGCTCTAGGTATGGACATTTTGCTAAAGATTGCAGGAGTAATCAAGATAATGGGAGAGGAAGATCAGCCCACTACACGGATGGAGAAGGTGGAAATGAGTCCACTCATTTTGAAGAAGATGCTTCACTTGTATCAGTAGAAGAAATAGCAGCCCATACACATGATCCCAAAGAGGAATCATGGTGATCGATAGCGGATCAAGTTCTCATATGACTTCTCATGCTCAATACTTTTCTAATATTGATGATTCTCATAATGGTACTATCTTTACTGCAGATAGTACTCCAAATTCCATTGCAGGGAAAGATGACATACCCATTCGATTGGGAACGGGAGAGAAAAAGACACTCGGCAATGTTCTCTTGGTACCATCGCTTACCAAGAATCTACTTTCAGTTGGAGCTATGAATGAGAAGGGACTCAAAATAGAGTTTGAAGGACAGCAATGCCTCATTAAAGATCCAAAGAATTCCTACAAAGTGGTTGCTAGAGGAAGAAAGCAAGGAAAGCTTTTCAAGTTAGAAGGAGAAGTCTCAGCATTTTCAGCAATGGGAAATGACAAAGCAGCCCCCATTATGCCTACCGAGTTATGGCACAAGAGGTATGGTCACTTGAACTTCAATAGTATGTGTATGCTGAAGGAGAAAGGCATGGTCATTGGAATTCCAGCCTTACAAAGGATTGGAAAAGTGTGTGAAGCATGCTGCCTTGGAAAGCATGCTAGGAGTAAGTTCTCAAAGAGCAGCTCAAGGGCACGTGATATACTTGATGTGGTGCATGCTGATGTATGTGATTCAGCCCACACTCCCTCACTTGGAGGGAATATTTATTTTGTTACCTTCATGGATGATTTCTCTAGATATACTTGGGTTTATTTTATGAAGTACAAGGCTGATGTATTTCAGATTTTCAAACACTTTCATGCTATGGTTGAAAAGATGACAGGACGAAGACTAAAGACTCTATGGTCTGACAATGGAGGAGAATTCTTGTCGAAGGATTTCAGCCATTATCTTCTTGAGAATGGCATTCAAAGGCAACTTACTTGCAGCTACACTCCACAACAAAATGGAGTGGCAGAGAGGAAGAAAAGGACATTATTTGAAGCAGCAAGATGCATGCTCAAAGACAAAGGTCTGAGCAACATCTTTTGGGTTGAAGCAATCAACACTTCATGCTATTTGATGAATAGGTCTCCTACCGAAGTCTTGACGGGCATTACCCCCTATGAAGCTCTTCACAACATCAAGCCCAAGGTACATCATTTAAGAGTTTTTGGTTGCCTCGCATTTTCTCACATTCTAGATGAAAAGAGGAAGAAGCTGGATGACAAGTCAAGGAAATGCATCTTTCTTGGATATAGTGATGTAAGAAAAGCTTACAAACTTTATGATGCATGTAAGAAAGAGACATTCCTATCACGGGATGTGATTTTTGATGAGAATGCAAGCTTCAGTTCAACATCAATTTCAGATTTGGATAAAAGCTCTTCAACAACAGTTAAAGTTGAAGTCCCATCTTCTACACATGAGCAAACCATTGAATAATTAGAGGAAGAAGATGAAGATCACCGTGCAACTCTTAGAAGGTCTTCAAGGATCTAAACACAACCTCAAAGACTTACATATCAACGAGGTAATTCCTCAAGTTTTGAGCAAAGTAATGTTGCTTTGCTTAGCTCTATTTTACAACATGACGAACCGTCAACATACAAAGCTGCTAGTATTCAAAAAGAATGGCAAGAAGCTATGGACAAAGAGATGGCTGCTCTTCATCAAAATGGTACATGGGAGTTATGTCCATTACCTCCCAACAAGAAATCAATCGGATGCAAATAGATCTACAAGCTGAAATTCAACAAGGAGGAGAAGATAGATAGACACAAAACAAGGTTAGTAGCTAAAGGATATTCTTAACAATATGGATTGGATTATGATGAAACATATGCTCCAGTAGCAAAGATGAGTTCAGTTAGGTTATTACTTTCCCTTGCCTCCATATTCAAGTGGAAGGTGAAGCAAATGGATGTCAACAATGCCTTCCTCAATGGCATACTTGAGGAAGAAGTCTACATGCAACAACCGGAAGGATACATTGTCAAAGGTAAAGAGCACATGGTATGCAAACTTCTCAAAAGTTTGTATGGTTTGAAGCAAGATCCCCGAGCTTGGTATGCAAGGATTGATGAGCATCTTTGCTCTCAAGGATTTCAAAGAAGCAATGCTGATCATAGTTTGTATTATAAAGTCAAGGGAAAAGATATTGTTATTGTTCTTCTATATGTGGATGATCTCATGTTGACATGAAGCAATGAAGCAATGATTGAAGATGTTCAAAGAAAACTTTCTAAAGAGTTTGAAATGAAGGATCTTGTGACTTACACTACATTCTTGGCATCGAAGTCTCTCGACTAGAGAAGGGAGATATATTTATCTCTCAACAAAAGTATATTTTTTCCATTCTTGATAGGTTTGAGATGTCTCACTCTAAGCCGGTCTCTACACCTATGAATTCAACTCTCAAACTCATGAAGGACGAGAATGGTGTTCCATATGATGAAACACTATATAGACAACTCATAGGATATCTCCTCTATTTGACCATCACAAGACCTAATATTTGTTTTGCAGTGAACTCTCTTTCCAAATATCTACAAGCTCCCAAAGTATCTCATTGGAATTCACCCAAGAGGATACTAAGATATTTGAAAGGTACTTCTTCACTTGGAATTCTCTATGGAGGAGATACATTGAATCTTCATGGATTTAGTGATTCAGATTATGCAGCAAACTTGGTTGATAGAAAGAGCATAAGTGGAAATGCCTTCTTCCTATGCAATGGAGCTATTTCATGGAGTTCCAAAAAAAAGCAAAGTACGATCAGCTTATCCTCTACAGAAGCTAAATACAAAGCTCTCACAATCTCAGCTTGTGAAGCTATTTGGCTGAGAAGATACTTGGATGAGATTGGTTTCGGTGAAAACCAACCTACAACCATTCATTGTGATAATGTCTCAGCTGAATCTTTGGCAAAGAATCGAGTCATGCATCAACGAACCAAGCACATTGAAGTGAGGGGGCACTTCATGAGAGAGAAGATACAAAGTGGTGATATCATCTTACACCATTGCAACACAAAGGAAAATGTGGCTGACCTCTTCACTTAAGCTCTCGACAAGGAGTTGTTCATCAAGCACAGATCATCACTTGGCATGATGGAGCTTCCCTTAAGGGAAGGAAGTCATGAGTAAGGGAAGGCTCATCATGCATCTTCAACAAATAAGGGAAGGCTCAAAGCACCTAGGTTAGAAGTAAATATATGATACACCTATGATTATTAAAGATCATTATATTCTTAGAGTGATTTATTATGTTTTCCACATCAGCCATAGTCGGGAATAAAGCATATTTGAAGTCAATGCCAAGTTGGAAAAGTGTTCCTATAATTTAGGAAAAATTTCAAGACAAGAGCACACCTTTTCTGAAGGCAGTTTTGCATGGATCATATCTCGCTAACCGTGCATCCTTTTTGGTTGATTCAAAAGCTGAAATGTTCTCCATAATATCAGGTATCAGCTCACCAAAAATCTTTAAACGGCCGCAAATTGTGAGAAAGTGAAAGGGAACAAGGGAGTGAGGAATAGGGAAAGAGACTAGGAATGTGTGTGCGTGTGGGAGCAAGCTTGGGCATGTGAGAGCATGGTCAATTACATGTGTATAGATGTATGCTTGTGAGGAAGGGAGCTTAGAAGAGTGAGTATGTAAGTATGAGTGTGTGCGAGGTAGTGAGAGAAGAGCGCGAACGATCAAGTAGGGATATGATTGTGGCCTCCAAGCAATACAAGTTGATCAATTTTGGGTGATCTGAGTAAAACACAAGCGTGTACAAACATCTATTCCTTGGGTTTAGGACCCAACAACAAACAACTAGCACCTCCTCCATATTGAGGAACTTGAAAAAGAGACCATGGTGCAGCAGGCTATCATCAACGAAGTTTGGTTCCACCTCTAGTAGCAAACACAAGACTATGAACTTCTATAACGAACGACATTGTCTCTGTAAAGATTGCTTAATAGGAAGAATCTGCTCCTCAACTCCAGAATCATATTCATCATTGCAGAGACAGCTTGATTAGGAAACTACTCTGAAGATGCAGGCCATTCACACTATGCAAACATAACGATGCGGCAAGAAACACATCATAAAGCAAGAATTTCACTTGCAGGAGGAATTTGGTCTATAGCTTGTAAAGGTGGAGAGCAAGGCTATAGTTTCTTCACATCCACTTCTAGCACAATTGTTGAAGGGGCAGTCACCTTATAGCCCAATGAAGTGCAAAAGCTACTGAGGATGATGCTAAAGAAAATTCAATCTACATTCCAAGATGCCAAATATTCTTTTGGGAATGATATATATACACCCTCATATGAAGATCAGGAAGATGTAGAGTAAATGACTATATATAACTATACTTTTGGGTTCAGGTCCTCTATGTGTGCGTGTTAGGCTACCAAGATGGAATTTTTGTAAAAACATAGTTTTGGTCAAGATTCATGACCGAATCAGTAGATTGCTTGCCTTGTAACCCTTTATGCAATTAATAGAATCGGAATCCTTCTTGGTGCAGGTAGAGAGATAGAGACCAGAGATGTCAGGCTATCGAGTTGTGGCACTGTAGGGAATTTCAACCATATGCCGAGTCTATCTGGACTATGTCATTTGTCCATTTTGTCTATTGGTTGATGACTGTGATTGTAGAAGTATCTGCGAGTGTAATCAAAATCTGCATCAAATTATGTGAAATTCCTGTTTGAGAAGTCTGACTATTCGATGTTTGTGCATAGAAGTCAATTTCTAATTCGATGAGTATCGGATTGTTTGAAGTAATTGAGGAGTTGCAAAAACATAGGGATCTAGACTATACTAGATTCTGCCACCCAAGAACCCCTTGAACCTGTTCTTTTCCTTAACCGGATTGCATAGAGGTTAACATCATAAATTAAATGCATTTTGGTTAGCCGTGATATTGTTTTTGTGGAAGATGCAATTCAACCATTATTTTTCATGTACTAAGGAGACATCAATTAGCTCCAAAGATGCGTATAATATGTTGCTGCCTCTTTTTATAGGTGGATAGTAAAGTGCTAGTCCAAATGAGAAAATTTCTCAACCTTTATAGGTTCCATATGATGATGCAGATCATTCCATTTTCGATGTAGATTTACATGATGCACTTATTGATGAGAGGGGTGATACAGAGAAGGTGAAAACTATGCCTAAATGACTGGTGCAAACTTTACGAGATAGAAAATTAGATACATCTCTGTCATATCATACTTGTTGAAGCTCTCATGATTGCATCATACTATTATGCTATGGCTGCCTCTAGTCTCTGTGATGCGAATGATCTTGTTTCTTTTGATGAAGCATAAAATTCGCAACATTGGATGGCTGCTATGCAAAGAGAATATGATGCTATTATGAAGAATGGTACCTGTTCTTTATGTGATTTTCCTCCTAGAAAAATACCATGGGGACTAAATGGGTATAGAAGTTGAAGCATAAGCTTGATGGAATAGTTGAAAGATATAAGGCTAGGCTAGTTGCAAAAAAATTTGCTGGAGAGAGAGGCATTGATTTTGATGAGACCTTTGCAACCACATGCCAAATGACCACTGTTTGTAGCATGTGTGCACTTGTAGCTCATCATGGTTGGAATGTACATGAGTTGGACATTAAAATTGCATTTTTGAATGGTGACTTACATGAAGAAGTGTATGTATTCTAGCCCTGTAGTACGGCATGAAAACAAAGTGTGCATGTTGAAAAAGACATTATATGGTTTGAAACAAGCACCATATGATTGATATGAACAGATACATGCCTACTTGATTGCATACGATTTTTGGGAACAATCCAACTAAGAGCACCTTATATGTTAAGCGTGAAAATGATGTGATTCTAATTATTGTTGTCTATGTTGATGACATGCTACTCATTAGTCTTAATGATACATGTATTGCTGATTTTAAGGCTGATTTGCATGCCTCTTTTGAGATGTCAGATTTGGGGCATTTGCATCATTATTTGGGCATTCATTTATGCAAGTTGATGGGGGAATAGCTTTGTATTGAACAAAATATATTGACACATTATTGCAATATTTTGGCCTTGAAGAATGCAAACCTATTTCCAATCCTATGGAAACAAGTTTATAGTTGAGTCTTCATGATGCTAGAGATGCATCTGATATTGTTGTCTTTCAACGGGTTATGGATGCTTGATTTACTTATGCATAGCTTGGCCTGATATTGAGTTTGCTATCTCTCATATAAGCACGTTTATGCATTGCATAGGTGTCAAGAGTTGACAGGTGTTTAAGCACATTGTTGATTGGATCTTGCAGATGCACGTACGCAGAGATAGTATAGAAACAAAATCTCACAAAAGTATAAACAACATAGAGAGAGATAAGAGGCTGGCTACAAGATTGGGTACAATCTCCTCCCACATACTCTGATGGACGAGTCTATTAGAGCATATGTATTTATAGGTATTTTTCATTACATCTTGGATAGAAGATAAGATGAGGGTAACACTACAAAAGCATGTGTTTACAAAAATCTACTTTATTTACAAAATCGTCGCTTTTCAAGCGATCTACTATTTTTTACAAAAATATCGCTTTCTAAAACGATCTATTATTTTTGTAAAAAATATCTAAATTAGTCCACATGAAATGATCATAATATGGAGTTAACAATGTCTTATGAATTCAATGATATTCTTCAAGTGAGTGATATTTATATTTAACTTAATATCTATGATATTGGTTACTTGTATGTGTAGTAGTAACATCATAATCAAGTATTTTCTCTGGAACTAAACTTCTAGCATCCTCTTCAACTAATGAGGATAATCTTAAATAGGAGTGAGTGATAAAGTTCCTTTAAAGGATTTTAATAAACTAATATGAAAAGAATTATGTATATTCCAGTGAGAAGATATGTCTAATCTAAAAACATTCTAATTTATTCTTTGAATAATACGAAAAGGTCCATAATAGTGTGGTGCAAGTTTAACTTTAGGATGTTGTGAAATATTTTTCAAACGTCTTTTAATTATTCATAACCATACAAAATTATTTTCATTAAATTGGTTAGCTACTCGTTTCTTATTAACATTATGCATGTAACATTCTTGACTCTTCTTAAGGTGCTCATGAACCTCAAGAAGTGTAGAAATATGATCTTGTGCAAAAGAATCAGCCATAGGAATATTAGTTTGAGTGAGATTCATAGGAATGGGAAGCTTTTTATGATAAAAAATTCCATACGGTGCACGTCGAGTAGTGATATGTGTTGTATTATTATATGCAAACTATAATAAAGAAATTTTCTCATCCCAATGACTTGGATTATCTAAAGAATAATAAAATTATAAATATAAGATAGTACTATTTGTAGCTTCACTTTGGCCATTACTTTCAGGATGAAATGCAGAGCCAAATTCTATTTTAGAACCTAAATTTTGAAATAATGCAACCCAAAAGTGATTATAAAAACGAACATCTCAATCTAAAAGAATAACTTTTGGAAAACCATGATGTGAAAAATACATTTAATAAATAACTTAGTAGCTTGAGGTGCAAAATTAAGAGTCTTTTTATAAGGAATGAAATATGCTTGTTTACTATATCTATAAAAAATTATTCAAATCATATCATTATGAGATGAAGTTGTAGGAAGACTAGTAATAAAATCCATTGAAATTTGTTCCCATGGTCCATTAGGTATGGGAAGTGGCATTAATAATCCAAATGATTTACCATTATGTATTTTCATACCTTGACACACAATGCAATTGGAGAACAAACTGTGTAATATCCTTTTCCATATTCGGCCAAAAGAAAAATTCTTTATACGTAGAAATAGTACTTTGTATGCCCCTATGACCCATATATGGTGGTTTATGCATCTCTTTCATAACAAATTCTTTAAAAACTTGTCTGATGCATAACTTATGTTTGAAATTCAAGAATCCATTATGAAAAGTGTAGTGATCCTCACTAAATGTTATAGAATTATTTAAAGCAATCCATGGTTGTGAAAAATACAAAGCAGATGCATAAGTAGGAATCATGTCATGAAATGAATGAATATGAACAATAGAAATATTATTTATTGAAACAATATTTGTTTGTGGGGATGGGAAGTGACTAAGGGCATCAACTACAACATTAGCTTTGCCAGGTTGATATTGAATCATAGGCTGAAAATTTTGTATGAATGAAGGCCATTTAATGTGCCTTTCAAAAATTAATGGTTGATTTATTAAATGCTTAATACCTTGTTGGTGTCTGTTTTGATTAGAACTTTAGAACCCATAAGGTAATGTTTCCAAATTTATAAAGCATGCACAACAACTAAAAGTTCTTTATCATATGTACTATAATTCTTTTAAGAAGGTTTTAGTTTCCTACTTTCAAACGCAATAGGATTGTCATTTTGCATTAATACAACACCTATACCTAAACCACAAGCATCTGTAACTACATGGAAAGGTTGTGCAAAATCTGGTAATTGCAAAACAAGTGCATGGGAAAGTGCATGTTTGAGTTTTCCAAAAGATTCTTGTTGTGCTAATCCCCATGCAAATTTTAACTTTTTCTTCAGTAATAATGTGAGTGGAAGTACTAAATAAGTGAAACCTTTTACAAACTTTCTATAAAAACTAGCTAACCCTAGAAAATAGTGTACATTATTCATAGATTGAGATATAGGTCATTCTTCAATTACTTTAAATTTCTTTAGATCTATATGAATGCCTTGACTAGAAACAATATATCCTAAGTGCTCTAATTCTTTTTGGAAGAAAGAACCCTTAACAAGATTGGCAAAAAGTTTGTTTTTGTGAAACAAATTAAAAACAATTGGTAAATGATTTTCATGGTCATTTTCATTCTCACTATAGACAACTGTATCATCAAAGAAAACAAGAACAAAAGCTTGGTGATAAAGAAAAATATTATTCATCATACGTGCAAATGTAGGAGGTGCATTGTTGAGTCCAAAAGGCATTACCATGAGTTCAAAGTGATCACTTTGAGTTCTAAAGACAATTTATAAAATGTCATTTTGTGTCATTTGTATCTGATGATAACCATATTTAAGATCAATTTTTCTAAAAATACGTGCTCCACGAAGTTTATCTAGCAAATCATCTATTCTAGGAGTAGGATATCTACTTTTAATTGTGATCAGATTGAGTGCTCTATAATCAATGCACATCCTATAAGTCTTGTTCTTCTTCTCCACTAAGAGAACATGTGCTCCAAAGGAAGACGAATTAGGCCTTATAAGTCCTTTGTGGAGTAGATTCTTAACTTGATTAGCTATTTCTTTTTTATGTAAAGGTCCATGTCTATAAGGTGCTTTATGGAGAGGAGAACTACCAAGAATTAAGTCTATACTATGATCAATAGATCCCCTAGAAGGTGGTAGTTTAGAAGGAAAATCAACCATAAAGCAATCTTGATATGAAGTTATGATTGATTTTATGTGCATTAGGAAGTGTATGTGTATAATCAACTATGTTATTGACAAAAAAAATACATGAATCGTAGCCTTTTCTAAATGCACATTTTACTTGAGTATGACTAATTAATGGAAATGGTTGGAAGTCATGTATTGCAGACAAAGAAATATCTTGATTGTTAAACTTAAAACTAATTGCGTATGTATGACAATGAAGAAAAGGCATACCAGTATAACATACAAGTGAGCAATTAAGAATATGCTTTTATCTATGTAGGAACCTATACAAATCTAAATGTTATGCACTTCACTTGTAACATTATATCTATTTCCTTGAAATGTAGCCTTAACTTTATACATAGAAGAAAGTTAATGTGATTGGAGATCTTACACTAGTATATAATAAATAAAATAATATGAACTACCATCATCATATAAAATAATAACAACTTTACCATTCATAGTACCTTGCTTGCAAAGTAAAGAATGAATAGAAATTTCATTACCCAAGGTACTTAGATTCTTTTCCAATGCTTCTTTAGTCTAACCAGGTTGAGTGTCCTCATGAACCACCTCCATGTTGTGTACTTGAGCTTTAACAGCTCTCATATCATTAGTTCAAAACCTACATTTAGCTTTAGTATAACCAAACTTATCACAATGCTAACAAGTGATACAAGGCCTCTTTTGTTGAACTTCCATCATTGTAGCTTGAAGACTTGGAGGTTTGGTAGGATGTAAGGGGATTGGCTTATGAACTGGTGTGAAATTGGATTGAGAAGGGCACTAAAGGTAGGAGGGAGTTGAAAAGTAGCGAAAGGATGCTTGAAAGGAAAATTGGGATTGATTGGTTGTTGTCGTTGACACATTTATTATAAGTAGAATGGACTTGGTAATGGATTGAAACTCCTCAGTATCATGTGCAAAGAGATGGCTTCATAGAGGGTCTTAAGATGTAGTGCATTGAGCTTGGCTTGGATTCCCATATCTAAGCTATCTTCATACTTTCATTGCATGGTATCTTCAGGAACCATTTCAAGGAAACAAATAAGTAGTAGTCATTGCCAAAGATATTTAGTGTAGGTAGACATAGTATCTCCATCTTTTCATCCAAAAGTTATACATGATCGACGAGCATGTAAGTGGAACTTAGGAGGAAGAAAGAACTCCTTGATCTTTTCTTGAAATGCAATCCATGTGGTAGGGTGATCAATGCTATGCTGCAAAACATTCCATCATAATTGGGCCTTATCCACCAAATAATTAGTAACACATTTCACTTTTTTAATTTCAGAATATGATTCGTCATAATAAAAGTCATCAAATTGGAATAGTTATGAAAGAACAAATTGGCCATCCTTTCGTCCATTGAATCGAGAGAATTAGAAATTTTTGGCACCAATCTTGGAATGTGTGCCTTCGTTTTGAGCGGTGATAGAGGCCTTCACCACCGTAACTAGGCTGTTGTCATCACTTTGTATTCATTGGATTATAACATTGCATCCTTTTATCTTGTTCTAAGCATCTTAGAGTTCGTGTTGCAAAAGATCTAATTGTTGCTTAATCGGTATCCCACGCAGGGGTGATGTACTAAAATCCTGAATGTTATGGGTAGGATGCATGGCCTTATATAGAGCCAAAACCTAGGACTAAGCATGGGAAAAGAACTTTAATAATAGTGCATATAATAATGATAATAATAAATAAATAAATAAATAAAATAAATGAGAGTATTTGATAAATAAATAAAATAAATGATAGTATTTGATAAATAAATAAATAAATAAATAACTAAAGAAAAGGAAAAAGAATTTTAATAATAGTGCATATAATAATGATAATAATAAATAAATAAATAAATAAATAAATAAATAAAATGAGAGTATTTGATAAATAAATAAATAAATAAATAACTAAGGAAAAGGGAGTGTTAAATAAATAAATAAATAAATAAGGTAAAGAAAGTGCTAAAATTATGTTAAATATTAATTAAAAGGAATGGGGTATCAATAAGTAAAAATAGGCTAGTGGATAAAGCTTATCTCTTGGAAGTGTGAGGTTGTGGGTTCAAATCCCGTATATACTAAATAAGGAACTAAGAAAGCTAACAAGAGAAATAATTAGGCTATCTAGGGAAATAAGGAAGCTCTTATTACCACTCATAAGTTAGAATTGGTTCACAAGTAGCGAACCAAATCAACGGGAACCAAGAGAACCATGAGTGCCAGAGAAGCCAAAGATGCCAAAGTTATACCATAGTTCTATGCCTTAGTCGACGCTTCAAAAAAATGCATGGATCGGAAAACCAAAACAAAAAAAAAACATGAATTGATAAATGCTAAAACCTAGATCGAATGATCGAAATGGATGCCGAATCATGAGCGGACATCATAAATCATGATCGGATGCTGATACATATACCTGTGTAGATGTGCCTTGGCTCTAATACCACTGTTGACCAGATCTTGAAGATGTACATATGTAGAGATAGTACATAAACGAAATCTCATAAAAGTATAAATAGAATAGAGGGAGACAAGAGACTGGACAGAAGATTGGATACAATCACCCCCCACATACTCTAATGGATGAGCCTATCAAAGTATGTGTATTTATAGATATTTCTCATTACGTTGTGAACAAAAGTTACATGAGGATAACACTTCGAAAAGTGTGTGTTTACAAAAATCTACTTTATTTACAAAATGATCGCTTTTAAAGTAATCTACTATTTTTACAAAAAAGTGGCTTTCTAAAGGGATCTATTATTTTTATAAAAAATATCTAAAATACCCTCTTTTAACTATCTTCAAAAATATCTTAATAATTTTATGCACATTCACACCCTCATGAGTCTTCACTTGCTAAATCAAAATTTAAATCATACTAAAAACCTCAAGACATTAAAATCCATAAAACATTCCATTATTCCATAAAGTATAGTACACATCTTTTGCTATTTGAGTGGCACCTAGCTACTTGCATTGTTTTATTCCAAACAGGGATCACTACCACCAAATTTACATGCTTTTTTTTTACTCTGACTCGGCTGGTAGCTATGCCACTCATGCGTCCACTAGTGGTTTTTGCATAATGCGTGGTAGCTCATGCATATCTTAGTTGAGCAAGAAGCAGCCTACTGTGGTCACTTCTAGTTACGAGGCTGAGTGTAAGACAACTTTCATAGTGACTCTTGAGTTTGTGTGGCTCAAATGCCTTTTGGTTGATATGGGTGTTTATCAGTCTTGTTCCACTACCATCTTTAGTGATAGTCAGAGTGCATTGGTAATAGGGAGGAACCCTGTGTTCCATGCTCGCATAAAGCACATTGAGGTGCATTATCATTATGTCATAGAGAGGTTGTCTACTAGAGATATTGGTTTGGTAAATGTGCCCACACAGGATAACATTGTAGATCGTTTAACAAAGGTTGTGCCTCAGAAGAAGTTTTAAGCTTACTACAAAGCCATGCACTTACTTCCTTTTGTGGATTGATATCTTTCCACATAGCTTGGTACTTTCTTATACATGAGTACCAGCTCCTTGTTCACCACATCACTCCCAGGGAGGATATATTGATATATTTTAGTAGTGATGTATATGAACACACTTAGGATCTCCGGAGTATTTTTTTCCCTCTTTAGGAGTTTTTTTTCCCTAGCTTGTATATACGCCTATAACCTTAATGGGTTACTCATCTTTGTATATTTATTTGGTAATCCATTCAGTATTGTATGTTGTGCTCCAAGCTTCTTCTTCTTCCTTGTGTTGTTTGCATGCTTCCGCAAAGCCAAAAATCCCATAGTATCTTCTTCAATATCTTTAATACTCATCCAAACATGTTGCTACTCTTGACGTAGTCCTATTTGTTCATGATCATAATAGATGTATGAAGATCATAGTATAAGCAAAATACTCAGAATCGCTCGATGAATAACCAAAAGAAAATGTTTTTTCTTTGACTCTGATTTTGCTCTCTTGATTTCTTTGTTGTACCTACAAGAAAAAAATAGAAGAGAATTTCATAATGTGCATCTGAGTATATGTATATGTTTTATGTGCATGTGCAATGTGTTATAAATGCCCCAAACCATAGAGCAATGCGTGAGAATCTATATAGATTTAGAGGACAATTTAGGGGATGATTTGGATGTCTCTAAAATCTACAAGGAGCCAGATTGCTCAACCAATCTCACCTCCAAACCTTCTACCTCTATAGAAGATTTGCCAAAATGAGTGGCACAAAAGTTAGGTGTGTCAAGTAAGCAAACCCCTAGAATGGTTTCTGCAAAAGATTGTTATACTTATGGAGGGGATCACATGGCCAATGTGTGTTTGTTGATGGCTGAGAACCCAAGGAACTTGAATGCCCAATACTGTTCAGTTGAGAGGAAGTATATAACCACACAACTCAAGATTTTCCCTATAACAAGCATGTAGTTAGGCAAAACTACCAGCATCCTTATCTGTGGTGAGATAGATATCAAGTTCAATACCAATAGCAACCTTATTATAGATCCCCATAAAACTATCAGTCATACTATCATGCATTGATGGAAGATTTCTCCTCCAAATGCACAACAAGGAGCTTTGACCTTGCCCAAGACCTAGCTGCTCTCATATTGGTACTCATTAAAACTAATATAACTAAGAATTTATGCTAAAAATTGACAAACCCTTTTAGCCAGATAGACTAGTCAAATCAGTCAAAGAAGAAAGATTAGTTCTCCTTTTAGGTTTTGGGACATACCAACAAAGAAAGAAATAGCTATAACTCACTGTAAAATTTTCTTTCACATTAGGGGTCAATACCTCTTCAAAATCATCTTCATCCTCACTAGAATGGAAGTCCCTTACCACATTATCCTTATCATATTGTTTGTGGCTACATGTTGAGCTTAGCTCACCTTTCTTCTCTTTTCCTTTGAGTGATGGACTCCTTAATGGACTTAAAGTGGAGGGGCCACTCAAACTTGTGCTAACCTAAGTTTTTTCTGCTTTGCCCCTCCACTCAAACTTGTGCTAACCTAAGTTTGTTATTCATAGGCTTTTTTCTGCTTTGTCAATATCTTCAACTTGCAATGCATTAGGTGGTTCATAATATGGCTTTAAGTTCATCAAATACCACATCCCTTGATACTCTAAGCTACTTTGTGATGGATTGTAATATCTATACCCCTTTTTTGCTGTAGAGTAACGTATAAAGATGCGCTGCTCTACCATAGCATCCATCTTACCTTCCCTCACCTCTTGAGGTACATGGACCTAGCATACACATCCAAAAATCCTTATATGTGAAAAGTTAGGCATTTGATCTTTGAAACTCTTTTCATGCGATCTGATCTCTGGAATTCGTTTCATGCGATCTGATCTCTGGAACTCTTTTCATCGGCATCATCGCAACCAACAGGCTAAGTCAACATCAATAAATTTATCAGCTGACGACCATGTTGAAGACCTCTAGGATTGCTAGAGGGGATAAATCTAACCACTTCTGGTGTAGATTTTGAACACACCTTTGCTATATGTGACTTTGGCAAAAATAACGTCTATGAGATGATCCTAGGAAGAACATTCCTATGACAATTGCAAATAGTACAAAACTGGGGAACTAATTCCTTGTACTTGCAACACTTAAGGATCACAAAAAAAATCAATTTGAAGGATTATACCTTCAGAGATGTACCACCCTTACACTGGAATCCTATCCACAAGGTGCAGGAAGATTCGATCTCTATGCATTCTAAAAGTTCTCTTGATCCATCATGGATGCATGAAGATACTCACTTCTGGATGTGTAAAGTTGTAGAGGAAGAGGAAAGACACCTAAAAGCAAGAGAATAAGGAACTTCTCTAGGAGACAGACCAGTTAGAGACCCATCCTACACATCGATGATCTTTTCAGATGATAAATTTGAGGCTCATGGTTGGGAAAAAATCTTAGCCAAAATGGACATTGCCACCAATGAAGAACAGTGGACACCTCATTGTGATGAGGAGGGTTATGATATCTCTGTGTTCATGTGTGAGCCCTTGCTAGAAGAATGTGACCCTCGTGAGGTCATAGAAGAAGATGAGAATGATGATGATCTAGAGTCCATTGTAATGGATAGTTGCTTTAACTCGGAGAAGCACTATCTAGAAGATGTAGGAGTATTTACCCAAAAAAAAGAAGAACCTCTCACAAGCAACAAAACTATAAAGTCAAAGGATGGAAGTGAAGGTGGTCAAAAGAAAAAGAAAAGAAAAGCAGTGAAACAAGAAGAGGAGGAATCATTGTTTGAATTACCAAAGAATTTCAAGAAATATGAAGTTTAAGACTGGAAAATTTTGGTACGAATGCCTAAGAGAGAGGCCATCACAGAAGAAGCGAATGATAATAAAGAAAAGACCAAAAAAGTTGTAGTAACCATTGATGAGAACGAAGAGCAATTTACGTACATAGGATAAGACCTAAGTGTAGAAGAAGAAGAAGTAGAGTTTGTAGCTTTATTAAGGGAATATAGGGATGTCTTTGCATGGACCTATAGAGACCTGAAGGGAGTAGATCAAGAAATATGATCTCATACGGTTCCCATGACGGCTGATGCCAAGCCCATCAAACAGAAGCTCTACAGATATAATGACACTTATGTAACCAAAATAAAAGAAGAAATTGATAGACTGATTGAAGCTAGATTTATCTATGAGATTGAGCATACTGAATGGGTGTCCCCCATTGTGGTGGTGCCAAAGAAGAATGGAAAGTTGTAGGTGTGTATTAACCTTAAAAAAGTTAATGCTGCCACGATCAGAGATAGCTATTCACTTCCAATTACTGAACATTTATTGGAGTGTGCTGCAGGCAAGGAAGTTTATAGCTTTCTTGATGGATTTTCAAGTTACAACCAAGTAGCCAATTGCCCCAAAAGATCAACACAAAATGGCCTTCGCCATAGAGTGGGGAATCTTTGCATTTCCTGTGATGCCAATTGGGCTCACCAATGCACCTGCAACATTCCAAAGGCTCATGTGTGATGTCTTCATAGAGATCTTGTGAAAGAGCTTAGAAGTATATGTGGCGATTTACGTGCTCATTCCCAAGAAAGAATATACCACATCCATGGGCTTAGACACATCTTCAACAAGTGTAGAGAATATCAAGTCTTTCTGGACCCAGAAAAGTGTGTGTGAACAACACCAACACTGACCACTCTTGATTGGAATAAACCATTCCATGTGCATATAGATGCCTCCAATTATGCAAAAGGATGTGTGCTATCACAACCCACAAGTGAAGGAAATCTAGATTTTCATATAGCATATGCGAGTAGACAGCTAAATGCAGCTGAACCAAGACTATACAACAACTGAAAGAGAAGGCTTAGGCATGGTATAAGCCATGAAGAAGTTTAGACACTATCTATTGGCCAACAAGTTCAAGGTTTTCCTTGATCATCAAGCTTTATTATATTTGTTCAATAAACCTAGCAATACTTGATGGTTAGTAAGATGGTTCCTCTTACGAATGGAATACGACTTTGAAGTGGTTGTTTAGGAAGGTAGGACCCACCTCAGGGAAGATCACCTTTCTCACATCACTTTAGGAGAGTCACCGCAAGGAGTGTTGGATGAACTGCCTGATGCTTATGTGTTGAATTTAGAAGTTGTTCCTAAATCCGCAAATAAGTTGGTACCAGTCTTAACCTTTGGACCTACAAATAAGAATGTGAAAACAAACAAAGATGAAATTGTAAAATCACAAAACTATCAAATATTGGGAGGAAGTATGTACAAACAATATACAGAGGGTGTACTAGCTTGTTGTGTCGAGGACGATGAAGATAGTATTTGGTTGCAACAAGCCCATGAAGGATTGCTAGAAAATCACTATTCTAAACAATGAAGATTTCAAAATCTAAAACTTTTAGGAGTGTATTAGCCTAGTATGGACAAAGAAATACATGAATGGATTAATAATTGTCCAATATGTCAAAAGAGACCCCTAGTGGAGCATGCTACCCTTTATAGCGTGTCATTAATATTGGAATGGAGTGCTCCATTGGTAGAATTTATGAGATCGGGAACAATACCTAGTGAGACAACCTATACCAAAGAGGCAAAGATGGTTATTTAAGACTACACGTTTACGAATCAGACTATTTGAAAGTCTTAGAAACTGCACATAGTGGTGTTGCAGGTGGACACTTCAAACCTAACCGAGTAATTAAGACCATTGTATTCTAAGGACTTTGGTGGCCCAATCTTCATATGGATGCACATAAATATGTGAAGAAATGTGATACATGCCAACATGCATAATATCCGATCAGAAAAGATGAGATGTCTTTGAGGCCAATGATGGGAGGATGCGCCATCTCAAAGTGGGGTATAGACTTTGTAGGTCCTATTAACCCCCCAACTAGAAACTCTCGCGTAGAGTACATTATTGTAGCCACAGATTACCTTACAAAGTGGGTAGACGTAAAAGCTATGACAAATAATGATGCTCAAACTACGGCTAAGTTCTTATTTGAGAACATGTTCACCAGATACGGACTACCAATAGAGTTAGTAAGTGATAGAGGTACACACTTCTTGAATGATGTCATTGAAAATCTTCTCCAAGAGTTCATGGTGATACATAAGAAGTCTGCCCCCTATCATCCACAAGCTAATAGACAAGTCGAGAGGACAAATAAGATCCTATGTAATGTATTGAAAAAATTGGTAAATAATAAATGCTCTGATTGGGACAAACAACTTCATCATGTTGTTTGAGCTTATCGAGTTGCCTACAAAGCGGTAATCAATGCCACCCCATTTCAAATGGTCTTTGGACAGAATGTTGTGTTACCATTAGACTTCCTATCCCAGCTTTAAAAGTAGCACAAGAGCATGAAAGGAATGGAAATGAGTTGTCATCTAGTATCTTTAATTTAGAATGCTTAAGTGAGACGAGGCTACAAGAGCAGGAGCCATCTATGCTGCAAAGAAAAGACAAAAGACATACTTTGATGCACACATCAAGGATAAAGGATTAAAAGAAGGAGATCTAGTGTTGGTTTATCCACTAAAACAACATGCTCGTAAACTAGAAAAATGCGGATATGGAGCCATGATTATTAATAGAATTTCGACTAGTGATGCGGTTCAATTGGCCACTCTAGAAGGTGACATCTTGCCAAACTCTATTAGTGGATAGAAATTCAAGCTTGTACATAGTGATGTATGTGGTCCTATGCAGACACCTTCTTTTGGGAACTGTCATTACTTTGTGACTTTCATCAATGATTTTTCCAAGCATGCATGGGTATATCGATTGAAGGAAAAGTCCGGTGTTTATGTGCTTCAAGCAGTTTTTGGTTTTGGCTGAAAATCTGTCAGCATGTAAAATGGGCAGCCTCCGTTCTGATCGGGGGGGGGGGGGGGGGGGGGATATATGTCTTCTGACTTTGATGCATTTCTGGTTGAATGTGGGATAAAATATCAGTGTACAATGCCGTACACACCTCAACAGAATGGAGTTTCTGAAGGGAAGAACAAGTCACTCATGGAGATGGCGAGGTGTATGCTTAAGAGTCAGGGTTTACCACATAGTTTCTGGCTTGAGGCTATCATGTGTGCAACATATGTACTTAACAGGTGTCCCACTAAAGCACTGTAGTCTATCACTCCATATGAGGCTTGGCATGGTCGCAAGCCATCTCTTGCTCATCTGTGTGTTTTTGGTTGTTTGGCATATACATTAGTGCCTGAACAACATCGCGGGAAATTGGATGATAAACAAGTAAAATGTATTTTTGTTGGGTATAGTTCTGAAAGCAAAGTCTATCATCTCTATCATCCACATATTAAATGCATTTTGGTTAGCCGTGATGTTGTTTTTGTGGAAGATGCTATTCAACCCTTACTTTCATGTACTAAGGAGACATTTGTTAGCTCCAAATACATGTATGATACTTTGCTACCTCTTTGTAGAGGTGGATAGTCTAGTGCTGGTCCTAATGAGGCAACTTCTCAACCTTTGCAAGTTTCATGTGATGATGCAGATCATTCCATTTTTGATGCAGATTTACATGATGTACTTGTTGATGAGAGAGCTGATATTGAGGAGGCAAAGACTATGCCAAAATGGCTAGTGCAGACTTTGCGTGACAACAATTAGATGCGCCTCTATCATACCGTACTCATTTAGGCTCTCATAGTGCCTCTTGTGCATCAGATTGCTATGATATGGCTGCCTCTAGTCTTTGTATGAGACTGAACCTGTTTCGTTTGATGAAGCACAAAATTTTGAACATCGGATGGATGCAATGCAATCTAAATATGATGCTATCATGAAAAATGGTATGTGGTGTTTATGTGATTTTCCTCCTGGCAAAAAGGCCATTGGCACTAAGTGGGTGTGCAAGTTGAAGCATAAACCTGATGGAACAATTGAGAGGTATAAGGGCTTGGCTTGTTACAAAGGGTTATGCGCAGGAAAGAGGCATTGATTTTGATGAAACATTTCCTCCTACTTGCCGAATGACTACAGTTCGTAGCATGTGTGCACTTGTAGCTCATCGTGGTTGGAATGTACATCAGTTGGACATTAAAACAACATTTTTGAATGGTGATTTGCATG
This sequence comes from Ceratopteris richardii, assembly GCA_020310875.1. Taxonomy (NCBI): domain Eukaryota; kingdom Viridiplantae; phylum Streptophyta; class Polypodiopsida; order Polypodiales; family Pteridaceae; genus Ceratopteris; species Ceratopteris richardii. The sequence continues at coordinate 110,111,293 of CM035418.1, forward strand.
AAGAAGTGTATGTTTTTCAGCCCCATGGCTTTGTGCAAAAAGGGCATGAAAACCAGGTGTGCAGGTTAAAGAAGGCATTATATGGTTTAAAGCAAGCACCACATGTTTGGTATGAAAAGATATGTGCCTATGTGATTGCACATGGTTTTGAGAACAATCCAATTGAAAGCACCTTATATGTTAAGCGTGCTAATGATGTGCTTTTGATCATTGTGATGTATGTTGATGACATGCTGCTCACTCGTGCTCATGACATGCATATCACTAATTTTAAGGCTGATTTGCATGCCTCATTTGAGATGTCTGATTTGGGGCATTTGCAACACTATTTGGGCATTCAATTTATGCAATTTGATGGTGGAATGGCTTTGTGTCAAACAAAATATATTGACACATTATTGCAGTACTTTGGCCTTGAAGACTGTAAGCCTATTGCCACTCCTATGGAGATAGGTTTACGATTGAGTCTTCATGATGCTGGAGATGCATTTGATGTTGTTCTCTATCAGGAGGCTGTTGGACGCTTGATTTACTTATGCATTACTCGACCAGATATTCAGATTGATATCTCACAGATAATCAGGTTTATTGCATTACCTAGGTGTCAAGCATTGGCAGGTGGTTAAGCACATCTTTCGCTACTTGAGTGGTAACCGATTACTTGGATTGTTTTATCCCAAGGGGGGATCACTACTGCCATATTTGCATGCTTTTTCTGACAGTGATTGGGCTGGTTGCTATGACACTTGTATGTCCACTAGTGGTTTTTGCTTCATGCTTGGTAGCTCATGTATATCTTGGTTGAGCAAGAAGCAGCCTACTGTGGCCACTTCTAGTTGTGAGGTTACGTATAGGGCAGCTTTCACAACAACTATTGCATGTATGTGGCTTAGATGCCTTATGGCTGATTTGGGTGTTGGTTAGTCTTTTGCCACCAATATCTTCACTGATAGTGAGAGCACACTCTCAGTTGTGAGGAACCCTATGTTCCATGCTCGCAATAAGCACATTGAGGTGCATTATCATTATGTCAGGGAGAGGTTCTCTATTGGGGAGATCAACTTGGCATATGTGCCCATGCATGAGAACATTGCAGACCTTTTTACGAAGGCACTACCTAGGGAGAAGTTTGAAGCTTTTCGCAAAAGATTTGGGCTTACTTCCTTTTGTGGATTGATTCCACATAGGTTGGCACTTCCTTATACATGAGTGCCAGCTCCTTGTTCACTGCATTGTGAAGAGATGGATCTGTACTTGGAGAAGATGAAGTGGTGCTGCAGAGACTTTGCACTACACCGGCCAAATAAACTTGAGGGACATGAAGTGGACCCTTTTAGCTTGCCAATGGATGTTTTAGACACCCTATGTACCTTGGAAGATCACTCTTAATATATTGAATCAAAACAGACTAGCTTGACCAATAGTCAACATGAAGAAACTTTCTATTTTGGTCAAGATTGCTTCAGTATTTCACTCAATGCTCATTCTCTGATTACAATTGACCAGAGAGCTTTTATAGGAATCTAATTAAGAAGCAATGTAACCCATTAGGAGTTATTCCATCAAACATGAGTAGCCACACTAAGAGAAATAAGTTTAGCAAGTGAGGTATGTGATCTTGCCTTTTCAGGAGCTAGAAGATGTAGAGATATAGGTGACTTCAAATGAACAAATCTTTTAGTTGTGAACTCCAAATGAAATGAAATTTTGGGAGTATGTAGTAAACCTAGAGAGCTAACATTAACAAGTTAAATGACTGAAAATGATGCACCATGCTCAAAAAAACCATCTCTGCAATGAGACTAAAAACTGAGAAGTGTGGCAGTGAACAATACATTCACATAGGCATGAAGATATGGACACAAATAATCATGAAAATAAATGTATATTGATTGTAAAGTACTGGTACATATGTGTGCCTTGAGACCACATTGTGATATAGCATGAAGCCGTGCTAATGGAGGTACCAAAACCGCGACTAAAAGTCATGTATATATAGTGATGTTTGGAGCAAAAATTTGAATTTGAATCTCACCTAAAATCAATCTCCAATCTTTTAGTGATTGATTCTCAAACTCATTTAATCATGAATTCATGGATTTCTCTTTCCTACTCATCAAGTGGTCTCAACCACTAAGATTCTTTCACTTTTGCATCGTAGAAACTCAAAACTTACAAGGGTGAGTTCATAAGTGAACTCTACAAAGACTAGAAATTTCTTTCAAGTTCTATGTCTTTTGATGACTCAAGCCACAGCTTAGATTTGTGATGGACTTTTTCCAACACGCATCACTCCCAGGGTGGATTTGTTGATATATTTAGGTAGTGATGTGTGTGAACACTCCAGGACCGCCGGGACACTTTTTCCCCTCTTTAGGAGGTTTTTTTTCCCTCATCTTGTATATATGCCTATTGCCCTAATGGGCTACTTATCTTTGTACATTCTAGTGGTAATACATTCAGTGTTCTGTGTTGTGCTCCAAGCTTCTTCTTCCTTGTTTTGTTCGCGTGCTTCTGCAGACATCTACCTCCAACAAATTTCCGATATCCTTCACTATCTATAGTAAGGTATTTATCCATTTTTGCATACCATTCAATAGGAATATCATCTATAAATGATAGTGTAATGTGCAAGATAATATTCTGTAGCACTAAATACATTGCATTTATCATGTGTGCAAGTGAATATGTGACACCTTGAGGTAATGTGCATATGCAAACCAATCCAAGAGGTATCTTCATTGTGGTAATATCCCTAGTTTCAATTGCCAGTTAGAATTTAATATAGCCGAAATAAGAATCTCCCATAGAGCATATAGCATGTCTTGCAAGTGCCTTTGCAAACTCATCTACAATTAATCTGTGCTCATATTCCTAATTGTCATTTTATTGATTGGTTGAACATCCTAGACACCCCTAAGTTAACCATTCTTTCTTGGCACAATGAATTTATGATTATAGTAAGAAGTAGATGAGGATTCTAAGATTTGCACACTAATTTTCTCCTTGAGTGATTTCATCAACTCAAGAAGATTAGCTTTAGGTACCGAGATAGGGTGCATATTCTAAGGTATATGAGGAATCATGAAACTTATCATTTGAGCTACAATCTTAGAATCTGCACATCCTATTTCATGTGGATAAAGAGAAAAGGCCTTACCACGCATTCTTATGACCTTTTTGAAATAGGCTTCTTTTGAAGTAAAAGGAAGCCATTAGCATCAATGTGTACTTTTTTAATAGTTTCATTTGTGAATTCATGTCCAATCTTAGATTTATCACAAAGAATTCGATCATGAATTACTTTTTTTATCATCTTGTTACTCAATTTTGGTAAAGGTTGTGCTATTGGCTTAATCTTTTTATCAAATTTCTTATATTATTTTTCCACTTTTGTCTCAAAACCATCAAATTTATGTAACTCATTAATCTACTCTTGTAATATAGCATACATTTCTAATGATGGTAATGGAACAATTGTTAATTGAAATTATTCCATATACATGAATTTGTCGATTTCTTCCATCATATCAGTGCAATAGATAAATTCAAGTACCCCACAAATATTTCATCCGATCCAAGTAGGCTATCAAGTTTGAATAGGTCTTTATGTTTTTTAATTTGTTTGTTCAGTTTTATTTGAATTGATTTGATACGTACAAGGGAAATATGTCCTAGGGAAAAAACAAATGTAAAATCTTGTAAAACAATGGAAGCATCATACGAGAAATCAAGAATGTATGTACAATTATTTACCCGAATGAAAGCAGCACTTACTCGAAATGGCATTCCATGTGCATAAGAGAAAACTTCCTCAATGAGGGTTGTTTACATTGACTTTAGACGATTCCAAGAATGAGTCTTGGTGAAAGCACTACCATCGTCTAAGACCTTTGACACCAAATTTTTTTGCAGCATAGTGGAATTTCCTAAGTGAAGGGATATTAGGGCTTCTCCGACACACTCTATAATTTGACCTCTCGTTCCTATCATGCATGCTTTAGTGGGACTTATGGTCGTTTGGAGGTGTCTAGTTAATGACACTCATACACAGCGTAGAGCCGTTCCTGAGTCGTGATATTCCTTGTTTCCGATTCTTAGGTTTAAGTATGGTTGGAAGATGCTATAGCTTATATTACTTGTATTGTTGACTTGGTAGTTGGCCATGGGTATAGGTTCTTTGCTATATGAAAGCACTATCATCCTCTAAGACCTTTGTTTCCAATCTTTTCTCACATATGGATGGTTGTCCCAAGATAATTGGATACAAACAATCATCATGGACAAAAGTTATGCTCTTCTTTGACATATCCAACAGAAATTGATACATTGGCACATGCACCAAGTGAGTATCCAGACACATTATTAGAAGCCTTCATTTTCCAACCATGATCCCGATCAATCGGCCATTTTCCCTCTTCATATGGCTCTCTTGATACTAAACTTATTTCGGACCCCGAGTCCATTAAAGCTGCATATGGATTATTGCTATCACCAATTCTTAAAATTGTCTCAGTTGTTCCTCATGCCCAATGTTTTTTTGTGTCATGAATCTTTGGGTTACCATTTTCTCTTTCCACATTACCTTCATGGGTCCCGAATAGTTCTTTAGAGCATAAAGTTTCTCAAATATTGCCTCATTGACCTTCACCGTGCTAACTATTGTTTCTTCTTTTTCTTTATCTCTTCCATTTCGTTTTCTTCCAAAAGCGAAGTTCGGACTTGGCCTACTCTCCCATACTAACTTCTGTTTAAGATTCTCTAAAGTCAGAGTAAATTTGGATTTCATCATCTTTTCATCCACGACCTTTTTTATGTCAATATGTTTTTCTAATTAGAAGATCATTCGAAAATCAGGTTGTCTCTTGCCTTTTCTCTCCCTTTTGGCCTTTCTCTTGAGTAGTTTGCATTTCTTCATGTTGCTCATCACCTTTCTCCTCAAGTTTCTTTTCCATTCTCTCAATTGCTTGTCGAACCTTTCCTTTGTTAGCACTCTGCTTGACTTCATTAGCCTTCCTTTCTAGCTCACGCTCCTTGGCATCCATCTTAAGATCATATTTCTCTGGCTCACTCTTTTTTGCATCTTTTCTAGACCTTGTAGTTCTCTTTGCTTGACCCTCTTTTTCATCATCTCTTTTCCTTTTCCTGTCGATGTTAATTTCATGAGCATAGATCGAGCAGATATCAACCGGCTCATTCCGACGTGTCTTTGTTTGAATGTGAGAGCTTGAGGCATCAACTTTCCTTTACTAGAAACATCATAAACATAAGTCCAAAACTCAATTTCTTCATCGTTGCCATAAAGCTTTAATGTATATGTGTTCGGGATCATTGAGTCCTCATAGAATTTTCTCAATCCTCCTTTCCAAAAGTTTCTTCCTAATAATCTCTTGGTTATGTAATCACATATCTGTATATATATTTGAGTGTTTCAATTTCTCCCTTTGGCTTCATTGAACAAACTGTATATCGAATGTGGATGATCAAACTCATCAGGCCAGATACACTTTCGAGGTTGATCAAAATTCCGGCTCATTTTCTCTCGAGCCCCATGTCCTTGTTCTTGAGTTCTAGATTTACTCTCTTGAATACTCTTTAGAGTCGTTATTTCACTTACTAAATTTTCAATATATTTTGCCAAAGAATCAACTTTACTTTTAGCAATGATATTTTTAGTTCATCTCTACTCAGCATAATATGCTGAATTTCCATCTTTGCAGGAGTTTCTCTTCCAGTGAGTTTAGGTCCATGAGTCAAATTTTGCTCTCTTCATAGAGATATATCTAACATACCTTGGAAATTTCAAAGCTTTTTTGGCTCCAAGATTGCTCTCTCTCTAGTAGGTAATTTATTGAAATTTGTCTCAAACTTAGTCAAACATAGAGAAACATTCATGTCAATCCTATGTGTATCAATCCATCTTAGAAATGTGGTGCAATTATTCTTGCGATAGTCCTTGTGAGAGAACTATACAAGTAACTATTTCTTGAAATTGTTCTATGTTAGTACTCTAAGCTTGATAGGCTCCTTAGTGAAGCCATGTGCGATTCAAATGAAAGTATCCTTTTTATGATCTTCTGAAAATCCATACTACGTTGTTATTTGCTCATAGCATCTAAGATAAGAGGTTACATTCATTCCATTGAATTCTCCTCAATCTATTTTTATCGGTTTAATAATTTTCTAGACTTGCTATTCCTCAAAATTATTGGCCACTTTTCTATGTGTGTTTTCAAGTAGTGAAATGTATGATTGGATATCAAAAAATAGGTTTAGTATCGCAGATTCTCCTTCTGTTCAATTTTGTGGTGTGACTTTGCTTCAATGTTCAACAACTACAACTTTGATCTCTGCAAGCTTCTACCTCCTAGTGCTCAGCAATATTAAGGGACTTGAACACAAATAATCAGCAAAAAAATCCACACACACACACAAATAACTTCATGTTTCACATTTGATTCAAGTGTTTTCAAAAGGGTTGGGAGTTCATACATCGAGTTTCTAGGTATATGTGAAATGCTAAGCTAATTATTGATGTGCATAATGTACTCAAATCCAAATGAAGGAATAAAGTTAGAGAGGATGAAGTGATAATCTCTCAAGCTAAGTGAGTTGAAAAGTTGATTAGAGAGTTATCTTGAGTTTTCCTTCATATTTCATCACCCTATTTTCTTTTGCTCAAGACCTAGGATATCCATTGAAAACACTTGTTGATCCTGATAGAGATATTATCCTTATTATTCTTCATATAAGATCCAAGGTTTTCTCCTCATGGGGTCCTCGTAGGCAAATACATCTAGTACTTTAGAGAATCTTGGCCCTTTTTCATTGATAAATGGTATCACAATTAATACATTCACTATGATTACTCTTCACACATCTCCATCCTTAGCTTTATCCATCTTTTCAAGTCACATGCATTCTCTTTTAGATTATCCATGAAGGGGCTTGTTGATGAAAAATGGTGGTGCTGATAGAGGTTCAAGGAAATAGAAGAAAGGAGGCAACTCTCAAAATAATAGGCACAACAATTATCTTCAAAAGCAATCTAGAATAGATACAGAAGGTGCACTATATCAAATGGAATTTTATCCAAGGAAGGATTCGACATAAATGAGAAAATTTCTCTACAAAGAGGCACCAAGTTTGTGGAGAAGAGGTGATCTATCCTAATGAATTTTATTTTATATAGTTAGAGATATGAGATGGCATGAAAATTTATAGGTAGTCTTCTTCAAAATGATACAATGATTCATTACGAGAAAAACAATAGCAGAGGAACATCTCTGATCACATCTAACCAAGATGGAATAGGCATTAATGAAATCAATACATGTTCTTATGAGCAAAAGGCTGACGAACATACATCAAGTTATGAGCAAAATAGTGAATGGCAAGAAACACCAACACATGCTTCACAACTTGTTATGGCTTACACACACACACACTATAGCAGCTCAAGAGCGATGGGAAGGGGTAGAGAACAGTCCTACACATAGATTTCAGCCATTACACACACAAAAGCTCTCCCAGAAGAAGGAAATTAGAAGAAGGAAATTAGCAGGAAAGAGGCAAATTCAAAAATCTTCTTCAATTCTCACAATGGCAAAAAGTTCTCTACAAGAGTCACAAAGTCACTTATATACATGTGCCCTAAAAATGGTCCTTTCACACAAGAGCGGCACTTTTATTGACTAACTCTAGGTCCCTAATATTTTACAAGGATTATGATACAGTGATTGTGCTTATGCATCTAGAGGACTCCTCTAGTGCATTTACATGGCATCAAGGGATTTTCATAGGATTTTGAAGAAGAAGAATTATGCCCATAATTTGAAAAAAAATTTGGGGGCTCCTCTTTTGTGCTTCTTTACTCTGCAAAATCTCCCCCTCTTTGTCTCTGTCGTCCCTTAACAAGCTTTTGCTTCTTTGTCTATGGCTTGCTTATAGCTCTTTAGTACATGCACCCAGTGGTCAAAGAAGCGATAAGGATTGTCAGTGAATTTGTTACCTTATCCGATCTAAGTCCTTTGCTTCTGTAATCCCCTTGGTATTCCTTATATCCATAAATTTGGGTTGCTGTGTTAAGTTGAGCCGCCACACATGCATCTAGTGGCTAAGAATGTGATATTCTTCGTCACCCTTTTCAACTTTTCAGCCTCGACCCCCTTTCTAACTTTTGGTCTTCGGATATTGCTTTGTTCTCACACAACTAATCCTGTTGTATTTTCTGGAGCCTATTTACTTCTTTTGCCACATGCATCACTTGATCAACCTTGCATCAATTTCTGTCTTTTGGGTGATGCTTCAAAGGTTTTATCTTTAAATCTGTCTTCAAATCCTTGGGGATGCACGAACGCACCTGATGCTTTTCTTTAGCCTGTTCATTTCGTTCCACCGCATGCACCTGGTGGAGGGAGAAGAGCCTAGGATTCTTCCACAATTTTTTAATTTATCCGATGAAGAATCCTTTGTGTATAGTCTCCCCTTGAAAGGTCTTGGTTGTGATTTTTTGTTTCCACTCTTCTGGGCCTAGTCCTTTGGTATTGCAGCCTGATGCATGCCCCTGCGGGGCTTTGGGCAGAGGGTTGTTCTTTCTTATTGAGCTGTTTTGTTCTTTGATCTTCTTTTTCTTCTCTTTTTGCTTGATTCTCCCTCCACATGTCCCTCCTCCTGAACTCTGTCATCCCCAACATGCTTTTTGTGGTGACGTGAGTAAGTTTGTATGACCTTCTGCTCTTTGTGATTTAGCAAATTAGCTTCACATATCATGAGATCTTTCCACTACGCTGACTTTACTCATCATCTAGTGGCTACCTATGATCGACAAAGAAACTAAGCTTGTAGGCCACCATCTCGCATTTAAGTTTGGAAGTTGATTTGACAAAAATCTCCGAGTCCATTTCAAAAAATCTCTTAAAGAATGCTTCCTCAAATGTCTGCATATATGGACTTGATAGGAACATTAATCTAGAGTATATTGCCATTATGGTTAGTCTGCTTGAGTAGTAGATAAATAAAAAATAATTGCATCCGTGCCTTGATTAATGCCAATAAAATTCAAAAATGTATATTGTGCGTGTTGGAATACCTTTAGAACTATAAGGAGCATGTTTAATATTTTATTCATCATCTTAATGGCTAAGTCTGGCACTATCACATATCTTGATAACCAAAATTCTATTGTCTGTACCATATATTCTTCTCTCGATAAATAATTACGTGGAGGACTTGGTAGTAGTGGATATTTTAGCCATTGATTATTTAACGTACCCTGGTGTTGTGCTTCCCAAAATTACATCCAGGTTCTTCTTCAAGGGACTGGGCAAAAAGATGGATTTACTTGTAGCACATATGGTGCTTACTCCCAATGCACTCTTAATGTTGGGTTTTTCTCTAAAAACTTTTGCCTCCTCATGGGAGGTTTGTTTTCTGTCGGCTTCCATCTTTTCCTGAAGTCATTCGTGTCATACATATATTTATTTTCCCACTCTTCTCTTAGGTCTTGCTCTTGCTTTAGCTGATCTTCATATCTTGCTATTGGTGCTTCTAATTCTTGTGTATTGTTTGGTGTTACTTCTTGTGCCTCTACCAGTTGGTTGCATAGAATGACGATCTTAAGTTCTTTATTTCTATTTCTTAAGTTATCAGCTTCCTCCATGTATACCGTTATTTGTGATTCTAGGAGTTTGCTTCTTGTAGCCATCCGTGCTCTTTCGACTTCACCGGCTTGAGTTGGTCTTGTATTTTTTGCTTTTCAGCTCTGAGCACATTGCATTTCTGCATGGCTTCATTCACTTCTCTTTCCTTGGCAGTAAGTGCCTGTTGAACTTCTATCACTTGTGCAGATATCTTTTCACTTAATTCTTGGAATTGATTGAGTTCCATTAGAGCCTTGTCATAATCTCTATCTGCTTCTGTCAGTTGTTGCTGAGTGTCCAGGGTTGTTCATATCATTTGCTTTACTACAGGCTTAAGTTGAGCCATGTCCACGTTCAACCATGTCTTTGGAATACTTGGTGCTTCACCCGTGAGTATGTCTTTTCCCTTATCGACATGTATTGTCCCATTATGTGGTCGTCTAATTTGAAGATGAATCTGATTTTCTATTTCTTCTTGTGTCGGAGGCTTTGTAGCACTTCCCTGAAATGTCACGTCCAATGGAGAAGGCTCTGCTACAATCCTGATAGGTGTGAATAGTTCTTGCTGTTTCCTATATTCCTGATCTTTTTGAAGTCCTGATCTTTTTCCGAGGAAGTGTCGAGAACCTCCGTCTTCCTTGATCATTGAAGTCCTCCCTTGCACATAGCCAATGGTGTCAATGGTGGCTTAGATGACAAGGTATGCCAAGGTCTATGCCGTGGTCGCCGCCTTAATCGTAAGCCTTGGAGAAAGCCTTGGAGAAAGCCTTGGAGAAAGCCTTGGGCGGATGACCAACCCACTATAGGTCTTATCAAGGAACATATACAAAAGTGTCTGGTGGCCATTTGGCCTTTCACATGGATACTAACGGTAACAATATGAACATGCTAACAAGAACTGATGACTTGTCTGCCTCTAATTTCCTTAATTGTCTTCTTACCTTCTGCTTGGCTAGTGGTTATGTTGTCAACCACAAAAGAACCTCCTTTAAAGCTTCTAATAACATGATTCCTTCCTATGTCATTAAGTTAAGGCTATGATATTTTTAAGGATGGCATTGTTTTTAGACTGCCAGGGATACCCATGGGTTTTAATGTTTCTCTTGATCAAAGATAGGAGTAATTCATTAATAAATTCAGAGACAAAATCTTTAGATTCTATGCTCTCCAAAGCTCTCTTGGTCATAAAGTCTTCGTGTTGAATCATTATATCATCCCATGTCTGATTTATTTCTTTTCTTGTCAGAAGCCTAATAGGAAGAATTTAATTCATGTTAAAGCCCTGATAAAAAAATTTCTCTATGGTGGCAATCAAATCATTCACAAGATCCCTAAGTTATATTGGGATACTTCTTGTCTCTCTAGATTTGAAGGTGAGCTAGATCTTCAATGTTCTATTAAAATTTCCACTAACCTATGTACCAAGTAGATTCTTAGGGATATTGATTCTCAGGACACTTGGGATATCCCAATCAAAAGTACTATTCATCAATTCTCCCTTAAAGACTATAGATTTTGGAAGCAACACACCCTCTAGGATAGCATCACCTCTCCTCTAGAATTAAAATCTGTTGGCGGTCCCCTGACTTGCAAGATGTGGAAGTCCTCGATGGAAGTTAAAAGGTATTATCACCTTCATCCTGATTTTTGCACTAAATCTTTCTTTTATGCTAAGGAGTCTCTTTGGATATGATGATTATCAGAATGGAACAGTTGCAACCTTTCCATGAGACAACATAAATGTGACAAAGTAGGATTTCATTTTGGAAATGATATGATGGTTAATGGAGAGGTAATGCATGGTTCTTTTTTGTACTTGCATCGAGTTGTTGTTGTTGTCTATCAAATCTAGACTAAAGGACAAGCTAGAGCATTGCTCCAGTAACAACCAACATCTCCAAAAAAATTGCAAAAGATATTTACAAAACCTTCAAAACGTTCAAGGGAAACATCTTGACCATTTTGAACAAGCTCTATGCTAGATGGAAGGTTGATTGGAGTAGTCACCAATGGAAATAGAGATTTGTGTGCATCTAGTTCTTCCTTGTCAACAATAAAGATTCCACACTTCAATGACTTATAAACCACAATGGATTATGGTATGGAAGCAAAAAAAAGGGTATTAGATTGAGTGATGGCATCTATCCCTTCTATGACAAGGTGGAGGATTTGACCCATATGTTCATCTTGTGTGCCCATGCTAAAAGTTAGTGGAATATCCTTACCCCTGTCTTGAGGGAAGCCAAAATTGTCAAGTTGGAAAATAAAGACATTCTTCTAGGAGAATGTAAAAATATGGACATGTTGCTATGGCAACTATGGAGAGTCTGTCTACTTTGGATTATCTCGACAAGCAGGAACTCTTAAGTTTTCAACAGTAGAATCATTAAGGCTCAGCATACTTGTAAACACACCTTTCTCAAAATTGGGCTTCAAAGTATATCAGATGTTCAAGATGCCCCTTCTCTAGATTTCAACATGCACCAAGCCCTAAGATCTATCAAGCCTTACGACTAGAGAATTTTTCTCTAGAATCTATATTCTCATTCTAGATTCATCATGTATTACGCACTATTCCATTGAATCTTGTATACTTACTAGGTTGCTCTCTAGCCCACTATGTCCTCTACTACTCCCTAGAATTTGTGTACTTACTAGGATGCTCTCCCAAATGTGGGATCATGATCCTTGTAGCTAAGGATTGCCATTAATTATTTTACTACTTTTTGTTGTTCTAAAAAAAAGTACAAACCTTCCCACATAGAAATAATGACATTCTTGCTGAGATGAGCTAGGGTTCCTACCCTATTCTGGTTGTAGAGGCTTGACCTATTCTAGTTGTAGAAGCTCGACCTTTCATATGTGTTTATTGCACTTGGGGCTACCTACCGTCTTTGTTGAGCTTGGTCCTTGCCCAAGATAGCTTTGTCTCCCCATTCGGGGAGACAATGTCACTCCATGAAGTGCTTCGTGATGGTTTCTCTACACCACAACAACACTTTGATGGCATGATGAAAGACCATCAACACTGCAAGAATGGAGAGGATTTTTTCGGCTCCTCAAGTGGAACTAAGTCTCCAACTTGAACCTATGCAAAAACTGATAAAGGGCTTTTCATGCACAATGCTCCCTGAGCATGGCATGGTATTCCATGTAATATAATGAACCCATTTTACTATTTGGATAAAGCTCAAAACATTGTTGAGGAGAACCCTCATCATCTTGAACTAGAGTCGATGGACTTTGAGGATGAAGATGATGCATTAGTAACTGATAAAAATAGCTTCAACGTTTGGCAAAATCTGTTGATGGAAAGGGTGGTGATAGGACTCTATCACTGTCAAAGACCCAACCAAGAGGTTCTTAAACTTTGGATCAAAAGCAACTAGGAAGTTAGAGGCCTATTTGTTAAACATGTCAAGTTCCTCCCAAATAATTATTTTTTGTTTTTTTTTTTAATGATGCTAGTAGTGCTTTTCAGGTAATCTTAGAGGGTCATTGGTAATTCAACCCTAAAGGGGCTAAACCCCTTCTGACTAGACAAGAAAGCTTAATCTGCAACTCGCATAATGGACCTGTTTTGCCTGGACTGATCTTCCTGCAACAGAACAGAGACTAACTCCTCGAATGATAAGGCATTCGGATTGCCTTTCATCATCAACCGAAGAGTAGAAGCAAAACTCTGATATGAGTCAGGAAGACCGTTCAGAACGGTCTGCACAAGTGAGCTATCTGGTATAACCTCATCAGCAAAAATCAAATGTTCCTTCAAGTCTTTGATCTTTGTTAGGAAACTGTCCATAGAATCACCTTCATTCATGTGCTCACTCTCCAACTGTTTTCCGAGGTAAGCAACACGAGCCTCACATCCTAGCTTGGTACAATGTGGTAAGTGTATCCCAAGCATGCTTAGCTGTTCTGCAAGAGCGAATGTGAGGAATAATGGCATGTTTGACAGACAAAGCTATCAATGCATGTGCCTGGGCATCTCTACCATCCCAGTGAATCTGCTATATAGTAGGTGCAGCAGAAACAGGAGCACGAACAGGAATCTACAGAATATCATCTTCGACACCATCTTCATCAGCTCGAGCACCTATATTTGCAGTACTTGTCATTACAGGTGTAACAGGACGTCTTTCAGCACCCTGCACAATGTTCCACAATCCTTTTGCAACCAATACATGTCGCATCATAAAAGCCCATAATGGGTAGTTGGTACCATCCAACTTATCCTCAATAGCCAACATACGGAATACATCACTGCTTTCAGCCATGGCGGGTGACTAAAATACCTTGATGCAGACTTCGAGACGCTTAAACTAGCAAACAGAATCTACTATATACCTTTGGCACAAAAAGATGAAATAGCCTACACAAGCGCTACGATAGTGCGTTCGGAGGCTGAAATGAGCTCAGATCGCGATTTTGGCACCACAAAGCGAAGCAGTTTTGATCTCAGAAACATGCTGAGTATGCTCACCAAAATTCGTGCGATCTTGAGACTGCAAACGGAGGAGTGTCGACGATGCCCTAGATGAAGTGATGACCTGCTCTGATACCAATTGTTGGAGTTAGACGTCTGCGAAAGCACACGAACAACACAAGGAAGAAGAAGAAGCTTGGAGCCCAAACACACAATACTGAATGTATTACTAGAGAATGTACAAAGATAAGTAGCCCATTAGGGCAATAGGCGTATATACAAGTTGGGGAAAAAACCTCCTAAAGAGGGAAAAAAGTATCGCGGTGGTCCTAGTGTGTTCAGACACATCACTACCTAAATATATCAACAGTGGCTACTTCCACCACAACTAAAACCTTTCAAGAAACATGTAGATTTACTCGTGTGGCTGAAAATACAGCTTCAATGATGAATATTTTTTGTCAAAGAAGTACAAAGAGCACTCTTTTTTATGTTCTTGAACCTATGTAAAGAGGATTATGCACAAAAGTAATCTAAAATGGCTCCAAGAATCACCCCAAAAATGCTTCAAAGTAGGAAATGGAGCTCTTCAACTAGTAAGCAGAAATCTGCTAATTCTGCATATTCGAAGAAGGAAGATAAAGATGAGAAGAAATCAGAAAAGCAGAAATTGTTTTGTAAGTACTGTAAAGGGAATGATCATATCATAAAGAACTGTCCAAAACTGGCTGCTAAAGAGGCAAAGAAGAAAGAGGCTGGAATGGTTGTTGCAGAGGCCTCTACACCAAAAACAGAGTCTGCAAATCTTGTGGAGGAAGGAGAATGGGCATTTACTACTGTCTGCAGTTTTGACCCATCTTCTCATGATCAATGCATGTCTGTAGTAGACTCAGATGTTTGGTACTTTGACAGTGAGGCGACCAAACATATTACCTCGCAGCGCAGTTTCTTCTCTTCACTTGAGCCTGCCCCTACAGGGAATACTGTTACATGCGCCAACAACTCCTCTTATCCTGTTATGGGAGTTGGTAAGATCATTGTGACTACTATTGATGGTAGTTCTTTCACTTTGTCAGATGCTTTATTTGTGCTAGGGATCAAGAAGAATCTGTTATCAGTTTCTGCATTAGCCAAGATTGGCTTGGTTGTGAAATTTGTTGATGACAGGTGTACAGTTCATGATCTGTCAAATGGCGATGTGATTATTGCTTCTGGCATTTTACGTCGTGGGATGTATAAGCTCATAGACTATGAAAGATCTGAAAATGATTTGGCATGTGCAGTAAATGATTCTCAGGCTATGTCAGATGCAAAGATTTGGCATGCACGCTTTGGTCATCTGAATTTTGCTAGTTTGCTACGCCTGTAGAAATCTGAAATGGTGTCCTCTTTGCCCAAACTTGAGGCACCTGGAAAACATGTTTGTGAAGGCTATATTTTGGGCAAAATGGAGCGTTCCTCCTTTCCAAAGATGGTTCAGCTCAGGCTACACAGAAATTGCAGCTTGTACATAGTGATATCTGTGGTCCTATGCAAACACCCTCTTTTGGAAATTACCTTTACTTCATGACTTTCATTGATGATTTTTCCAGGCATGCATGGGTATACCCACTCAAAGCAAAGTCTGAAGTGTTCATGTGCTTTAAACAGTTTTTGGTTTTGGCTAAAAATCTGTCAGCATGTAAAATGGGCACCCTCCGTTCTGATCGAGGGGGGGAATATATGTCTTCTGATTTTAATGCATTTCTAGCTGAATGTGGGATAAAACACCATATACACCTCAACAGAATGGAGTTGATGAACGGAAGAACAGGTCTCTCATGGAGATGGCAAGGTGTATGGTCAAGAGTGAGGCTTTACCTCATAGTTTCTGGCTTGAGGCTGTCATGTGTGCAGCATATGTATTGAACAGGTGTCCCACTAAAGCACTGTAGTCTATCACACCATATGAGGCTTGGCATGACCGCAAGCCATTTGTTGCTCATCTGCATGTTTTTGGTTGTTTGGCATATGCACTAGTGCCTGAACAACATCGCAGAAAATTGGATGATAAGGTAGTAAAATGTATTTTTGTTGGGTACAGTTCTGAAAGTACTAAACGCATTCTGGTTAGCCGTGATGTTATCTTTGTGGAAGATGCTATTCAGCCATTTCTTTCATGTACTAAGGAGACATCTGTTAGCTCTAAAGGCATGTATGATACTTTGATGCCTCTTTTTACAGGTGGACAGTCTAGTGCTGGTCCTAATGAGGCAACTTCTCAGCCTTTGTAGGTTTCATATGATGATGCAGATCATTCCATTTTTGATGCAGATTTATATGATGCACTTGTTGATGAGAGAGCTGATATTGAGCAGGCAAAAACTATGCCAAAATGGCTGGTGCAAACTTTGCGTGACAGCAAATTAGATGCACCTTTGTCATATCATACTCGTTCAGGCTCTCATAGTGCCTCCTTTGCATCAGATTGCTATGCTATGACTGCGTCTAGTCTCTGTGATGAGAATGAGCCTGTTTCTTTTGATGAAGCACAGAATTCAGAAAATTGGATGGCTGCTATGCAATCTGAATATGATGCTATAATGAAGAATGGTAAATGGTCTTTATGTGACTTGCCTCCTAGCAAGAAGTCCATTGGCACTAAGTGGGTATACAAGCTGAAGCGTAAACCTGATGGTACAGTTGACAGGTATAAGGCTAGGCTTGTTGCAAAGGGTTATGCGCAGGAAAGAGGCATTGATTTTGATGGGACCTTTGCACCTACATGTCGTATGACTACTGTTCGGAGCATTTGCACTTGCAGCATCATGGTTGGAATGTACATCAATTGGACATTAACACAGCATTTCTGAATGGTGACTTGCATGAAGAAGTGTATGTTTTTCAACCCCCTGGCTTTGTGCAAAAAGGGCATGAAAATCAGGTGTGCAAGTTAAAGAAGGCATTATATGGTTTAAAGCAAGCACCACGTGCTTGGTATGAGAAGATACATGCCTATCTAGTTGCACATGGTTTTGAGAACAGTCCAACTGAAAGCACCTTATATGTTAAGTGTGCTAATGATGTGCTTCTGATCATTGTTGTCTATGTTGATGACATGCTGCTCACTGGTCCTATTGAGAAGCATATTGCTGATTTCAAGGCTCATTTGCATGCCTCATTTGAGATGTCTGATTTGGGGCATTTGCATCACCATTTGGGCATTCAATTTACGCAATTTGATGGTGGAATGGCTTTGTGTCAAACAAAATATATTGACACATTATTGTAGCGTTTTGGCCTTGAAGACTGTAAGCCTATTGCCACTCCTATGGAGATAGGTTTACGATTGAATCTTCATAATGCTGGAGATGCATTTGATGCTGTTCTCTATCAGCAGGCTGTTGGATGCTTGATTTACTTATGCATTACTCGGCCAGATATTCAGTTTGCTGTCTCACATATGAGCAGGTTTATGCATTGCCCAGGAGTCATGCATTGGAAGGTGGTTAAGCACATCTTTCGCTACTTGAGTGGTACTCGGCTACTTGGTTGTTTTATCCCAAGGGGGCATCACTACCGCCAGATTTGCATGCTTTTTCTCACTCAGATTGGGCTGGTTGCTATGACACTTGTGTGTCCACCAGTGGTTTTTGCTTCATGCTTGCTAGCTCATGTATATCTTGGTTGAGCAAGAAGCAGCCTACTGTGGCCACTTCTAGTTGTGAGGCTGAGTATAGGGCAGCTTTCATAGCGACTGTTGAGTGTGTGTGGCTCAGACGCCTTATGGCTGATTTGGGTGTTGGCCCGTCCTCTGCCCACCACCATCTTCACTGACAGTCAGAGCGCATTGGCAATTGCGAGGAACCCTGCGTTCCATGCTCGCACTAAGCACATTGAGGTGCATTATCACTATGTCAGGGAGAGGTTCTCTGCTCGGGAGATCAGCTTGGCATATGTGCCCACACAGGAGAACATTGCAGATCTTTTCACGAAGGCTCTGATTTCCACATAACTATGTGGAGTGATTTCCACATAGCTTGGCACTTCCTTATACATGAGTGCCAGCTCCTTGTTCACCGCATCACTCCCAGGGGGGATTTGTTGATATATTTAGGTAGTGATGTGTGTGAACACACTAGGACCACCGGGGCACTTTTTTCCCTCTTTAGGAGGTTTTTTCCCCCCGGCTTGTATATACACCTATTGCCCTAATGGGCTACTTATCTTTGTACATTCTCTAGTAATACATTCAGTATTGTGTGTTTGGGCTCCAAGCTTCTTCTTCTTCCTTGTGCTGTTCGCGTGCTTCCGCAGACGTCTAACTCCAACAGCCACTACAAGTCTATGCCGGTTTTTTGCACCAAAATAACAGAGTTGATAGACACTCACAAGTGTTTTTGGCTAGTGTTTAGGCTAGGAATTCAGCCTTTCATGCAATTTGACTATATATATTGATCACATACACACTATGTATGTTTATGTGGATACCACTTATGTACGTCCATGTGGTCATTGATATAGCAATTACGTATTTGCATAAAGCCTTTGACATTGATAAAGAGGGTCATAGTGAGGCTTTTTTAACTTGAAGACACCCAGATATTGGGTTCTCTTTGGTGATATAGGTGGAAGACTTTCCCAGCCTCACCATATGAGATATATGCTAGTTGTTCATATGTGCTTGATAAGTCTAGTTGGCTTCTTTCAATTAAGTGATTATATGCAATGGAGTCACTAATCGACTGTGCAGGTTTATGTGTGAGTACTTGTAGTCTTATAAGTTTTTCATTCTAGTCATATGCTCATTTTGGAGAGGATATTCTTGCAAAATTTTTCCAATTTTTTGTTTTGTCAACCATACAATGGTCGATTTACTCCTTGATACACTTATTGATGTGAGCACATATATTCTCACAAAATCCTTTAAGTTGGTAATTACTGTTCATTAATCCATTTTTCCAGGGAGACTATTGATTTTTCCCAAAATTTGGCACTTGGTCATCCTTTTTTAGCCTTAGTGGTGTTTGAACTTTTCTAGCTCCATTATCATTCTAGTAAATTCTCTATCATGATGGCATAATAGATCTCAAGCACGTCTAGTGGATCGGGGTCTAGTGCCATTGTTCCCAAGAGGAGCTACAACTTGTAGGGCAAAAGCCATTTTGAGATCCGAAAATTTGATGGCACAAACTTTGCTCTATGGAAGCATTATATTAAAGATGTGCTGATTTAGAGGAGGCAATGGAAGCTAGTAAATGGAATCTCAAAGAACTTGCACCTAGCAGATAATGTTTACTTTACAGTATTGGACTATGAAAATGTAGAGGAGCTTTGGAAGAAGTTATGCAATAAATATGAAACAGAAATGGCACCAAATAAAGTCTATCTGATGACAATGTTATATGAACTTTGCATGAAGGAGATAGATAGTGTCCCTGCTCATTTGAATGAGTTTGATGCTATATTCTCTCAATTATAGGCTCAAAAACGTATATGGATAATGAAATGAAACCAGTCTTGTTGTTGTGCACCTTGCCATCATCATGGGATAAGTTTTGCATAGCTATAAGTGATAGTGTAGCTTATGGTAGACTGGTCTATGATGACATATGTGAAGCACTATTGAATGAGGAGATTTGCAGAGAACATATGGTTGGCACTCAAAGTGGGGATGCATATAATGTTCATGATTCTTACCAAGGAAACAATCGGTAATGTGGCAGGAGCAAGAACAAGGAAAAGAATGGTAATGTAATAAGAGTAGAAGTAAATAAAGGACTAGGGATATCGAATGCCATTATTTTCATAAGAAAGGGCACATGAACAAAGACTCCTATGCATTAAAGAATGCTAAAGGTAAAGGGCAAAATGTTGATGGGCATGTTAAAGAGCTACCTATGCCATCTACTTTGACTTTGAAGATTGAAGAAATCAATGCTATTTTTTATTATATTGATGTGTTTCCACTTGATAGTAATATACATATTGAGGCTTTTATCGGTAAATCTATTTCCCACATGTGGCTGCTAGATTTTGGTGCTTCTTTCCATGTGACATCACAGAGAATGGTTCTCTACTTATGTAGCAAAGTCTCTGCTTACTCTGAGACTTGGTGACTTTTACTAATGTGATGTTATCAAAGTTGGAGAGGTGGTTGTGCAGTTCATTGATGGTTCAAAATTTACTATGCATAATGTATGCCATTTAACTCAGTTATCATGGAGTTTGATGTGAGTTGGTCAACTTGATGACCTTGGTTACAAGGTGGTCTTCTATGCTCAATCTTTTTACATATCAAAGGGCACTATGGTTATTGCAAAAGGAAGCAAAGTTGACTCACTTTATCCTTTATTTGTATCCTAGAAAGAACACTTGCTAGCTATTACTGAATAGCCTATGGCTTGTATTTGGCATGGCCATTTAGGACATAGATCTGGGATTGGAATGGAAACTATTTCTCATTTTGGCTATTTACTTTTGTTATCTTTCTTTGATTTTTCATTTTGTGAGCATTGTCAATATGGAAACCAAACGAGGAATGTGCATAAAACGCATATTGACTCTTCAATTCAGCCTTTAGATCTCGTTCATAGAGATGTTTTTGGTCTCGTTCACAAAGATCATTAGGTGGTCCCCTTTACTTTGTCACTTTCATAGATGATGCTTCTAGAAAATTATGGGTATATCCTATCAAATCAAAGGATGAGGTATTCTTTATTTTCAGACAATGGCTTGCTTCAGTTGAGATTGAAAGAGGAACTAAGCTTAAGGCTTTACGTTCAGATAATGGGAGTGACTATACCTCACATAAATTTAGCCTTTTCTATCAGTCTAGAGGAATTCACAGAGAGCTTATAGCTCCTTATATCATAGTAGAAAATGGTGTAGCAAAAAGGATGAATAGAACTATTCGGGATAGAGTAGTTTCTATGGTGCATCATGCAAACCTTTCACAAGGCTTTTGGGGATAATTAGTATTGACTACACTTCATGTGATTAACCTTTCACCAAGTACTGCCAAAGCTCTAAAAGTGGTAGAAGAATTATGAACAGGGATGCCACCATATTATGATCGCCTTTGAGTTTTTGGGTGTGAAGCATATGTTCATATACCCAAGAATCTTCAACAAAAGCTAGAACATAAGCCAAAGGAATGCATTTTTGTTGGATATGGTTGAAAAGGCCAATTTGGATATCGCTTATGGGATCTTGAAACACGATCAATGATCAGAAGTAGTGATGTCATTTTCAATGAGTATATGATGCATAAACAACCCATTAAGGAGGTTGAAGCAAGAAGATTCTTGTTTGAGGATACTACTCCTCCAGTTAGCATGCATAAAAATGCTGCACATAGGGATGTTCAAGAGAATGTATGATGAGATCAATTAGTAAATGTTCCTGTTCAGCAAGCATTGAGATGCTCTACACATGTCTCACATCCACCTAATAGATATGTTCTAGGTTTGGATTTTTTTATGCTAACACATGTTGGTGAGCCTACTTACAATAAAGAGGCTATGTAGAAAAAAGATCATGTCAAATTGGGAGCATGCCATGAAGAGTGAGTTGGATGCTATTCATAAGAATGATACTTGGGATTTAGTACCTTTTCCAAAGGGCAAGGAAGATTTACCATGTAAATGGGTATATAAGATGAAATTCACATCTGATAGTGCTTCTCCAAAGTATAAAGTAGGAATTGTTGCAAAGGGTTTTAAGCAACAACATGGTGTTGATTTCAAGGGAATCTTCTCGCCACTTGTCAAGATCACTACCCTACAAATGTTTCTTTGATTCCTTGCAATGGAGAACTTAGAACTAGTCCAAATGGATGTGAAAACTAATTTCTTGCATGGAGATCTTACATATGGGATCTATATGGAAAAATCATAGGGTTATGTAGTTCATGGGAAAGAAATTCTAGTTTGTAAGTTGAACAAGAGCTAATTTGGACTTAAAGAGTCCCCTGGAAAATGGTACCAAGATTTTGATGCTTTTATGAAGTCTCAAGGCTATTGCCAAAGGAATGAGGATCATTGTCTCTACACAAAGAGATGCTCAGATGGCAGCTTGATATGATTGATACTTTATGTTGATGATATGTTGATTGTTGGGAAGTCCTCTTATGGCTTGTCATTCTCAAAAAGAAGTTGAGTCAGACATTTGATATGAAGGATTTGGGGGATCCGAAACATATTCTTGGCATGCGCATTACTCATTATAGGAGTAAAAGATGCATATACTTGTCTCAAAGTGAGTACATATCCAAAGTACTTCACAGGTTCAATATGTAAGGTGGAAAGGCATTGAGTACACCTTTACCCACATATGTGAAATTGAGCAAGCGTGATTGCATCAAATCAGATGAGGATTCATGATTGAAATACCTTATCAGTCTACTATTGGTAGTCTCATGTATGCTCTCATACCTACGAGACTAGACATTACATTTGCACTGGGAGTTATGAGTAGATATATATCTAATCTTGGCAAGAAGCATTGGGAAGTGGTCAAGATGATTTTATCTGAGTGGCACGAAGGACAAGTGTCTATGCTTGGGTAGAGGGAAAGCATCCATTATTTGTTACATAGATTTTGATTATGCTGGTTGTGTAGACAATCATAAGTCTACATTAGGGTATATTTTTCATTTCATTGGAGGTTCTATCTCTTGGAGATCTCATCTTCAAGAATGTACAATTGTTTACACTACAAAAGCAGAGTATGTTTTAGCAAGTGAGGCATGTAAGGAAGCATTGTGGCTTTCCCGTCTTGCTTGTGATATGGGTCCACCTCACCATATAACTTTTTTGCTATGTGACCATTGCATTGGCTAAAAATCCAGTCTATCATGCAAAGAACAAGGACATTCAGGTGGAGTATCACTTCATTCAAGACTCTCTTAGCCACTGAGCACATTATTCTTGAGAAGGTTCATACTCGAGATAATGTTGCAGATGCTTTGACTAAAGCTCTACCACATGATAACTTTCAACACTGTTGTCCCTTGATGGGGGTTACTTGATTCATGATCTTACACAATTTCTTGTATACAGTGTAACATGGTGTAACATGCCCATCAGGTGGGAGGTATAGTTTGTATGCTTACACTTAGGCATTCTTTATCATTCTTTATTTTTCTCCCATAGTCACTTTGGCCATATTGGCCTTTAGTGGGAGATTCTTATCGTTAGTGTCCATGTGAAAGGCCAAATGGCTGCTGGGCACTTTTGTATACGTTCTTTAACAAAAAATATAGTGGGATGTTCAACCTCAAGCTATAAGTTTCATAGGATTTGTAACACCTAAGAAATTTGTGTTCGTGCTCTCTATGTAATGTGTTTTTCTACGTATTCTACAGGCAACACGAAGTACTATGTGTGGTGTTTGGAGCTCAGTTTTCTATTGTGAGGGTACCATCATGGAGCTCTTGATAAGGAGAGTTCACTGTTGGGCATTGCCATCCAAACACTTCAGTTTTTCCCCTTCTCAATCACCTCAACATTGTTGCTAGTAATTACAAATGGAATTTTACTACCCACCCCCATGGTAAAGGTGGTGCTGCAATTGGTATTATCTTCTCTCTTTGCAATTTTGTGAAGGATGTTTTTTGTAGTAATACTAATCAATGGTATGCCTTAAAATTAGGTGCTCCTTAGAACTTTACTCTCGTTAACATCTATGCTTCTAGTTTCAATAACAAGAGAAAAGACTCTTGGGAAGACATTCTGATCGATGACTTCAATATGGTCAGTACTAACATTGATACATTAGTTAGTAAGGGGGTAGTATTAGTGGTACTAAGAAGTCTAGTTGGGTTCAACTTTGTAATAGTAAAGACCTTATCAATGTTTCCCTCAAGAATGGAGTAATAACTAGTGGGATAATTTGTTGGTTGCAAGATTAGATATATGTTACATAACTTGTTCCCTCCTCCATAGTTTGTGGGAGGCTAATGCCGAGGTTGATCAAACCCTTCTTTGGTGTGACCACAAGCCTATTACCATTACCCTCAAAAAGGGCATCCCTATCTTCAAAGCCGGTTGGCCCCATTTGGATCTCTTAAGATGCCTAGCTTTGTTCATAAGATTAAAGACATAATTATTTACCAATTTTCCTTAGGTCCTTCCCCTTCTAGAAACTAGGAGAAAGCTATGAGGGATATTCAAAATCTTTTCAGCCATTACAAGCAACTTGCTAAAAGCATAAGAGCCCAAAGGAGAGATAATCTCATTAAAAAATTTTGATAGCATTGACAGCTCTGGGTCTCCTCAAGAGGCTTATGATCTTCAATATAAATTAAGATATGAGCAACACCTGGAAAGCTCATATGTCTCTGACTTCTTCAAGAGAGTCCTATGGTGAGAAATCGGATAGAACCAATAAGTGGATGTTCTCCTTGTTGAAAAAAATGGGGATTATATCCCTTTGTTGAGGAAAAGGAATGGTGGGACTTTTGTCAACATTAAGGAGACTCTACAAGAGGCCAAAAGATTCTTTATGGATGTTTTCTCTAGTACTCTCAAGTTGCGGGAGGATATCTAGAGAGCCAAAGCTAGCATTTCCCTAAAGAGAAAGAAAATTATCTCTAAAAGCTTGGCTTCTATCTTGGACCCACCCCTCTGTAGCAATGAGATTAAAGAAACCATCGATGAATTGAAACCTTGTAAGTCTCCTGGTCTTGGTGGTATTCCTAATGCATTATTTTTTGTTCTTAAAATTTTTTTGACCCCTTACATTCTCTTGATTTGGGAGGAGTTGACTAGAAAAGGTGCTCTTCCTGTCCACATTAATACTGAAGTGATATTTGACTACCATCTACAAAATCTTCTCTTCTACCTTAGGTATGAGACTCAGCCCCATCATGCGTCAAATCATTCTTCTTGAAGAAAATGGCTTCATCAAAGGGAGATTCATCCTTGATGCCATCATCTCTTTTTGGGAAGGATTACTACTTTTTAAAGTGGATTTTGATAAATCCTAGGATAGAATAGAATGGGACTTTATTACACAATCCCTTCATGGCATTGGGTTGGGTAGGAGGTTCATCAAGTATGTTAGCACTCAATTTGTGAATGCTTGCTCTAGAGTGGCCATAAATGGGATCTTATCTTAGCCATTCAAACTATGTAGATCCATCAGAAAGGGATGCCCTTTAGCCCCTCTCCTATTTTCCATATCTAGTGATGCCTTAAGTTGGTTGGTCAAAGATGATATTGATAAAGGAAATATTAAAGGCATTAAGATTCCTAACTCTCAATCTCAACTGGGATTGAAAATGTTTTCAGGTGACATAAATATGTGCACCAATGCTGATAATTTGTCTCATTCCTCCTTTATTGAGTGTTGAATGTGTTTTTCTTAGCCGCTGGCTCTAAGATCAATCATCATAAAAATGGTTTCAAGTCTTCAAATAATGTCATTCCTGTTTGTGTTACTGACATTGGTTGTGAGATTATTCAAGAAGGTGTCATTTTCAAGTTATTGGGTATTCCAATGGGATTTAAAGTGATCTTCCAATAGAGATGGGATTGTGTTTTACAAAAATTTAGAGAAAATATTTTCGAATGGTATGATTGCCTCTCCTCTTTGGCTCACAGAACTTTTATTTTAAATCACTACATTCTTCCTTGTATCATATATTTTCTATCTTGTTGGTTGTCTTCTAAGAAACAATTGTCTCAAGTTACTACTTTGGAACAAGATGTTCCTTTGAGCAGGTAATGGTCAGGTGATTAGAATCTCTAAAGTCTCTTGCGCTATTTGTTGCGTGCCAAAGACAAAAGGGGACATTGATTTACACCGTCCTATTGAGATGGATAATTCTTTTTCTGCTAAATGGATTGTTAGGATTCTTTTCTTTGAGCACATTTGGTCTATGCTTATCGAAAGAAATATTAACCTATTTTTTGTGAAAGGGTACAAGGATTGGTAGATCAACCACCTTTAGCATATCATTCTATCACCTCAACAGTTCAAACCTGGTGGAAGTGACCTCACTTGTAGATTTTAGACCATTTGGATGAAAGTGAAAGTTGTGTATAATCCTAAGAATGATTTCTTGTCCGACATATAAGATTTACCTGCAGGAATCACCTTGGTTGGGATTGATTGCTCTATGGAATAATTGTACTCTTGATATCAGAGAGCCCAAGAGCTTCAAGTCTGGATTTAAAACTTGGAAGGCTTTTGTCCATCATGGAGAGCATGGTTGATGATGACCTAAAAAGTACTCCTAATATATCTTTTGCTTGTACTTAGGTCCTATGCAAATATAAAGATATGTTGAGTAAATGGAGATGCTGCTCAAATAGGCTTCAACTTCAAGAAGTGGCTTAGGGCATGTTGGTGAAGTTCAAGAAGAATAAAGGCTCCATTGCTAGTATAGCCACCAAACTCAACAGAAGATGGGATGTTCAGTGGTCGCATAAACAATGACAATATATATTCAATTGCGTTTGTTCTTTTTCCACTCGTATTAAGAAGTCTTTTTTCTAGTGGCTCACCATAATGGGATTTGAAAGGAATCAGAGCCAAAGTGAGTAAAATTAAGGATGATAGTTATCCTTTTGGTTGCAAGGAGGAAGATTTACATCACTTATTTATGGAGTGTGTTCATGCCAAGAAATTTTGACATTACATTGATCAGTACATGAAGCTGAAGAAGATCCACTGTTTGGGAGCTCAAGAAATCTTGTTGGGTTCTGCCAAACACATGGATATTGCCCTTTGGCAAACTTAGAGAAGTCACACTCTCTCGTACATTTGGTTGAGTAGAAACCACAAAAAATTCCACAACATAGAAAAGAACTTCCTTTTTCTAATGCATAAAGTACTTGAGAAAACAGTTCTCCACAGTATCTTGCAAATGAAGGATGCACTTGAAGTGGGTAAAAGTCTTAAAGATGTCATGATGGAACACCCCCTAATAGATGGAAGAATGTACTGTTCTCATTATACTCTTCTGAAAGGCTACAAATGTATCCAGTTTATTTGTGGTATGTGTTGTATCTTAAGGTCAAGTCCCTCATTGTACAATCTCGGTGTTTTACACCATGATGATGTATCTTAGTAGCTACCAGATTCAAAGGTGATGTGTGGGCTATTGCTCCCTGCATAAGTTGTAAAATTCTTTTCATTGATTCTTGTTGCTTAAAAAAAAAGAAATAATAACACCAAGAATATATCTTCGCTTGATAAACCATTTCTCTAGAGGAAGGATGATACCATCCATAATTTTCATGCGGGAATTCTCGCTCTTTGCAGGAGAAGATTCTATACTCCGCTCTACATTTTCTGTTGTTGAGTGACGGTATGTCTAGGCTTCCGCTCATACGATTACCTTGCGAGGCGGGTCTGGAGTAGATGAGACTGGACACTGCGCCGTAAGTCTTCTGTATACTAGTAGGAGACGGCTTCCCCCCCCCCCCCCCCCCCCCCCCCCCCCCACCTTTCTCCCCCCTCCCACAGCTCTGTCATAGGAGCCTAAACGGCATGCTGGCGAATCGCGATGGCTATGACTTTAATATCTTTCTGGTACACATACACGCCTTTCTTTTACCTGCAGGAATCATCCGTGTATCTTTGCAAAAGGCGGGAATCGTCCTACAGAATTTGCAGGAGGACGAGCCTACGTTTTCTGTAATGCAGAGAGAGAACGTCCCGCAACACAGATGTCTCTCTCTTCCGTCATAACGCAGCTAAACGTGTTGGTGGCAAGTGGTCTCGACTCTCACCTTAAACTCTCTCTGGTGGACACGATGCTCGCCACTCTTTTCACCCTCCATGACTCATGCTCAAGCGTTCCACCTATCGAGTCGTCCGTTTCCTCTTTCTGTTCCTTTAAGTGATACTTGCAGGACACAAGGACATGGACGCGTGTCTCAGATCTTATTTCTTCTCATTTTTTTTCATGCCGCTGCAGTTCCTGTCTGCATATCTTGCGCTTTTCAATTCCTTTCCCAACGAGTCTCTGCATGTGCTTCTGATTTGTCCATATACGATGGATCCGTGTCGTTAAACATTCAACGTTCGCCTGTCTACTCCTAAAATTACTTTCACATCGAAACAAAAGTTGCAGGAATTCAACGGCTCAGTTTTACAGCAGCATCTTCCTGACGGGGTCTTCTATAGAAACTGCTTACACTGGTTATACGTATAGACCATCATTCCCTCTTCCTTTCCAAAAGGCTGCCTGCATGAAAGCTGTATCCAATTTCCATAGAATCTCTCGTCTTTTCTTTTATTTGGGACTTGTTCACTTGAACTTCATCTTTATTTTAGAACAAAATGGATTGTATTGAAGGATGAATAGGTGTTACAAAGAGGTGCCCATCGAGGAAGGAAAAGAATCATAAGTCCATATAAGAATACATGATGTTCAATCTGTCGTCAACAGTATACATGGATAAAAGAATTTTTCTCCAATGTGAACTTTGAAGGCTTACACTTCCATCTGTCAACAGTATACATGAATAAAAGAGTTTTTCTCCAATGTGAACTTTGAATGCTTACAAGAAGAGTGAAACTCCTAAATAGTCAAGTTGGAACTAATTTATTTTTCTTCTTTTAAACAACACGAAATAATTAAGAAGAATGTGCACATCAACTTCTCACGAAGTAGAGAGTCACTCAGCCAGCATACTGAAATGTCAAAACAGTATTTTATCATTTTGAATCTACAGGATGAGTAACGAGACAGAAGATTATCCCTCCAGGTAGGTGGTTTGCTATGTCTGTGGACTTCGAAAACACTCGCATTGTTGTTGTGTGCTTAAGAATGTTGAAACATCAAGCTTTCATTATGCTTGAGGTGGATATGCTCTACATCAAAACCATCATTTGGATGGTGCCATAGAATAATCTTTGAAAAATGTTTATTTGCATTCATTTATTGTATTGAGTGATTAATCACATATGATCACTTTCTTATGTAAGTTGCAAAGCATTTGCCTTTGTTAAAGTGAAAAGTAAGAGGACCAAAAGCCATGAGTTAGAAGTGGTTGAGATTGATTCTCAATCAATCAATCAAGAAGTATATATGACTTCAAATTTCTCTTTTCCTAGATTATAGGAAAAGATTCCAATCATTCTAAACTACCACATCCGTCTAATTTCGAATCTGAATTCATGAAGAGAGGATGTGGATAGATCCAAAAAAGTATATATAAAGACTCCAAATCATCTGTACATTATGTAGAGTGTTTATTTGATGTAATACATATACTCTTTGATCATTGCTTGGTGCCATTTCAATTCTCTGCTCCTTCTTCCTCAGACTCAGCACCGAGCTCCAAATCAATGAAAGGTATCACTGACTAGTGTATCTGTATAAATTTTCAGGTCATTTGGTTCAATAGATTCAGATAAATCTCAGTTTTACAGTCTCTGGTTAATCTTTTGCACATCCCTGAAAAATCAGGATGACATCCAATCAATGTTAATGTGATTGCTCCTTCATTGGTTGTTATAAATTAGGGCTTTTACGCATTTTAGCAAGCCAAACTTATGTATGACTCTCCCTTAAGAGGAACTTTTCCAATTGTGACTGTGCTAGCTATTCTTAGTGTTTGAAGTCATAACTTCCATCCACGAACGTTTTTTGTGAGCTAGTCAAGGTGCAACTTATATGTTTTGTGTCAACTTATTCTTGCTGATGTTCCAACGTACCTGTTAGGTTTTATTGCACTAAACACAAGCCTACAAGGTCTACTTTACATATCCAAAGAGTTAGGGCTAGTCCTATGCTGGTTTGCTAAACCAACTTCACCACTTGACAACTCAATTTTCCAAGCATCTCCAGACTTCTCCAACTTCTTTCAGTGGTATCAGAGAAACTTCAAGATGGGAGATGGATTTCCATCAATGATTGAGAAGCTTGATAGACACACTTATGCGACATGCCAAATCAAAATGGAGGCTTACTTGCAAGTAAGAAATCTATATGGGATTGTATCAGGTGAGATGAAGCTATGCCTATTCCAAGATCCAAAGGAGGACCTACTCAAGAGGAAAGAGATAAGCTCATACTTTGGTGTGCAAAGGATGCTCAAGCAAGGTCATACATACTTAATTCTATCTTTGATTTTCTATTACCACATACTAGAGGATGCAAGACATCTCAAGAGACTTGGGGTGCCCTAGAGACTTTCTTTTCTATTAATGCAAAGGCAAGGAAGAACCATCTTTGGAATAGTTCAACTAGATGAAGAAGAATCCAAAAAAAAACCATCACAAAGTTTGTTACAAAGTTCAAGGAGGTTGTTGATCAATTCGCATCCATTGGAGAGCTGATTGAAGAAGAGGCCATCATGAGGCAAATTCTCAATGGGATTAGAGGTAACAAGCAATGGTAGTCTTTCACCACAGCTTACGATCTCATCTTGGATGTGCAAACTCTAGACTTCAACATCTTTCTTGGACAACTATTCAATCAAAAGGCCAACAATAACATAAAGGAAGGTAACTCCTACCATGGCAATTCAACTAGTGCTCTATATGTAGATAAGAAGGACAAGAAGTTGAAAGGCAAGAAAAAGGAAGAAGTTGAAGAGGAGACTTCTCAAGCCAACTTTTAAGGTAAGAACAAGTGGAAAGGGAAGAAGGAAGGACAAAAACATGAAAAAGCCAAAGGCCAAAATGTTCAACCTTGTACCATCTGTGATAAGACCAACTACACCACTCGTAATTGCTAGTTCAATGGGAAGACCCAAAAAGGAAGTGGAAGAGGTGGATATGGAAGCACTAGAGGTAGAGGTGGACACAAATTCAACAATAATAATAGAGGCCATAACAAACAAGACTACAAAAATTATTCTCAAGATCAACAATATGAAGACTCATTGCTTTTGATGAATCTAAGCCATAAGGAATGTAAAGAAGATGATCATTTATTCTACATAGATTTTGGATGTCAAATCATGTTGCAGCCAAAATACCTCTCTTATCTGACTTGGAAAGTCCAAAGCATAGACATGACGTACAAATAGGGGATGACACAAAGCATAGTGTGGAGAAGATTGGTAATATCAAAGCTTCCAATGGCATGAAAAATATTCTGAGCAAGGTTTGTTCCCACTAGTACAAAAAACCTAATAAGTGTAGGCCAAATAGTTGAGAACGGCTTGCAAGTTAGGTTCACCCAACATGGAGCTTTTGCGGAAGGTTCATGTCAAGGCTTCAAGAGTATAGCCAGAGGTAAGAAGCATGGTAGACTCTTTACTTTTGAAGTAGGAGAAACCCAAAACATAGCTCTATTCAAGTTTGGGTCTCAAACCCTAAGTGAGCTTGAAGTGTGGCATAAGAGGCTAGCTCATGTGAATGAGAGAACCTTGAAAGATATATGCAGGGATCAAAGTGTTCTTGGATTGCCAAACATATCAAAGGAACACATTATCAACAGATGTGATGCATGTCAAATTGGGAAGGCACAAAGACAACCATTCAACCACAAAGACTACATCCACAAAAACTTATTGGACTTAGTACATACAAATGTATGGGGGCCAAGTCAAGAACCTTCATTGGTAGGATCAAGGTATTATGCCTCATTTATTGATGACCATAGTAGATGGACTATTCTATACTTTATCAAAAGTAATAATGAAGTGTTTGATTGCTTCAAAAAGTATCTAGCACATGTGGAGAATCATATAGGTAGATCAATCAAGAAGCTTAGATATGATGGAGGGGGAGAATACTTCTCCAAAGATTTTGATGAGTTCTTGTAGGATAAAGGTATCAAAAGGGAAGTGACTGCTAGGTACTCTCCTCAACTGAATGGAATTGTAGAGAGGTACTCTCCTCAATTGGATCAGCTAGAACAATGCTTCAAGAAAAGAGGTTGCCACATTATCTATGGGCAGAGGCTATTTCAAATGTTGTGTACCTTGTCAATAAACTACCATCCAAATCACTCCAAGGTATGACTCCTTATGAAGCATGGTATGGAAGAAAACATAGTCTTGGACATTGCAAGGTTTTTGGTTGCTTAGCTTATGCTCATGTACCTTTGCAAATCAAAGGTAAGCTTGATGAAAGGGAAACAAAGCCAATGTTTATTGGATATGATTCAATTTAGACGGGTTACAAGTTCTATAATCCTTCAACCAAGCAATTCACTACAGGTACGGATGTTGTGGTTGAAGAACACAGGTCTTGGTATGATGAAGACAAACAAAAGGTAACTCTACCAGATGATCTTGATTTTGATTTCCATCCATTAGGAAGCAAGCACGATACATAGCTCTAGGATCCAAGAAGTGATAGAGATGTTGATTAAGATGAAAGGGAAAAGGATTACAATCTATGGAAGTCAAGAGGCAAAGCAAAAATGCAAGAATGTGAAAAATGCTCCAAGCAAACACCTAGAAGGTCAACAAGGGAAAAGAGACAACCAGAAAGGTATGGATATGATTCCATATTTGTTATAAAGCATTCAATCTACTTGGCAAGGGACTCAATTTTAAAAGAAACCTCAACCTATGAAAAGGCAAAGGGAAATCCGAATCGGGAAAAGGCCATGAAAGAAGAATAGATGCATTGAAGGAGATGGACACTTAGGATTTGGTTCCAATATCACCCAATCACAAGGTGATGGGTTGCATAAGGGTATATAAACTCAAAAGAAATTTAGATGGATCAATTTCTAGGTTCAAGGCAAGATTAGTTGCCAAAGGATGCTCACAAAATCATGGTATAGACTATGAGGAAACATTCTCACCAGTTGCAAAGATGACTACAATTAGAACATTGATAAGTGTAGCTACTACAAGAAATTGGAGACTCCTCCAACTTGATCTAAAAAATGTATTCCTAAATGGTTAGATAAGTGAAGAGGTATACATGTCAGAACAACTTGGTTTTGAAAACCCTAATCATACATATTATGTTTGCAGACTTAAGGAAGAATTCTATGGATTGAAACAAGCTCCTAGAGCTTGAGATTATAGGTTGGTTACATACCTTCAAGATCAAGGGCTCAAACCTAGCAACTCGA
The DNA here is from genome assembly GCA_020310875.1 of Ceratopteris richardii. Lineage (NCBI taxonomy): Eukaryota > Viridiplantae > Streptophyta > Polypodiopsida > Polypodiales > Pteridaceae > Ceratopteris > Ceratopteris richardii. Next base: position 110,144,342 of record CM035418.1, read on the forward strand.
ATTCCTATTTATTCATCAAAAGGGATCACAATGAGGTTATCTATCTATGTGTATATGTAGATGACATTATTCTAACAAGTGGTGATCTGAATAGCATTCAAAGGATCAAGAGACACATGCAAGAGGAGTTCAAAATTAGTGACTTAGGTGAGCTCACATATTTCCTAGTTGCAAGTGATTTATACAGATGAAGGGATGTATCTAACTCAAAGAAGATACATTCAAGACCTACTTCTCAAGTTCAGAATGGATACACAAAGCTTGCAAGTACATCTTTGGAAATGAATCACAAACTTAGTGTATATGAAGGTGAGTGGATTGATGATCCTAAAGAGTATCAAGGCTTAGTTGGTAGCTTGATGTATGATACTCACAGAAGACCATATATATCCTACAGTGTGGGAATACTTAGTCAGTTGATGCACTTACCTAGAAGGCCACATATGGATTGTGCAAAGAGAGTACTCAAGTACCTCAAAGGGGTACTTAATGAAGGTATCTACCATCCTTACTCTTCAAATTTGGATATCAAAATATATTCAGATGCAGATTGGGTAGGAGCAATGGATGATAGAAGAAGTACCTTTGGATACTTAACATTTGTAGGTTAAAAATTGGTGTCATGGAGTTCAAAGAAGCAACCAATAGTTGCTTTATCTTCGATTGAAGCAAAGTATAGAGGTCTAACTATTGCAACTCATGAAGCAATATGGCTCAAAGATTTGTACTCGGATTTGGGACTTGTAAGTTCCAAACCTCAATGCCTTGCCACCTTGCATACTCAATTTCACATGATGTATGTAAAGGTGTACTCAATGCCTTGCCACTTTGCATACTCAATTTCACTTGGAGATAATGTAATTTACATCGCATCTAACTGCAAATCCAATTTTCCATGCAAGGAAAAAGCACATAGAAGTCCATTACTACTTTGTAAAAGAGACATTTATGGAAAAGGAAATTGACATTTCATTTTTTCCATTGAGAAGCAAATAGTAGATATGATGACAAAGGCACTTGATGGGATAAAGCTTTGTAGATTCAAAGCTATGGCAAGTATTCAACCTATCAGAGAATGAAGACTCAAGCATACTTTAGCTTGAGGGGGAGCTATTGGAATATCAAGGTTTCACTATGCTTGAGGTGGATATGCTCTACACCAAAGCCATCATTTGGAAGGTGTTGGGGGATTCTTGGACAAGAAAGGATTTGAGTGTTTGTAGGAGAAAAGGGAAAGGAAAGAAGAAAGATACACACTAGAAGCCTCTGTCGATTGATTATAATAAGACAAATACAATGTTGAGGCACAATACAATCCAATGCTTCTGTGCAAAATCCCACAGAGTGCTCAATTACAAAAACCTTCTGTCGGCACGCGCTCACTTCAATAAGACCTTGGGATCCTTGGGGGACTAGCTTAGCACTTCTTTGCACACTTCTTTGGTCACTCTTCATGCACACCTTGCACTTCACTTCTCTGTGTCGCACACTGTGTGTCTCTTGCACTTCTCTCTCTTGCCTTGCTTAGACTTTGCTCACACTTACTTAGTCTTAGAATAGTCCAAGAATAGTCCTTGCCTTGATTTGAGTGTCGATTCACGTACGCTCCTAACTGCAAGAGTATCTTGGTGCTCACTTTGATGTCCCAAGATTGTCTTCACAAATGGTAGCCAACGAATCCCTGTTTTGTCCTGTAGTGACTTTAGCCTAAAACAAAAATTTTAATTGGGGGGCCATACTTTCACTTCTGCATACGCTGCCGCTTCACATACCTTCACATATTTTCTTTTAATTCTTCACTTTTGCACATAAGAGAGGGTTCACCTGAACCTTCCAAAACACTTTAAAAACACTTTGAACCTTAGGGAAATTAGAGAAATACCTTTGCAACCCACTTTCTCCAATTTACCCTTTGTGGACAATTAATTGTGCACTAACCATGCACTTTGACACCTGCACTTTAACACTTTGCCTTTGCATCTGTTGACTTTGACCTTGACTTTATTGACTTTGACTAATTTGACTTTGACCTTTTGACTTTGACTAGGATTGACTTTGACTGCAGTTGACTTTGACCAATATGACTTTTATGGGCTCAACAGTTGCCCACCACCTAATGTGCTCTCCGTCCTGGAGAGCTACAGCCAAAACTAAGAGCATAGAGGACATCATGATTCTTGTGCTGCAGAATCTTCAAAAGGACACTTAAGGAAAGACCAAGTCCACCAGAAACAGGAGAGAACAAGCACCAGAGAAGAACGCAAAAGTGGAATGTATTGCAAGGAAAAGCATAGGAGGAAAATGGGAGGGTAGAAAGGAGGGGGAAGGGAGGGCTGATGGGGCTGAGATGGATAGGGCAGGGAGGGGTAAGGATGTGGCTGGGCATAAGGTTAAAGGGGGGGGGGTGAGGGAGTAGGATTATGGGGTCTGGAGAGGGTCAAAATGATAAAAAGTTAGAGCTACAGAGGTTGCAATATATAATGTGCAATATATGGTGAAATGAGGTGAGAATAGGCAATGTCGACCATGGGTATAGATAAAAACATGTGATAAATATGCCCAAAACATGTGGGTTTTGACCAAAAGTCAGAGAAAAGTGTGGATTTTGGAAAAATTAAGTCAAAAAATGAATCCAGAGGTGCCAAAATACATGAAAATGACTCCAAATTTGAAAAAAATGGCCATCCGAGGCACGATCGAGAGCCAAAAGATTTGAACCATAAAAATAAAAAAAATATAAAATAAAATAAATAGATTAAAAAAAAAATAAATATATATAAATTTAAATATGAAAAAGAAAAATAAAATAAAATTCGTTTCTTTTTTTTTCAATAAAACTTGAACGCCTGCTGGTGAAAATTAAAGCAAAATAAAAATAAAAAGAAATTAGAAAGAATAAAAAATAAATAAAATAATAAAAAATAAGAAGAAAATAAATAAAATAAAATAAAAATAATAAAAAAATAAATTAAAAAAATGGGGGGGGTGTGTGTCAGAGTGGGTGGGGTGGGGTGGGGGGAGAGAGAGAGAGAGAGAGAGAGAGAGAGAGAGAGAGAGAGAGAGAGAGAGAGAGAGAGAGAGAGAGAGAGAGAGAGAGAGAGAGAGAGAGAGAGAGAGAGAGAGAGAGAGAGAATTTTTTTTATATATTTCGGAAAAATTCCCTAGGGGGAGTTTTTTTAAAAGGAAAATGTCCAAAATTAAAGAAAAATAGAGAAAAATTCCAAAAAAATTACCCAAAAAAATCCAAAAAATTTTGAAAAAAGTCTCAAAAATTCTCTATAGGGTCTAGAGCAATTTCCTCAATCAAAACCATAGAGATCTTCTTGTATTCTTCTAATTGGGCAAGAAAATGACTATTGACAAGGATGAAAAATGCTAGAAAAATTGCTAAAAAATGCTTGAAAATTTCCCAAAAAGTCCCAAAAATTTCCAAAAATTGTACTTTTGCAGGGGTTATGAAATGACTTCTAAATTTTCTAAAAACTCAAGGAACAAGCATGAAATGGATAAAGAAAACTACTAAAATTGAAGCAAAATGAAATGAGAAGGTTATGTACAACCTGGATAGATTTTCCAGTTCCAGGTGATCCATAATTCACCAAGTGTGTTGATGATAGCCTTGAGCCTTGATATGTTGACCAGTGGCAAGGCCTCTCCTTTTAGGGTCTCTAACTCCACAGCACCCCAATTCAGCCTTTGTTTTAACTCGATAAGGTCCTTCCCAGTGTGGAAGCCATTTTCCTCTTACTTGTGTTTGAAGATGAGGTCCATGGAGAAGAACTAACATGCCTGGATCTATGTTGTTGTTCCACATATTTCGATCATGTGCCTCCTTCCTCTTCATATGAGTCTCAATCAATTGTTTTGTTGCTAGTAGATGTATCTCCTCCACTTTATGCAGTGCTCCAAGCCTCTGAGAGACACCACAATCTTTCTTTCCCTGCATGAATGCTACTTTAGGTGATCCATATAAAAATTCAAAGGGCTCAATTGGCAATATGCCATAAATCAGTTGGAATGGAGAATATCCAGTGGCCTCTTTGTAAGCTATCTTGTATGCCCATAGGGTACCTTGATAAGCAATGCCCCAGGAGGTGGGCTGTAGTCCTTCCTTAACATGGAAATTAATACCTTATTTGTTGATTCAGCTTGCCCATTAGCTCTTGGATGGTAGGCACAAGAGGTCCTATGTAGAATTCTATACATGTTGAGAATTTCCTGCAGGACCTTATTCACAAAATGAGTACCCTGGTTTGTACAAATTTCAAGTGGACATCCAAACCTGCAAATGATGCTACTGTAAATGAAATCAACCACAGTTTGGGCCGTGCAGTTAGGTGATGCAATAGATTCAGCCCATTTCATCGCATAGTTTGTGGCTATCAATAAATACTTCTCTCTTTTTGGAATCGACAGAGGGTAGATAGGCCCTACAAAATCTAACCCCCACTTCTCAAATGGTTGCCAAGAAGTGGAAATAATCAAGGGGTTATGCCTCTGCTTGGTGGGCTTAGGTCCACACCTCTAGCAAACATCACATGCTTTTCCCCAGGCATCAACATCTTTGAATAATGTAGGCCACCATAAACCAACATCAAGGATCCTCTGACTCATATATGCCTTGGAAGGTGCCCATCACCTGTTCCTTCATGTGCAGATTGAAGGACTTCCCTCAGTTCTTCTTGTTCCAAGCGCTTCCTAAACCTGTCATCCTTTCCCTGTCTATATAATTTATCTTCAATGAAGGTATAAGGTCTGCTCTTGATTAGCAGTCTCTTCCTTTGCACAGCACTAGCCTTCTCTGGATACACTCCAGTTTTTAATGAAATTCTTGATATCATAATACCAACCTTGAGCTTGTACAGCGAACAAATTAGCATCTGGAAAATCTTCATTGACTCCACTAGTTTGATCCATCATATTGATCCTGGATAGGTGATCCGCCATAACATTTTTTTTACCTGGTCTATGGACTACAGAAAAATCAAACTCTTGGAACAAAAGTAGCCGCCTCCATATGCTCCCAGTTGCTTGTGGCTTGTTCAATAAATACCTGGGTGGTTGATGATCAGTGATGATGACAAACTTCACACCTAGCAAATAATGACAAAATTTTTGTACTGCGAAAACCATTGCTAGAGCTTCTCTTTCTGTTGTGCTATAATTCTTTTCAACTTTAGTCAAAATTCTACTAGGATACTGAATAGGCCTGTCAAGTTTGAATTCTTCACTATGTTGAGCCAATACTGCACCTACTGCATATGCACTGGCATCTACATGCACATGAAAAAATTTTGACCAATCTGGGGTGATAAGAATTGGTGCAACCACCAATTTGGACCTTAATGTCTGATAGGCCTTCTCTTCTTCCTCTTCCCATTTAAATGGCACTTCTTTACCTGTAACTCTAGCCAGTGGCCTAGCTATCTCTGCATACATTTTTATAAACCTTCTGTGGTATCCAGTATGCCCCAAGAAACTCTGAATCTCTTTAGGAGATTTAGGTTTAGGCAACTTTAATATAGAAATAATTTTATCAGGATATGGGGCCATACCTTTAGCCGACACCACATGTCCCAAGAGAGTTCCTTCTCTTACAAGGAAATGACATTTGTTTGGGTTGAGCTTTAGCTTAGTCTCCCTACATCTCTTAAAAACATTCTACAGCTGTCGCAAGTGATGGTCCAAGCAATCTAAAGGGGTCTCATTATGAGAACTTGAAAATGAAGAGAAGTCATCCATGAAAATTCTAAGTGTTTCTAGCAATAAAGGACCAAAAATGAGATTTACAGTTCTGTTAAAGGTGGGTGGAGCATTTTTGAGATCAAATGGCATTTTTACATACACATATGTTCCCCAAGGTGTGATAAAAGTAGTCTTTTCACGATCCTCTGGGTGTATTGATATTTGATTATAGCCACTAAAGCCATCCATAAAGCTATATAATGCATGTCCAACCACTTCTTCAATGACTTGCTCTGCAAATGGCATTGAGAATCCATCTGGAATGGTCACCTTGTTGAGTGCTCTAAAGTCAACACAAATTCTGATTTTATTGGTATTCTTCTTTGGTACTATAACCATAGGTGAGAGCCACTCTGAGTGTTCCACAGGAATGATGATTCTTGCATCCTCCATAAGAATCATCCTCCATCTTCTGTATTTCGACATAGATAGCTTCAACATATTTTGGGTTAATTCTATAACTCTTCCCTCGTATTGGTTTGGCTCCCTCAACTAGGGGGATTCTATGCTCTCCATAATTGGCAGGCACTCCTTCTAAGTCTTTATAATGCCATGCAAAAACATCTGTATAGTGGGTCAAGAAGGATTTTACCTTTTCAAGGAGCCCTGGGTGGCTCCACAACCAAGTGGCCACCAAAACTGGACGATTATTGTCTTGAGTGCCTAATTGTATTTCTTTGACATGGTTTCTCTCTACCATATTATCTTCCTGCTCATCGCCAACCTTGTTTTCTTCCACTAGCTTTTCGTGCATTGTTTCATAAGCAGGGGTATTTTAGATCTCAATGCATTCCTCCTTATCCTGCATCCATCCTGCAGGGATTTCTTGAATTGGGAAAGAGCATTCTTCACTAGTATGTTTTACCTTGTCTTTAGCTTTAGTAACTTCCTTCTCTATTGTTGTTACATCCTCCTCCAAGTTGTATTTGAGGGGTGTCTTCTTGCCCCTTCTGTGGTCTGTGATGGGCTCTCCCAATCCATCAACCTGAACTTTTTCCTGAATTTCATCATAACCTTCAGCTGTGCAAGAATTATTAAGAAAAATTCCAAAACAAGAGGAGGAGTTGCCTGGTTGGAGCCAATTTAGAATATCCTCTTCTTCCTCAAAATCTATTTGGGGTTGGTCCTCTGTTTCTGGTTCCATGCAAATGCCAACTGTTTGCATCATGCTGGTGTTCCCATGATTATTTGGACCCTCTTCTAAATGTATCTGAGTCAGCTCTTGCCCTTTCTTTTGTACCCACATAGTGTCTTTGCCCCAATCATGGATGACACTTGCATGCCTCAGCCATGGTCTTCCAATTAAGAGGGGAAATCCTCCTTCAACCTGGGCAGTCTTAAAACCACAAAATCTAGAATGAAGAGATTACCTTGTACTTCAAGTGGAACTTTTGGGATCACTCCTAAGGTCCTTACTTTGCTTTGATCTGCCAAAGTAACAGTGACAGTGAAATTTGCAAGCCTTGAAGGGTGTAGTCCAATCTTTTCCATTGTATGTTCAGGCATCAAGTTAATGCCAGAACCACCATCCATAATAACTCCTTGAAACTCATGACCTTTGATAGATACTGTCAGCCGAGGACTCTTATAATCTGTAAGGGGTGCTTCCCCTACAATTTTACCTTTATGTATAACAGTAGTCTTTGCCACCAAACTTGTAGTGGAAGCCTTATCAATTATCTGCAAGAGTTATGACCTGAATTTCCCACCCATCTTTATTAAATAAAAAATACTAACCTCCTTTTTCATGGACTTGAGTAGTTTTGAAGCCTCTAATTCCTTAAGAGCATGGGCTCCGATTGACTTATCAAACTCCTCATGAGCCCTGTTGAATGCATCACTGGTACATATGAGATCTCCTTTTTGCCTTGTATCTGCACATGTGGTGGCTTTGTCTTCTTCAGATGTCTCTTTGTCTTTGTTCAATCCATTAATTCTTGATTCTTGAACTATATCTACTTGAGCCTTTCCCTTGTTTCTTGTCTGCACTATAAAAGATTCAATTTCTTCTAACTACACCACCTTGGTAGATGGTGATGGCTCATTGACTTGATCTAATATTTCTTCTTTGTGCACAAAAATCATTTGAATATGGGGCCCAGATGAAGAGGCTTGATTCTTAGGACAACAATTTGTATAGTGGTCTCTGGCCTCTAGGCCTGCAAGGAGGGGCATTTTCTGGTAGAGTGCACCTACTTTGATAGTGCCCACATTCTCCACATCTGAAACAAATGATTGGCCTCCTGGGCCCATTTCCAAAGTTATCCCTCTGTCTAGGGTTGTAATTGTTACCTTGATTGGGTCCAGCCGCCATTACATTTGTTGGTGGTAGGGGTCCTCCTTGTGTCCAATATGTTGTTGTAGGCATTCCTCTTGATTGACATTCCTCAGCTTCATGACCAGCTTTCCTGCATAATTGGCAAGTCACACTTAACAAAGGATATTCACTTACTATATGACCTTGCTTGCTGCACATGGTGCACCAAAGTCCACTCTTGATGCCACCCCCTTTGAGTTCCTGTAACTCCTGTTGTAACTGAGCCAATTCTTCAGCTTGGGCCTCCTCCTCCTTTTGGAGCTTTAATGCCTCAATCTCCCTCCTCAACTGAGTAACAACATTCTCCTTCTCTTTATGGGGCTTATTCCTTGTTAAGCCCTCTAGCTCCTTCCTTAGCTCGATTATTGGATCCTCCATTTCTATAGAATATGGTAGTTGAGAAGAAGTTGCTCCATACTGCTGCCTTATCTGCTCCAGTCGTGTAGCTGTGTTGATAAGTTCCTCTATGGAGGCTGTAGGCAACACTAATTCCTTGATTTTACATTGGGTGGTCACTGGAAGTGGCTTAGCTAACCATTTCTTAACAAAAAAATCATGTGATGGATCTGGTAATTTAGCCATAAGTGCTTGGCCCTAGTCACAAACTCTGGGAACTTTTCACCTGGACCCAATCTCAAATTCTCTAATTCCTCTATGATGATCTCTACAGTATTTCCATGTTGAAATTGATTTTTGAATGCATCTTTCATTAAGTCCCAAGTTGTAAAATGGTTCTCAGCAAAATGGCTGAACCATTTATCTGATAATCCTTCTAATGTAGCAGGGAAGAGTATAAAAAAGGCATCCTCTCTTCCCATTAAGCCTCTAGTTTTGCATAGTGCTAGAAACCTTCTAATATGCTCGTCCGGATCTTCCTGAGCTAGGCCTTTGAAAGAAGGAAATTTTATATTTAATCTTGATAGTAGGGTTTCCAAGTTTACTTGACTAGCCATGCTCCTTACTGATGAAGTTGATGAAAGTGGACTAGATGATCTTATAACAGCCTTCCTTCTTGTTTGCTGGCAGGTGACCCTCAATGTTTGGGACCGGCTTGCGGTCATGGGCTGTTCATAGTCCTCTTAGTATGAGATAATTGATAAGAATATGTACGTCTTAGTCCACTGAAGTAGTACTGTCAACACTTGAATACTTCTTCTCCAATTGCAATATGTCTTCTCCTATGCTCAAATCTCCTTGGATGTCCCACCGTGCGTGCCAAATTTTGTTGAGGGATTCTTGGATAAGAAGGGATTTGAGTGTTTGCAGGAGAAAAGGGAAAGACAAGAAGAAAGATACACACTAGAAGCCTCTGTCGATTGATTATAATAAGACAAATACAATGTTGAGGCACAATACAATCCAATGCTTCTGTGCAAAATCCCACAGAGTGCTCAATTACAAAATACCAAATACCCAAGGGACTTGTTGCTGCCGGCCTCCTCTGCACCAAACCTCCACCGTCTCCAAGCCTTCACGTGTGCACACCTTGCACCAAGCTTTCCACTAAGGTGGAGGGATGGGTACCTTCTGTTGGCACACGCACACTTCAATAAGACCTTGGGATCCTTGGGGGACTAGCTTAGCACTTCTCTGCACACTTCCTTGGTCACTCTTCATGCACACCTTGCACTTCACTTCTCTGGGTCGCACACTGTGTGTCTCTTGCACTTCTCTCTCTTGCTTTGCTTAGACTTTGCTCACACTTGCTTAGTCTTAGAATAGTCCAAGAATAGTCCTTGCCTTGATTTGAGTGTCGATTCACGTATGCTCCTAACTGCAAGAGTATCTTGGTGCTCACTTTGATATCCCAAGATCGTCTTCACAAGTGGCAGCCAACGAATCCCTGTTTTGTCCTGTAGTGACTTTAGCCTAAAACAAAAATTTTAATTGGGAGGCCATACTTTCACTTCTCCGCAGGCTGCCGCTTCACATACCTTCATATTTTTCCTTTTAATTCTTCACTTTTGCACATAAGAGAGGGTTCACCTGAACCTTCCAAAACACTTTAAAAACACTTTGAACCTTAGGGAAATTAGAGAAATACCTTTGCAACCCACTTTCTCCAATTTACCCTTCGTGGATAATTAATTGTGCACTACCTGTGCACTTTGACACCTGCACTTTAGCACTTTGACTTTGCACCTGTTGACTTTGACCTTGACTTTGTTGACTTTGACTAGTTTGACTTTGATCTTTTGACTTTGATTGTGGTTGACTTTGACTGTAGTTGACTTTGACCAATATGACTTTTATGGGCTCAACAGAAGGTGTCATAGAATACTCTTTGAAAAATGTTTATTTGCATTCATTTATTGTATTGAGTGATTAATCACATATGATCACTTTCTTACGTAAGTTGCACAGAATTTACCTTTGTAAAAGTGAAAAATAAAAGGAACAAAAGACACAAGTTTGAAGTGGTTGAGATTGATTCTCAATCAATCAATCAAGAAGTAGATATGATTTCAACTTTCTCTTATTCCTAGATTGTTGGAAAAGATTTCAATCAATCTAAACTACCAAACCTTCCTAATTTCAAATTTGAATTCATGAAGAAAATGTGTGGATAGATACTCAAGAGTCTATAAAGAATCCATATCATTTATACATTAAGTAGAGTGTTGATTTGATGCAATACATATACTCTTTGATCATTGCTTGGTGCCACTTTAATTCTCTGCTCCTTCTTCCTTAAAATCAATCAAATTGCAAAGGTTTTTGCTCTCTCTCTCTCTCTCTACAGAGATTCAAATAAATTTATTAAGCATTCATTGGAAAGATATTGCCGTCTAGTATATGTGTACAAATTTACAAGTCATTTGGTTTAGTAGATTCAGAGAAATTGTAGTTTTGTAGTGTCGGGGTCATCTTTTGCATATCCCTGAAAAATCAAGATGACATCCAATCAGTGTTAAGGTGATTGCTCCTTCATTGGCCATTATAAATTAGGACTTTCTTGCATTTTCTCAAAACAATTAAATGTATGATACTCCCTTAAGAGGAATTTTTCCAATTGTAATTGTGTGTTGGCTGCCCTCAATGTTTGAAGTCATAAGTTCCAGTCATTTTTAGAAGGTTTGTGAGCTAGTCAAGGTGCAAGTTCTCTATTTTGCATCAACTTTTTCTTGGTAATATTCGAAAGTACCTATTGGATTTTATTTCAAGAACCACAAGCCTACAAGGTCTACTTTACATATCCAAAGAGCTAGGGCTGGTCCTATGTTGGTTTCTTGGACCAACATCACCGCTTGAGAACTCCGCTTTCCAAGCCTCTCCAAGCTTCTTCAACTTTTTTCAAAGAATGCTCTTGAAAGAAACACTAAGATCTAGGGCAATATTCTCAACGTGAAATGTATTCCTCTACACCAAGCAAGTCGATACAAAAAGCCTTCCTTTCATGTGTGGTTGATGTTTTTGATGTACCCATATGATTTGTGCTTGTCTTGTATATTATGGGGCGCCTCTTCCCCGAACTTTGATACAATTTATACTTTTTCTTTTAAATATAGTTTGTTTGTTTCTTGTAAAGAAAATTCACATTAGTGACCATCTCGTGTGGTCTAAGAAATAATCAAGTTGAACTCTCCTTCAATGAAATTGAGTATAGATATTTAGCCTAAGAGTTTTTTTTTTCTTTTTGAAGACAACAAGAAGTATATTAAAAAATGGTGAAGGTATGTTACATATGTACAGAGGCATGATCCCACAAAAACCATCTATAGTCCCAGGGAATTACAAGACTGGAGCATATCAAGGTCTTCTCATAGTAGGATAAGACCACAAGGAAGCTTGTGACACATTGTCTAAAATAAAGACCATAATAAATCTTTCCAAGAGAAACATTTACAACATTTAATTACAATAGAGATTTGGGTATCACAAGGCATCAATTTCTCAATTAGGATTAGACTTTTGCTCTTGATAGATATGAGAATACACAGATAAGTGGCCTCAATAGACCTGTTCTTGTTTTGGAAGAATTTCATGTTTCTAGACATTCAAATCATCCACATAATGTGGGACATCTAGATCTTCCAAAGACCTAAGCCCAACTTATAACATTTGCAAAGAAAGATTTATCTGTCCTCAAGCTTGTTTCCTCTGAGAGAGATACATATTTTGTTGATAGGCCTCTATATCTTTTGAGGATTGGGAGAGTTCACAAAAAAAGTGGGCTAAATCTTCCACATTTCCATAAAAGTTACATTATCATTCACTTTTATTAATATACAGAACTTTGCTACTAGTCTAGATTGCATTATGAATAATTATCCATTGCAAATAAGAGTGCTTAATGGCCACAGGGAATGACCATATGCACTTAAATCCATAGGTCCATTGAGAGGGGTTCCAATTAACATTCCATCTAAGATTGATTTTGTTAATGATTTTGGTAACCGGCCCTTTCTTAGCTTTGTACTACTTAAGCATGTGAGAGTCGACTTCATGAAGCACGACATCCTTATTCTTAGAACATTGATCGATCTGGTCCATGAAGAAAGACTTGTGCTGCATGACCACATATTTACAGTGAGAGGATAGAGAGCTAAGTAAAAATATTGTGATTAGAGTTATACTCACCGTCAACATAGAGTTGAGACCATCGTCTTATGCCCTTCTTAAAGCATTTATGTTCTCTTATACCCAGAATACCATTTTTCCAAAGGAAAATCCAACCTGTCCATATTGATTCCTGAATAAAGAAACAATTCCTAGTAATAAAATCATTGCAAGGGGAGTAAGACTTCTTTACCTCCGTCCAAGCATTTTGCAACAGTGTACTGCCAGCAGGGTTGAAAATATGAGGAGAGTCAATAATAGCCTAAAGAGAATGGTAAGTCCAAGATTTGAACTCTTTTAAAGAAAACAAATCAATTCTCCTTTCGATAAGGGAGGCCTAGAATTCATTGGAGTTTAAGTACCTAAGTGTAAGGAATTGAACTCACAACCTCTTGGCTAGGAATGTGATGGGCTAACCACTTGCCACAAAAGCCATGGTTGAGGATTACTTCCTAATGCTCCCTCTTAGGGTGTAGTTCAACCATCTCCTACCTATCAAGTGTGTGGTTCAACCATCTATAACCTATCACTTTATTACATTCTTCTCCCCTTGGTCAATCATTGTCCTCAATGATATACTCTTGTATCTCTCTAGCCTCGGTGATCAGCCCCTTGAACTCCCTAGGTACCCTTGAATTGATGTTCTCAACCTCGCACAGTTTCTTGAACCTTGCTCGCAACCTTGGTCTCTTGAACCCTTGCTCTCAACCTTGGTGTCTTGAACCTTCTTGTTCACAACCTTGGTGTCTTGGGCCCTTGTTCTCAACCTTAGTCTTGAACCTTGTTCTCACCCATGTTTGGTATCTTGAACCCTCAATCAAGTGCCACCCATGGTTTCCCAAGGGATTCACACTTTCTAGCTATCTCATCAAATTTGGAAAGTTCATTCCAAGAGCTTTCCAATGGTATATTACTTTATTATATTAGAATGTAATAAAGTGATAGGTTGGAGATCGTTGAATCACACACTTGATAGGTAGGAGATGGTTGAACTACACCCTAAGAGGGAGGATTAGGAACTAATCCTCAACCATGGCTTTTGGGGTAAGTGGTTAGCCCATCACATTCCTAACCAAGAGGGTGTGAGTTCAATTCCTTACATTGATCCTCAAGAAGAGCCATTCCCCATCCTCATGATTGGCATAAATCTCGAAGCATATCTTCTGCAAAGCTTAGCCATCCAACATCAAGTGCTTGTAGAAGAATCATCTATCATGGCTTTTGGTTAGTGTAAAATTCTCAACTTGAAAGGAGATGCAGAGAAAATACATCTTTCTTTGTGAGAGGCTAGAAAGGTAAATCTCAAGTTGATGTCGATGGAGACTTATGGATAGTTGAGTGTAAGCACTACATACAAGCTCAACTTTAAACTCCATGGAAGGCAAGAATTTGTACTATCTGAGATAGAGCATGGGACTTCATTTCATATCAAACTTTGACACTCGCTCATCATAAGGAAACAACTCCAATGATTTATATAAATTGAATTCTGATATGCATTATTGTCTCAAAATTATAACAAGGCCCATCCACGTGGATAGTAGGAAGTATCCAATGCAATGGCATCGTGGGTTCCAAACCGGGCGGTTGCAGTATAGGCATTCTTTTGCTTCCTCATCATCTAAGAGGCCTGCACCAGACTACAAGACAAAATAAAACAATTCTGGAATTGTGAAATAGTTCCGAGCATGCTGCTCGTGGATAGGCGAATTGAATTTCTGTCCGATGATGTGAGTCTGAGTTGTGCAGATCCACGGCCGCTCATCGCCTTTTTCATGTGATTTGGAAGTTGGTTCAGCCTCAAATATGTTTATATATAATTGGAGAAACGAAAAGATGAAAGGGCGTTGCTTATCGGATAGGCCGAGGACTTCTCCTCTTACAGGTCGTGGATTCGAATCCTATACGCTTATCCAGAATGATCTTTTTGCTTTCATGCTATGAACTTCTGTTGCATGAAAGCAAAAAGAGATACCATGTGAACGTATTGCTCCCTTGGTTAGAAGATAAACTGTATGAAGATATGGTGAAGACATACCACGTGAACGTATTGCTCCCTTAGTTAGAAGATAAACCCCGCCACCCGTAGATAGTGAATAACCAATTTGATCCCAGGGTAAGGAATATCCAGTTACACCAAAAGACACAGTTAATACAGCTTCGATTCCTGCTACCTCCTCAAGATAAAAGTTTGCACCATATTTAACAAAGACAACTTCGATGTCATATGCGTAGATGTTTATACATCCTTAGACAATTACTTCTATACGTTTTGATGCAGACAACTACCACATCGTCCTTACAGGTAGCAGACAAGAGATCAATCCCTGTCTGTTGCATCAGCATTCGTATTGTGGAGACGCCAGATAGTCTGATATAAGTAGAGTACTGTCAACCATACATGCGCCTTGTTCTTGCGGCTAGAGGAGAGAGCTGCACATCTGGACGTTCTGAGATAAAATAGAGGATGTCACTATTATTGTGTTATGAATAAATATGTGCGCCGACAATTGCTATCGTGGTTAAGAGGTTGGACCTCACACCATAAAGACACGGGTTCGATACTTGCCGTTATTATATCCCAGTTTGTGTCGATAGTCCTTTTGCTAACATAGAGCAATTCGGAATGGACAAGGGATACATTTGAGAGATTAAAAAAAAAAGAATCTACAGCAATGCAAGAGAATGAACTCAAAAATTATAGAAGATAATACATGAAGATGATGATGGCCTAGCTCTAATACTAATGTAAGGAATTGAACTCACAATCTCTTAGTTAGGAATGTGATGGGCTAACCACTTGCCCCAATAGTCATGGTTGAGAATTACTTCCTATTCCTCCCTCTTAGGGTGTAGTTCAACCATCTCCTACCTATCAAGTGTGTGGTTCAACCATCTCTAACCGAGAAATAGAACTTTTGTTGAGTTTCAAGGTCAATGATGAAGGAGAAAAATTGCCCTAATTATTTGTGGGTTGAGGCTATAAATACAACCACATACTTGGTTAATAGGCTACCATGTAAAGCTTTGCAAGGTATGACACCATATGAAGCTTGGTGGGGTAAGAGACCTACCTTAGATCATTGCAAAGTGTTTGGGTGTTTGGCTTATGCATATGTGCCATCTCAGTTGAGGCATTAATTGCAACCTAAAGTTGAAAACTATGTGTTCATTGGTTATGATGATAAGCAGATGGGTTATAGGTTGTGGAGTCCATCCACAAAGCAATTCCTTGTGTCATGTTACATTTGATGAGCAAGGTACTTGGTATGCAGGTACAATTAATATTCATGCAGGTGATGAAGAAACGTTGAATCAGAAGAAAGGTAAATCAAAGGTTCAAATATTTGATGAAGAAGAGAACATGAAGCACTAGTTGAAGTTGAAAAAATGCCACAGTTTGATCCAGAATGTGATGAGCCAGAAACTTCAAGAAGTGGAGAACTCAAAAGATCATCAAGGCACAAATGGCAACCTACAAGGTATAACTATGATACTTCATTTTTTACCACTAAAGATTATGCTTATATGGTGAAATCAGAGGAAGAACCTTCTACATATGAAGAGGCAAAAGGTAATGAAAATTGGGAGAAAGCTATGCAGGAGGAATATGATGCATTGATGGAGAATGAGATGTGGGATTTGGTTCCTAAAGCAAATAGTCAGAAGATCATTGGATGCAAATAGGTCTACAAAACAAAGAGGTATGCAGATGGAAGTGTGTCTAGATATAAAGCTAGACTTTTTGTGAAAGGGTATGCTCATACATATAGTATAGATTATGATGAGACTTATAGTCTTGTGGGAAAGATGAAAACTATAAGGACTCTCATAGCTATTGTTGCATGTAAAGGTTGGAAAATATGTCAATTAGATGTGAATAATGCTTTTCTAAATGGTTATATTTCAGATGATGTTTTCATGGAACAACTAGAAGGCTTCAAGGATAAATGGTATCCAGAGTATGTATGTAAGCTCAAGAGAGCTTTGTATGGTTTGAAGCAGCCCCCAAGGGCATGGAATTATAGACTTGTAAAGTTCTTGAAGGAGCTTGGTTTCCAAGTGTCTAAAGCAAATAGTAGCTTGCTTATTAAAGTAAGTGATGATGGGTTCATTTACATGTGCATCTATGTTGATGACATAATTCTTATAGGTACAGATGAGAAGGGCATACAGAGTTTTAAGAAGCAAATGGAGAAAGAGTTCAAGATTAGTGACTTGGGAGACTTGTCATGTTTCTTGGGAATGGAGATTTCATATACTCAACATGGAGTGTATGTGAGTCAAGAAAGTTATTTGAAGAACTTGCTAATAAAGTTTCAAATGGAAGATTGCAAGGTAGCACCTACTCTAATGGAGGTGAATCATAAATTGAGCAGATATGGAGGTGAAGAATTCAAGGACATGAAGCTATATCAAAGTCTAGTTGGTAGTCTAATCTATGCTACATTAACGAGGCCTGATTTGTCATATGCAATTGGAGTGTTGTCTCAATTCATGCATTGTCCTAGGAAAGAACATTGGGTTGCAGGACAAAGGATGCTAAGATACATTAAGGTACACTCAAAGAAGGTTTGAATTATGGATTAACATCAGATACAAACATCAAGATATATAGATATAGATTGGGCAGGTAATCCTGATGATAGGAGATCAACCTATGGGTATCTATGTTATGTGGGAGATAAGTTAATCTCTTGGTGTTCTAAGAAGCAACATACAGTTGCTTTGTCATCCACAGAAGTTGAGTATAAAGGAATGGTAGAGGCTACAAAGGAAGTGATATGGTTGAAGACCTTATTGAAGAGTTTCAGAACTGATCCGAGTACTCCAATTATTTTTGGGGATAACATGAGTTCATTATATTTGGCAGCTAACCCTATTTTTCATGCTAGGACTAAACACATAGAGATTCAGTATCATTTCTTGAGAAAAAAAGGTACTTGATAAAGAAATTGAAGTCATACATAATTCAACAAAAGATCAAATTGCAGATATGTTAACCAAAAGCTTGGATGGACCTAAGTTGTAGAGGTTCAAAGACATTGCAAGTATAAACAAGATGGAGAAAAACACAATTGATGATCTTGGGGGAGCTGTTGGTGCAGAACAATCAACAATTGATGATTTGGAAAAAAGGACTGACGCCAAATAATAAAGCAAAGATCAAATTCTGAGGCTTGAAGATTAGTGCATGGTTAAAAGATGAAGACTTGTATATACATGTACATTAAGCTTTAAATTAGTTCACATATACCTTTGTAATGGTCACAAGCTTGTACATATATGTCTATATATACAAGTATAGAGTTGGGACATAGGTGACAGGAGAGATATAGACCAAGTATAGATGAGTAGAAGAAGAATGTATGTGATGAATGAATAAGATTCATCAAATCAGTTGTTTTCATGAGAATAGAAGAAAGTTTCTAAAATCTGAGTCGCGATCTTTTCTCCATCTCTCCTTCTGTGCTTGATCATTTCATAAATCCTTTTGTAGATGTCTAAGTCTATAGTTAATGCATCTTTGTACAAGTTTTGAGAGTTTAATTGTAATCAAGATGAGAGAATTGTGAGTAGGAACATTTACATGTGTAAATGTGAAGAAGTGGAGACAGAAACAGGTGCAATCCCGATGGTCAATGTTTTCATCAGATCTCCCTCCACAGTGTAAAGTTTTGAGCAATTAAGGACTCATTCTTTAAGTTGAAAGGTAAGACACTTGTGGCTAAAAGTATTTGAATACATGGGGTCTAATTTGGGAGAACCATGCATTAGAAGTTGCAGGTGTCAAAGTCGACTACACAAAAGAGCAGTTTCAGATATAGGTACATTGTTTAAATCAAATCTCAAGATCTACTAAATATTTTGGAGAGATTTATCTTGAAGAAAGTGCCTAGACTTTAGCAAACACCTTGTATAAAGTTTCATTGAAAACTTTACACATTTGATCAGTCAATGAGTGAATTAAGTGCAATAGACTTTTTTGAATAATTAGTTTCTTCACAATTAGTGCAAAGTTTGATAATTTGGCATTGGTCTTCCAAAATTGGTTGAGGTTTTGAGTTGTTCTTGATATAGAGGTGCTCTAATATCAAGGATAACTTTTTCTTTTGGAGATTAACACTCTCCATCAGATCTTGGTCTGCCTAGCTTCGGTGCTCGGATTGTCTAATGAGCATTTCCTTGCACTTCTGACTCCAGAGGTTTCTTACTTTCCTTTGCTGCTTCCTCCTTCTCTTCATTTTTCTTCTTCAGCCATTTATTCTTGAGTTTTTCTCTTCTAGTCTTCCACCTTTTTGTCTTCTTTGTTTGGTTAGTTTCTCCAAGATCTTCTAAATGCCCTAAACTTTTATTCATATTTGGTTCAAAGTCTATTTCTTTTACAACCTTTTCTTTGGCTTGGGCTTGAGTAATGGCCTTGTCAGGCGGCCGGAATGGAATATATAATTTTATTTTTTATATACTCGCATGCACCGAAAAGGCGTAGCGAACAGATGTAACTTTCTATTGATTAATGAAAATGCAAGCATGGGGTTCAGCGAGAGACGGGAATCGCCAGACTGTCTGTCTGGGCAATCACGTTGGAGCTACTGTATTGCAGATTCGCCCAAATTCTGAGTATTGTGTCTTGTTCTTAAGGTTTTATTAGTTAATCATTAACACAGTATTGCTCCAGTTAATATTAATAAGTCTGTGCAAAGTTGTGGTTGTTAATTCGCGTGATAAGCGTACTGTGTATTGATAGTCATTGAATTGGAAGACAGTTAACAATTTGTTTGCATGATTGAATTCGGAAAATTAAACAAAGGGCCTCTGCACTGTCAGACCCCTATCCATCCCCAAGAACCCAGAAATGAGATTAAAAGTAGCTTACAGAAGCGCTTTTAACACTGGCGCCGTCTGTGGGAAAGTGGAAAAAGATTTGGAATAATCAGTAAGGGAAGAGCAGTACTCAAGATGAGCAATGGAGAACAATAACTGCCAGTTGAAGAAGTGATATATGCCAGTTACTCGCTCCGGTGAGTCCTATCCGAAGTATAGAAGCGACCAACATCCGTGGACAATTCTGAGTGTATTAGGAACACCCTTCAGTAGCAGAAGTGAAGGATAAGCAAGTACAGAAGAAGACAGTTCACGACAGCAAACAAGTACCTGTTCCGGTGAAATTTCGGTGTGTTCCAGTACCACTCCGGTCTGTTCCGGTGATACTTCCTTACGTTTAGAAGACAATTCACTAGTGAATGGGTGTACATCGGTAATTATGACGATGTGAGGGACGCGTTCCTGCAGAGGTTTCACTTGAAGAAGAACCCTGCACAAATTTTTGACTATTTGTAGAACAATCGGCAGAAACCACACTAGAGTGTCCGGAAGTATGCAACATTGTTCAGAACTCACTTGAGGCAGCTGCCACCGGTGCATGCCAACCTACCAGATGATGTCATAACACAATGGTTTATCAACGGCTGGAATCCACAGTTAAAACAAATCATGATCATTTGCTGTGTGGGCGGCATGACGTTGGACGCTGTCATTGCAATGGCCTTGCAGTTGGAGCACAAAGTGGGCGGGTTTACAGAGGATCTGGAATGGTTGAAAGCAAGTAAGAACATGGCTAAGGATCCGTCCAAACAAGTGTATTGTACTAAGTGTAAGAATCCCGGTCACACCAGTTGCACATGTGCGCTCAACCAGATGTATTGTGCCATTTGTAATATGACGGGTCGCTCAATAGAAACTTGTGCATACAATGCAAAGGTGCAAGGTAGAACGGCACTAAACGCCATAATACAGGGGCACGGCCAGCCAGCCACCCATTATGTACCGCCACATTTGCGAACCAACCCGTAGCAAGGATATAGGAACTATCGAGGTCAGCGCAATAACAATTTCAATCAAAATCAATGGCATATGGGCACATCGACTGAAGGGCCTCTCTCCGACCTCCTCGTTATCATTTTTGTGGCGAGGTGGGGCATATTCGTAGATTTTGTAAAGAAGCCGCAATATATGACAAAAGAAAGAAGGAAAGACAAAATCCGATGACAAATATGGTTTATATTTCCCCGGTGGATTCACAAGTAGCCGTAGTACATACAAGATTGGGAAAACAGTTGCAACCAGCAGCTGAAGTTTTCGAGCCCAGAATTCGTGAGCAATAGCAGATTTTTACAAAAGTCAGTCAATGGACAACTAAGGAACCGACAATGTTCCTTTATCCAGTTCTGATAACTACGTCTCCTCTACCATATACAAGACCGAATACACAGAATTCTATCCCGGCAACATCAGAATCACAACCCGAGTTGGTTATGACCACAACACAAACAGACCAGGTATGAGACGTTATATCTAAGGCCTTAATCACACTTCCTCTAGGACAGTTGCTCGCCCTAGTTCCTAGTGTCAGACAACAATTTCAAAAGCAGGTTAGCCCCGGAGCTTCTTGTACTCTGGTGATTGCGACCATACAACCCGAGATGGATCCTACGGTGGATCATAAGGTATTGCTAATCACCGTTTGGTATAAAAACCAAAAGATTACACAAGTTTTAATTGATGGAGGGTCTAGTGTGAATATTGCGACCGCTGCACTCTATAAGAAACTGGGATGGACCCAAATTGAACTAGTGCAATTTTTTGTGCGAATGGGGGACCAATCCAGAGTCCATCCGGTGGGACTAGTACGTAATATTCCTATTACCCTGCAGGGAACTACATTTAAAATGACTTTTGTAGTCCTGGAGTTACCCGAATCTAGCCTCGACTACAACTTACTTTTCGGTCGACCATGGCTCAAGCAAGCCAAAGTCATGCAGGATTGGTCAGCTCAAGAGTTAATTTTGAAAAACAATCACTGGAAATATGTCATGACATTGGATGCTATGCAACCTTGTGATCTCCACGCACGCCCATATGTAGCAGAACCAGTCCATATGTTGGATGGGCTATCTGATGATGAGGAGGAGGCTTTCCTCAAGATCAATAAGGACCTTATTCCATTAGGTACTGTAGACTTACAGTCGGTAGCACATAAGTGGAGTCCGATAGCTTGTACGGTCGTACCAATGACCGGCGACACAGAAGCAGATGATGACATACCTATGGATGAAGCGACCTTACAACAACTGTTGGAGCCAATTGATGATTTGGCAAAGCCTCGACAGTTTTATGTACTGGAGGATTAGTTGATAACATACAATTTGGGAGATACGGTCAACCCGAGGCCAGTAAAAATTAAGGCAGGATTAGCAGAGAAATTCCAAGAAGATTTGGTGCAACTCCTGCGCGAGTTCTCTGATATCTTTGCTTGGGACTACAGAGATATGAAAGGTCTTGACCCAAGACTTTATCAACACCGGGTGGTGTTGAAGCCAGATGCACGACCCTTCAAGCATTCCAGCTACTGGATGAATCCGCATTATGCAGCCCAGGTAAAAGCAGAGCTAGATCGCTTGTTGAAGGTTGGATTCATTGTTCCCATTGAAGACGTAGAATGGATCTCACCAATAGTGATAGTGCCGAAGAAAAATAAACAGTTATGCATTTGTGTCGATTATCGGAAGCTTAATGAAGCCACTGTACCGGATCCGTTCCCTCTTCCTTTTCTAGATACGATGCTTGATGAGGTAGCAGGTCACGAAATGTATTCTTTTCTGGATGGCTACAGTGGATACAATCAAGTGAGGATGGTGGAACAGGATATACCGAAGACCGCATTCATCACCAATTAGGGTGTTTATGCCTGCACCGTAATGTGGTTTGGTTTGCAGAATGCACCAAGTACATTCCAAAGATGTATGCAGGAAGTGTTCTCACCTTATCTCACAACGTTTATGCAAGTCTATCTGGATGATTTTTCATTATTTGGCAATACTTCGGCGCACTTGTATCATTTACGGTGCTGCTTTGAAAAGTGCCGAGAGTATCGATTATGTTTGAATCCTACCAAATCGGTTTTTGCAGTCTCTTGTGGAAAGCTGCTCGGTCATATCATCTCTAAACAAGGAATACAGGTAGATCCCGATAAAGTAGCAGTCGTGTTGGAGGCACTGGTCCCAAAGACACCGAAAGAAGTTCTGCACTTCTTGGGCCAAATTTGGTGGCATGGTAGACATTTATGGTGGTTGGCTCATCTGGCGAGACCACTTAACCGCCTTATGACCAGCACCCAACGCAAGTATGAATGGACTAATGAGTGTCAAAGTGCATTTGATCGTTTGAAGATTCTCTTGACGCAAGCTTCGATCCTGCAACCACCTGATTGGGAACGTCCATTCCATGTCTTCGTGGATGCGTCAGATATTGTGATTGGTAGTGTGCTAATGCAACAAACTGACAAATGGTTTCAGCATGTGTGCTATGCGAGTCACCGATTAGCTCCTGCAGAGAGAAATTACTCTGTGACAAAACGAGAGTGTCTTGGTCTGATATACTCTGTTAAGAAATTTCGGCATTATTTGCTGGGATGAAAATTCACTTTCCATGTGGATCATGCCGCACTGGTGTATTTGGTTCGGCAACAACATTTAGGCGGCAGATTGGCAAGATGGGTTTTACTACTATAGGAGTTTGATTATGAAGTTATTCACCGACCCGGCGCGGCACATGTCTTGAAGAACTTTTTATCTCTACTGGATTCCGATGAGTATCCGATAGGTGTTGATGACACTACGCTGGCTATTTACGTCATCGAGACAACTCCTGAAGAATCTGCAGAACTTCTTGTTGCCCCTACATACTATGATATGTTAATGAATTTTCTTAGTGATGGTTGTCTCCGCCGTAATACTCCTGCTACTTTGCACCGTAAAATTGCAGTCTACAGTCGACGATTTCGATTGATTGTGGGTCAACTGTATTACATAGATCATACTGGCATCCTACTCACATGTATCCCTCCACATGAATCGGCATCAGTGATTGCCATGGCTCACTCAACACCTACTAGAGGACACTTCGCAGCTGATCTTACTCATCGCAAAATCTTGCAAAGTGGGCTATGGTGGCCTACCATGTACAGAGATGTTGTTCAATTTGTGCAGCAATGTGATGTCTGTCAATGGTTTGGATAGCCCTTGCAACGCCATTTCTTTCCTCTCCAACTAGTTCTGCCATTGGAGCCCTTTCAGAAGTGGGGTTGTGGCCCAATTACACCCCCAGCTACCCTCACCAACAACCGATATATTTTGACCTGTACAGATTATGCCACTAGGTGGGCGGAAGCTTGGGCTTTACGTTCTGCCACAGCTGTTTCGGTGGCCAAATGTCTGATGAAGGATGTCTTCCCTCGATATGGATTAGCTCTGGAAATCGTGATGGACCAGGTACACATTTGGCCAACAACTTAATGCAAGTGATGACTCAGACTTTCCAGATTGTACACAAATTCAGTTCACCTTACTATCCACGGGCCGATGGTCTGGGTGAGAGTACCAATAAGACTCTGCTGAATATTCTTCGAAAATTGATCTTGGAATGTTCGGAACGCTGGGACCAACTCTTATCTGCGGTTTTGTGGGCATACCGGACCACGTATAAAGTGGCTACCGGAATGACCCTGTTTAAAATCGCTTATGGCCTAGAAGCTATTGCGCCAATGGAAGTGGTGGTACCAAGCCTACGAGTAGCTTTATCTAAAAAATTGATGCCGGAAGAACCTTTTCCATTTCGGTTGGATATGCTCAGATCGTTGGATGAACAACGTTGGGAAAGCTTCATGATCCTTCAAGAAGTTCAGCTACGCCAAGCCCGTACTCATGGTCGCTTTCTGAAAATCCCTGTTTTCACGATTGGCCAACTCGTTTTATTCTATAATGCTAAAGCCAATAGATCTGTTGGAAAATTTAAGTTACGGTGGTTTGGACCATATCGGATTGCTGAACAGGTGGGACCCGCCACTTTTTGGTTGGTGACCTTAACATGTGTTCTCCTTCCAAAAGTGATTAATGGCTCTAAGCTCCGCCCTTATCACCCGAAGTCAAGTACCTCCTGAGGTGTACTCGATCATTTTTTCTTTTTTGCTTGTTACTTGCTTTCTTTTCTACTCCCCGTGTGTCGCTTGACCATTTGACCATAATCCTTTTCGTTTTGCTGATCTAACTATGATTCAGAGCCACCTCTATGTCACTGTTTCTGTTCATGCATGCATGCCGCACTTATGAAGGATATCTCTCCAATATTGCGTTATGATTAGGGTTCTTGCCGCCTAATGTTTCCCGTGCTCTTACTTAATCTTGTTCTTTCCGCTGGTAATCGCTATTGTGTTTGTGTGTTTGCGAGCTCGGTGTACTCTGTGATTCCGTGTATCCTTGTGCGCACCATGGAAGTTCTTTTTGGCTAATATAGCAACCTTCTGTGCTAGTCTCACTCCAGAGGTGAGTGAGTACTTGCGTACTCGAAGATTGCTGACCTTCGCTGAATTGCCTTGGCATTCAGTGGAGTGTCATCCGTTCCATGCGCAGATTATTTCTGTCATTGCTGCCACACCTGCTACAGAGCAGTGTTGGCCAGTCACATGTTTAAACCCCCGTACTATAGTTATGCTCAATACGTTTGCTGAGGGATTCGGCCTCCCTCAGGAAGGATTGGAGCATGGACCACTCCTTCCTCTTACAACTATGAAGGAACCGTTTCCTCGACACTCATCTAATGAGTTTGCTATCCTTTGTCGCCCAGAACCCGAGTGCACTGCTCTACAATTCCTTGTCGCTGCACTAAATTTGCAAAAACGCACCTATGGTATATCCCGACCCTTTTATTCCATGATAGATATGGCTTCCCGTGAACCTATCAATTTCACGGCTTTTTTCTTTAGGCGCATTCACCGTGAATGCGTAGCAGTTACAAAGCAAATCGCTAAGCATGATATCCCTCGCACACGCTTACCCCATATCCTCACCTTCCTCTTTCCGATGATACAAGCCGTGCAACCTCCTCCAACCGCTCCTTTTCTGTTACATGAAGAATCTACACAAATGATCGACGACGAAGATGATGACAATGCCGATTTGCTTCAATTTTTTAACCGCAAACGCAGACGTGTTAGCCCATCCGAAAGCTAGGTACAGGGCTCCAATGCAGGTCACAAAGCTGAAGTCTTCCATGACACTGCCACCTCTCTCCAGGTAGAATCCTCCATCCCATCTTCTCCTCTCACATAGCCAGAACAAGGGGCACGCATCGAAGATGTCGAGGAAGTCTCTTCACGAGATGAATCGCATCACTCGGATGTGGAGGCTGTAAAGGAGATCGAAGTTGCTACTGGAGGCACGGATTGTCAATTCCCCTCATCACCAATCGCTGTAGCCAAAGCAGATGCAATTATTACTGCAACTATTGAAGGAATGGAATGCCAATCTCCTTCCTCCCCAACCACTGAGGTCCAAGCAGAAGTAATCAGGGAGGTAACTGGCACTGCTGAGAATGTTACTGAAGCTGCTGAGGAGATAAATAAGCAGGAGACCGGCATTGTTTTGGTGTCCACCACTCTACCTCCTCTTCCTCCACCCACTACTAGTGTGGAGCAGGTTGCTGTTCTTTCCGGTGAACCCTCCAATGCTGTTTGTGTGGCATTAACGCCTCAATTATCTTCTCCCGACTACTCTCCACCACCCTCCCCTCATCTGCTCTCTACCTCATCATCGCAACCTCCTCCTTCTCTTCCACCCTCGGCCATCATGTTCATCGAATTGGAGTCTATGGATTGTCTCATTATACAATTTTCCCAACAATTACCCCTCCAGATGAAGCTAGTGACTCAGAGCATTCAACAAGAGTTGTAGAGTAAAGTGGATTTACTCGAAGTAGACATTTTTCCCCTCCAGGAAGAAACCACTACGATCAAAGCAGAGAATCACGCACTCCAGCTTCATCTCCAGCAACTTCAAGCACAATTAGTAGAAAGGAACAATTTGCTTGCCCAACGGGACAGCGTGCTTACAGAATTGAAAGAAAAGACCGTTCTTCTCACCGTGCGCGATGAAGAAATCGTTCAATTAGAGCAGATGGTGCAAGACAAAGAAGATGCTCGAGTGGTGCTCGGAAATTTGCTGGAAGAAACACGTGCAGACCTTGAGTTGGTGACACAGAAAGGAGAAGAAATGGCCAACTTGGTTATGCAGAACACTGCAGAACTCAAGACAGTATCTGCCAAACTTCACCAGAAGAGTCCTGATTTAGATGCACAAACAAGCCGGATGATTCAGATAAAGAAAGAGATGGAAGGTATTATGAAAGAGAGAGATGCCTATTATAAAACTATCCAATATCACGCTTAGGAACTGGAACGAAGAGAAAAGCAGTTGGGCTTTCAGGAAGAGTGATTGTTGCGCATTGATGCAGATATTGCAGAAATAAAGCTTAGGAGAGATGCGGCCATAGATAACGACTTTTATCTGCAGGAATCATTTTTGCAGACCCAGACAGAATTGCTGATGAGTCAGGTAGTTGCTGCTAGTTCGGTTCGAATAGATGCACAACTGGTTGAGCCGGATATTTTGAAGACTATGCTGGACTCATTAAAGCAAAAGATTACTCGCACTTTTAAACTCGCTAGAACCCTGTATATACAAGGCATTATTGATGAGCCTTAGTTGTATTCTTCTTTTTTGGGTTCGAGTCCACCGTGCGTGCGAGTGTTAGGCCATCGAATTGGAATATGTAATTTTATTTTTTATATACTCGCATGCATCGAAAAGGCGTAGCGAACATATGTAACTTTCTATTGATTAATGAAAAGGCAAGCACGACATTCAGCGAGAGACGGGAATCGCCAGACTGTTTGTCTGGGCGACCACGCTGGAGCTGTTGTATTGCAGATTCGCCCAAATTCTGAGTACTGTGTCTTGTTCTTAAGGTTTCAGTAGTTAATCATTAACACAGTATTGCTCAGGTTAATGTTAATAAGTCTGTGCGAAGTCGTGGTTGTTAATTTGCGTGATAAGCGTACTGTGTATTGATAATCATTGAATTGGAAGACAATTAACAATTTGTTTGCATGATTGAATTGGGAAAATTAAACAAAGGGCCTCTGCACTGTTAGACCCCTATCCATCCCCAAGAACCCAGAAATGAGATTAAAAGTAGCTTATAGAAGCGCTTTTAAGAGCCTTTAGTGGCACTATGTATTCTTTATCACTTCTAGACAATTCGATAACTATTACATTAATTTGGGTAGTGTTATGAACCTTATTGGTCCATCGCATCGAGAGCATGGTCCTCTTGGTGCAGGTGGGCTAATAGGTGGTCTCATTGGGGCTTGTGCTTTAGGTGTGGTATACATCACGTTTGCATATTTGGGTCCATATGAATTTTTGTACCCTTCATAACCATAGTATTGTTGCTCGTATGTTTGGTCATATTCTATCATACTGGTGTCGTAAGAATAATACCCCCTTGGTCTACTCATATCCTTGATTTGTCATTTCTCCACTAGCTAGAGGTGTAGCTGGTACTATAGCTCTTTCCAAATTTTCCTCCAGTTGAGTATATTTGACTAGCACTACTATTGAGCCCATAAAAGTCATATTGGTCAAAGTCAACCACAGTCAAACTCAACCATAGTCAAAGTCAATTTGTCAAAGTCAACAAGCTTAAGGTCAAAGTCAACAGGGGCAAAGTCAAAATGTTCGAAGTGCACAGGTAGTGCACAATTAATCGTCCACAAAGGGTAAAATTACAGAAAGGTGGTTGCAAGTTGCAGAGGTATTTCTATAATTTCCCTAAGGTTCAAACGTGTTTTAAGGTGTTTTGGAAGGTTCAGGTTAACCCTCTCTTAGATGCACAAGTGAAGAATTTAAAAGGCAAAATGTGAAAGGTATGTGAAGCGGAAGCATTCGCAGAAGTGAAAGTATGGCCCCACAATTAAAATTTTTGTTTTAATCTAAAGTCACTACAAGACAAAACAGGGATTCATTGGCTGCCCACTTTTTGGAAACAATCTTGGGACTTCAAAGTGAGCACCAAGATACTATTGCAGTTAGGAGCGTACGTGAATTGAGGACAAATCAAGGCAAGGACTGTTCTTGGAGTAAGCAAGGCTAAGCAAGGTGAGCATAGTCTAAGCTAGGCAAGAAAGAGAAGTGCAAGAGACACATAGTGTGCGAAGCAAAGAAGTAAAGTGAAAGGTGTGCATGAAGAGTGACTAAGGAAGTGTGCAGAGAAGTGCTAAGCTAGTCCCCCAAGGATCCCAAGGTCTCATTGTAGTGTGCATGTGCGGACAGAAGGTGTCCATCCCTCCCCCTTATTGGAAGCTTGGTGCAAGGTGTGCACAAGAGCAGGCTTGGAGAAGGTGGAGGTTTGGTGCAGAGGAGTCCGGCAGCAACAAGACCTTGGGTATTTGGTATTTTGTAATCGAGCACTCTGTGGGATTTTGCACAGAAGCATTGGATTGTATTATGCATCACTATTGTAATTGTGTTATTATAATGAATCGGAAGAGGCTTCCAGTGTGTATCTTTCCTCTTCTCTTTCCCTTTTCTCGTACGAATACTCAAATCCCTTCTTGTCCAAGAATCCCCCAACAAAATTTGGCACGCCCGATGGGACTCAAAGGAGATTTGAGCATAGGAGAAGACATATTGCAGTGTGGAGAAGCAATATTCAAGTGCCGACAGTCCTACTTCATTGGGCTAATGGGTACATATTCTTATATATCTCATACTAAGAGGATTATGAACAACTCATGACTGCAACTTGGTCCCAAACATTGAGGGTCACCTGCAAGCAACCAAGAAGGAAGGTTGTTAGAAGATCCTCCAGTCCACTTTCGTCAACTTCATCAGTAAGGAGCATGGCAAGTCAGGTAGACTTGGAAACCCTATTATCAAGATTAAATATAAAATTTCCTTCTTTCAAAGGCCTAACTCAGGAAGATCCAGATGAGCATATTAGAAGGTTTTTAGCACTATGCAAAACTAGAGGCTTGATGGGAAGAGAGGATGCCTTTTTGATACTCTTCCCTACCACATTACAAGGGTTAACAGATAAATGGTTCAGTCAGTTTGCTGAGAACCATTTTACCACTTGGGACTTAATGAAAGATGCATTCAAAAATCAATTCCAACATGGAAATAGTGCGGAGATCATCATAGAGGAATTAGAAAACTTGAGATTGGGTCCAGGTGAAAAATTTCTAGAGTTTGTAATGAGGGCAAAGGCACTAATGGCTATGTTTCCAAACCCTCCACATGATTTTTGTTAAGAAATGGTTAGCTAAGCCACTTCTAGTGACCACCCAATGTAAAATCAAGGCATTAGTGTTGCCCACAGCCTCCATAGAGGAGTTCATTAATACAGCTACACGACCGGAGCAGATAAGGCAACAATATGGAGCAAATTATTCTCAACTAACCTATTCCACAGAAATGGAGGATCCAGTAATCCAGCTAAGGAAAGAGTTGGAGGGCTTAAAAAGGAATAAGCCCCTCAAAGAGGAGGAGAATGTTGTTACTCAGTTGAGGAGGTAGATTGAGGCATTAAAGCTCCAAAAGGAGGAGGAAGCCCAAGCAGAGGATTTAGCTCAGCTGCGACGGGAGTTGCTGGAACTCAAAGGGGGTGGCATCAAGAGTGGACTTTGGTGTACCATGTGTAACAAGCAAGGTCATATAGTAAGTTAATGTCCTCTGTTAAGTGTGACTTGCCAATTATGCAGGAAAGATGGTCATGAGGCCTAGGAATGCCAATCAAGAGGAATGCCTGCAACAACATATTGGACACAAGGAGGACCCCTATCAGCAACAAATGTGATGGCGGCTGCACCCAATCAAGGTAACAATTACAATCCTAGACAGAGGAATAACTTTGGAAATGGGCCTAGGAGGCCAATCATTTGTTTTAGATGTGGAGAATGTGGGCACTATCAAAGTAGGTGCACTCTACCAGAAAATGCCCCTCCTTGCAGGAACTGCCCAGAGGCCAGAGACCACTATACAAATTGTTGTCCTAAGAATCAAGCCTCTTTATCTGGGCCCCACATTCAAATGATTGTTGTGCACAAAGAAGAAATGTTAGATCAAGTCAATGGGCCATCACCATCTACCAGGGTGGTGCAGTTAGAAGAAATTGAATCTTTGACAGTGCAGACAAGAAGCAAGGGGAAGGCTCAAGTAGAAATAGGTCAATGATCAAGGATTAATGGATTGAATCAAGACAAAGAGACATCTGAAGACAAAGCCATCACATGTGCAGATACAAGGCAAAAAGAAGATCTCATATGTACCAGTGATACCATTGGGCACACATTCAACAAGGCTCATGAGGAGTTTGATAAGTCCATTGGATCCCATATTTTTAAGGAATCAGAAGCTTCACGACTACTCAAGTCCATGAAAAAGGAGGTTAGTATTTTTGATTCAGTAAAGATGGATGGGAAATTCAGGTCAGAACTCTTGCAAATAATTGATGAGGCTTCCAAAACAAGTTTAGTGGCAAAGGTTGTTGTCACGCATAAAGGTAAAATTGTAGGGGAAGCACCCCTCATAGATTACAAGAGCCCTTGGCTCACAGTATCTATCAAGGGTCATGAGTTTCAAGGAGTCATTGTGGATGGTGGTTCTGGCATTAACTTGATGCCTGAACATACAATGGAAACGATTGGACTCCATCCTTCAAGGCTTGCAAACTTCACTGTTACTTTGGCAGATCAAAGCAAAGTAAGGACCTCGGGAGTGATTCCGAAAGTTCCACTGGAAGAACAGGGTAATCTCTTCATTCTGGATTTTGTGGTATTAAGACTAGCCCAGGTTGAAGGAGGACTTCCCCTCTTAATTGGAAGACCATGGCTGAGGCATGCAAGTGTCATCCATGATTGGGGTAAAGACACTATGTGGGTACAAGAGAAAGAGAAAGAACTGACACAGATACATTTAGAGGAGGGCCTAGACCATCAAGGGAACAACAGCATGATGCAAACAGTTGGCATTTGCATGGAATCGAAAACAGAGGACCAACCCCAAGTAGAGTTCGAGGAAGAAGAGGATATTCTAAATTGGCTCCAAGCAGGCAACTCTTTCTCTAGTTTTTGATTTTTTCTTAATAATTCTTGCACAAACAAATGTTATGATGAAAATGAGGATAAAGTTCGGGTTGATGGATCAGGAGAGCCCATCACAGACCACAGAAGGAGCAGGAAGACACCCCGCAAATACAACTTGGAGGAGGATGCAACAACAACAGAGAAGGAAGTTACTAAAGCTAAAGACAACGTAAAACATACTAGTGAAGAATGTTCTTTCCCAATTCAAGAAAGCCCTGTAGAATGGATGCAGGACAAGGAGGAATACATTGAGATCCAAAATACTCCTGCTTATGCAACACTGCATGAAAAGCTAGTGGAAGAAAACAAGGTTGGAGATGAGCATGAAGATACTATGGTAGAGAGAAACCCTGTCAAAGAAATACAATTAGGCACTCAGGAAAATAATCGTCCAGTTTTGGTGGGCACTTGGTTGTGGAGCCACCCAGAGCTCCTTGAAAAGGTAAAATCCTTCTTGACCCACTATGCAGATGTTCTTGCTTGGCATTATAAAGACTTAGAAGGAGTGCCTGCCAATTATGGACCCTCTGGTTGATGGAGCCAAACCAATAAGAGGAAACAGTTATAGACTAAACCCAAAATATGCTAAAGCTATTTATGTGGAGATACAGAAGATGGAGGATGCAGGAATCATCATTCCTGTGGAACACTCCGAATGGCTCTCACCTATGGTTATAGTACCAAAGAAGAATACCAACAAAATAAGAATTTTTGTTGATTTTAGAGCACTCAACAAGTAACCATTCCAGATGGATTCCCCATGCCATTTGCAGAGCATGTCATTGAAGAAGTGGCTGGACATGCATTATATAGATAAAATTATTTCTATACTAAAATTACCTAACCCCAAATCTCCTAAAGAGATTTAGAGTTTCTTGGGGCATAATGGGTACCATAAAAGATTTATCAAAATGTATGTAGAGATAGCCAGACCACTGGCTAGACTTACAGGTAAAGAAGTGCCCTTTAAATGGGAAGAGGAAGAAGAGAATGCTTATCAGACATTAAGGTCCAAATTGGTGGCTGCACCAATCCTTATCACTCCCCGATTGGTCAAATACTTTTCATGTGCATGTAGATGCCAGTGCATATGCAGTGGGTGCACTCTTGGCTCAACATAGTGAAGAATTCAAACTTGATAGGCCTATTCAATATGCTAGTCGAATTTTGACTAAAGCTGAAAAAAATTATAGCACAATAGAAAGGGAAGCTCTAGCAATGGTTTTCACCATACAGAAATTTCGTCATTATTTTCTAGGTGTGAAGTTTGTTATCATCACAGATTATCAACCACTCAGGTATTTATCGAACAAGCCACAAGCAACTCAGAGGATATGGAGGTGGCTACTTTTGTTCTAGGAGTTTGATTTTTCTGTAGTCCATAGATCAGGTAAAGAAAATGTCATGACGGATCACCTATCCACGATCAATATGATGGATCAAGCTAATGGAGTCAATGATGATTTTCCAGACGCTAATCTGTTCGCTGTACAAGCTCAAGGTTGGTATAATGATATCAAGAATTTCATTAAAACTAGAGCGTATCCAGAGAAGGCAAGTGTTGTGCAAAGAAAGAGACTGCTAATCAAGAGCAAACCTTATGCCTTCATTGAAGAAAAAAATATATAGACAAGGGAAGGACAACAGGTTTAGGAAGTGCATTGAAGAAGAAGAAGTGAAGGACGTCCTTCAATCTGCATATGAAGGAACAGGTGGTGGGCACCTTCCAGGACATATTATGAGTCAAAGGATCCTTGATGCTAGTTTATGGTGGCCTGCATTATTCAAAGATGCAGATGAATGGGGGAAGGCATGTGATGTTTATCAGAGGTGTGGACCCAAGCCAACAAAGTAGAGGCACAACCCCTTGTTTATTTTCACTTCTTGGCAACCATTTGAGAAGTGGGGACTAGATTTTGTAGGGCCCATCTATCCTCCGTTGATTCCAAAAAGAGAGAAGTATCTATTGATCGCCACAGAATATGCGACAAAGTGGGCTGAAGCTATTGCCTCCCTTGACTGCACTGCTCAAGCTGTTGCTAATTTCATTTATAGTAGCATCATCTCCAGGTTTGGATGTCCACTTGAAATTTGTATAGAGACCAAGGTACTCATTTTGTGAATAAGGTCCTACACAAAATTTTCAACAGATAGAGAATTCTACATAGGACCTCTTGTGCCTATTACCCAAGAGCTAATGGGCAGGTAGAATCAGCTAATAAGGTATTAATTGCTATGTTAAGGAAGGAATGTATGTTATAGCCCACTTCCTGGGGCATTGCTTATCAAGGTACCCTATGGGCATACAGGTTAGCTTACAAAGAGGCCACTAGATATTCTCCATTCCAATTGGTTTGTGGGATATTGCCAATTGAACCCTTTGAATTTTTACATGGATCACCAAAAGTAGCATTCGTGCAGGGAAAGAAGGATTGGGGTTTCTCTCAGAGGCTTGGAGCACTGCATAAAGTTAAGGAGATACGTCTACATGCAGCAAAACAATTGATAGAGACTCAGATGAAGAGGAAGGAGGCACACGATTGAAATTTGTGGAACAACAACATAGAGCCATGCATGTTAGTTCTTCTCCATAGACCTCAAATCCAAACACAAGTTAGAGGAAAATGGCTTCCACATTGGGAAGGACCTTATCGAGTCAAAACAATGCTGAATTGGGGTGTTG
The DNA here is from genome assembly GCA_020310875.1 of Ceratopteris richardii. Lineage (NCBI taxonomy): Eukaryota > Viridiplantae > Streptophyta > Polypodiopsida > Polypodiales > Pteridaceae > Ceratopteris > Ceratopteris richardii. The sequence continues at coordinate 110,178,686 of CM035418.1, forward strand.
TGGAGTTAGAGATGCTAAAAGGAGAGACCTTGCCACTGGTCAACATATCAAGGCTCAAGGCCTACCATCAACACAACTGAAGAATTATGGATCACCTAGAACTCCAAAATCTGTCCAGGTTGTACATAGCCCTATCATTTCATTTTGCTTAAGTTTTAGTAGTTCTTCTATCCATTTCATGCTTGTTCCTTGAGTTTTTAGCAAATTTAGCAATCCTTTCATAGCCCTTTGCATAAATACAATTTTTGGAAAATTTTGGGAATTTTTCAAGCATTTTTTAGAATTTTTCTAGCAATTTTCATCCTTTTCATGTGTCATTTTCTTGGCATATTGGAGGACTAAAGGAAGCTCTCTGTGGTTTTGAGTGAAAAAACTAGCCTAGACCTGTAGGAAATTTTTTGAGAATTTTTTGAAGATTTTTTGGATTTCTTTTTGCTTTTTTTTTATTTTTTATGAATTTGTCTTCAGTTTTTTGGTTAATTTCACTAAAAAAAAGGGCCCCCCAGGCGATTTATTTTTTTCAAAAAAAAACAAAACCCAAAATCTCTCTCTCTCTCTCTCTCTCTCTCCCCCAGCCCCCCCTCTTTCTCTCTCTCTCTCTCTCTCTCTCTCTCTCTCCCCGCCCCCCCTCTTTCTCTCTCTCTCTCCCCTTGCCCCCCTTTTCTTTTTCTTTTTTGTTTCTTTTTATTATTTTATTATTTTATTATTTTATTATTTTGTTTTTATTTTTGTTTATTTTTTATTATTATGTTATTTTTATTTATTATTTTATTTTTAATTTATTTAATATTTTTTTTTATTTTCCCAGCTCCAAGGCATTCGCGTTTTTTTAAAAAAAAAGAAGAGAAAAAAAAATTTCCTTTTTTTATTTATTCATTTATTTTATTTTCATTTTCAACTATATATATATATATATATATATATATATATATATATATATATATATATATATATATATATATATATATATATATATATATATATATATATATATATATATATATATATATATATATATATATATATATATATATATATATATATATATATATATATATATATTTTGATGGTTCAAACCTTTTGGCTCTGGATCATGCCTCGGATGGCCATTTTTTTCAAACTTGGAGTCATTCTCATGTATTTTGGCACCTTTGGACTCATTTTTTGCCTTAATTTTTCCAGAATCCCAACTTTTCTCTGACTTTTGGTAAAAACCCACATGCTTTGAGCACCTTTGTCGCATAATTTTATTTCTCCGCAAGATCCACATGGTCTATTCTCACTTTGTTTTACCTTATGTTTCACAATTTCCCATATGCAACCTCTGTAGCTCTACTTGAGTGTGTTGTTGAATTGAAAGAGGTTCTCCATCATCTATGGAATCAGGAACATAGACTTTCTTTGGTGATGAGCTTTCTCTTTCAATAATTGGTTGAGCCTGTGGAGGTAAAGAAACTTGTGGTTTATTTACCAACTGCTCTAATTTATCTAGTAAGCCCTGGAAGTGGAAACCTGGTGTAATAGCATTTGTCTGATTGAATGATTGGTTGGCCTCGAACATAGCTTGAGCTAGTTCCACCATTTTTATGCACATTTTTGTCTGTTCAATCTCTAAATCTGCTCTAGGGTAGCTCTTGTCTAGGTTTGTAGGTGTTTGACCTTTTTGAAGTCGAGCCTAGTATGCCTTGAACATCATGTCCAAGTGTTCTGGGGTTGGATATGCAAGAACAGATCCTGGTTGTGGTTTATTTACAGTGGTTGGTGGGTGGGGTGGTTGTTGTCCTAGTATAGGTTGAGGTTGTCTATATCCTCCATGTTCATACGGTCTAGTTGCTCCTCGTGGTCCTAGACATGAATTATACCTCAGAACTTCTCTGCCTTGTTCTCTAGGAGGGTACTCGTGTGGTCTACATTGGGGTGGTACAAACGGTCGTGGCTGTCTATTCATTGGATAGTTTTCGGTGTTGTAGTTGATGTACTTCTGCTCACTATAAGAGTACATGTTAGGCTCCTGAGTTGGGTGTCTATTGTAAGGGTAAGGTTGTGATAACCCTAATCCTTCTCTAATGCAGACATGAGATGGATGATCTCCACCACAAAGTGTGCAACTTCCTAACATTGGCACTCTCAAGAAGGAGTTATGGTAGTTCCTTTGTCCTTGTACTCCTAATTTCTTGGCCACTAACGCTGCCACTTCCTCCACATAACTCGAACTAGAAGTCTCATCGCTCCTTGTATCATCTGTTTTGGTAGGGTCTTGTGTGATTTTGAGATCCTCAGCTAAGTTGTCTTCCAAATCTATGCATTCTTGAAGACACTCACTCAGAGTTTGCAATCGTTTTACGTATACTAACATTCTCAATGTTCCATTGGTTAGACCTTCTAAAAATAGGGATATCATTTTTTGCTAAGAAGGTCTCTCTGTCACAGGGCATCGGTCTACATATTGATTAAATCTTCGTGCTGCATTTTTTACTGTCTCATTAGGGGCTTGTTTGAAATTATGTAGTAAGGATGACGAATTGTGCTTGATCCCTCGCTTAGTGAATTCCCAAATAAATTCTTGGAAGAATTGTTCGATATTGCCAAAGGAATTTGGATCCAAGGATTGAAACCAAGTTAAGGCTATTCCCCTGAGGGTTAGCCCAAAGGATTCATATTGCATGAAAAAGTCCACTTGCTCCACTCACAACACCTGCATGAATTCTACAATGTGGTCATAGGGCTCTCTTGTGCCATCGTAACGATTTCGCATGCATTTGGCCAATTGGATTGGTCTCAATCTTCTGCCTGGCTCTGGGGACTGAATTATGATGGGAAAAGCAGGTTTGATTGGGTGTATTCGAGCTCCTACACCTTGGGGTGGTTCTGCCCTAAAAGTGGTTCTATTCATATTTCCCATTCCTTGGCTCGTTTGGCTATAGGGATTAATTCCTAGCATGGTGAATTGCTCTTGTGGTCTGTTGGGCATACTACCTTGGATCGTTTGTCCTGACATCACATTTTCCGTTCTTTGTTGGGTCTGGAATGGGTTTTGTGAGTATTGGAACATCAATCTTACACTATGCTTGAGGTGGATTTGATCTACATCAAAGGCTATCGCGTCAAAAGAATATCCGTTGGAGAGTTCTTTTTCTTATGCTCATTTATCGTATTTTTTGAGAGATTTTTTGATGGTTCATTTACCGTTGTAAAAGCTTTGAGATTTACACATGTAAAGGTAGAAAGATAGAGCCCAAATCCCACAAATTTGTGGTGGTTGAAGTTGCATTCAATCAAGCAATCAATCACATAAAAGTAGATCAAACTAGATCTTCACTTTTCCTAGATTGTAGGAAAGTGAATTGATTCCCTCCAACAACCATTCCCACCTTCATTTGAATTCAAATTTCACTTGTAGAAGTCGTGGAACACTCCTAGAGTCTATATAAAGACTTGAAATCACTTTTACATTACATGAAAGCAATATACATACACGTGACCATCATTGTCTTGCTCCTTCAATTCTCTACATCATCTTATTCGCCAATAGTAATCTTGCAGAGGCTGCAGCTCTCTCTCCAGAGCTCTAAATGGAGTGTAAGATGGCTCATTGGAAAGGTGTAAGTGTCTAGTTTATGCGTATAAATTTTCAAAGCATTTAATTCAGCAGATTGGGAGGAATCTGAGTTTTTCTATCTCAGGGTCAATCTATGCGTATTCTTTAAAAATAGGAAGTACCACTGGTGAACGTCGCATTCATTCCTATAGCATATTTTGCTTATTCCTTATACTTTTGTGCATTCCATACACTCAACCCTATGTGTATCACTCCCATAAAAGTATGGAATGCACAAAAGTATAAATCACCATAGGAATTACCTGAATCAAGTCTAGATTACAACTTACTATTCGAGAGGCCCTGGTTGAAACAAGCAAAAATGTTATAGTATTGCTCTGCATATGAACTTATTTTCAAAAGCAATTATCGGAAATATGTGGTACCCTTTGATGAGATGAAGCCTTGCGACCTTCATGCTTGCATTGGGTACGGTTGATTTACAAGCCATTGTGGATAATTGGAGTTTTGGTCGCTTGTACGGTAGTTCTACTTATCGAAGGAGTGGATCCAATTACAGATCAGGTCTTGGATGTCGTGACTCTCTAGCAATTATTCCATCCATCTGAGGATATCTCCATGCCTTGACAGTTTTATGTACCGAAAGATCAACTAATCACCTGAATTACCTGAATCAAGTCTAGATTACAACTTACTATTCGAGAGGCCCTGGTTGAAACAAGAAAAAATGTTATAGTATTGCTCTGCATATGAACTTATTTTCAAAAGCAATTATCGGAAATATGTGGTACCCTTCGATGAGATGAAGCCTTGCGACCTTCATGCTTGCATTGGGTACAGTTGATTTACAAGCCATTGTGGATAATTGGAGTTTTGGTCGCTTGTACGGTAGTTCTACTTATCGAAGGAGTGGATCCAATTACAGATCAGGTCTTGGATGTCGTGACTCTCTAGCAATTATTCCATCCATTTGAGGATATCTCCATGCCTTGACAGTTTTATGTACCGAAAGATCAACTAATCACTTGTAATTTGGGAGATGAGGCTAATTCGTGACCGATAAACTTAAGGCTGGGTTACCACAAACCTTTCAAGGTGACTTACTACAGTTGTTGAAAGAATTTGCTGATGTATTCGTGTGGGATTATCACAATATGAAAGGATTGGACCCTCATATCTACCAAGACTGTGTCATGCTAAAACTAGATGCGTGGCCAATTAAACAACCTAGTTACCAAATGAATCCCAACTATGCAGCTCAAGTGAAGGCTGAATTGGATCGGCTGTTGAAAGTAGGCATTATTGTTACCATTGAGCATGTTGAATGGATCTCTCCTATTGTCATTGTCCCGAAGAAAAACAAGCAATTATTCATTTGTGTGGATTACCAGAAGTTGAATGCAGCTATGGTGCCTGATCCCTTTCCACTTCCCTTTTTGGACATGATGCTCATGATGTTGCTGGACGAGAAATGTATCCCTTTTTGGATGGTTATAGTGGCTATAATCAAGTGCACATGGCTGAAATGGATATTCCAAAAACTGCGTTTATTACGAATTGGGGCATATATGCTTGTACGGTGATGTGGTTTGGTCTCCGCAATGCTCCCAATACCTTTCAACGATGCATGCAAGAAATATTTTCTCCTTATTTAACTACTTTTATGCGAGTGTATTTGGATGATTTTTCGTTATTTGGTGATGCATCGGCTCACCTCTATCACCTATGTTGCTACTTTTCTAAGTGTCGGGAGTTTTGTTTGTGCTTAAATCCCAACAAGTCGGTCTTTTTAGTTTCTTGTGATGAATCGCTCGGTCATATTATTTCACAACACGGCATTCAAGTGGACCCTAATAAAGTGAAAGCAGTGTTGAATGCACATGCCTCTACGACACCAAATAAAGTTATGAGATTCCTTGGACAAATATGCTGGCATGGATGACATCTTCGATGGCTCGCTCAGGTGGCTATACCACTGAATCGGCTGATTACTAGGAATCCTTGACAGTCTGCGTGGACTAAGGAATTCCAACGTTCATTTGATCGTCTGAAAATACTCTTAACACAGGCTCCTGTTTTGCAAGCATTGAACTGGAAACTCCCGTTCCATGTCTTTGTGGATGTGTCTGATAGTGCAATCAATAGTGTGTTAATGCGGCAACATGACAAGTGGTTTCACCCTATTTATTATGCTAGTCGACGATTAGCCGCTGCTAAACGGAATTACTCGATCACTGAACGTGAATGTCTTGGTTTAGTTTATTCGGTCAAAAATTCCGACACTATTTACTGGGATGCTCATTTACCTTTCATGTGGACCATGCTGCTCTACTTTATCTGGTATGACAACAACATTTAGGTGGCAGATTAGCCAAGTGGGTGTTGTTGCTGCAAGAATCTGATTATGAGGTGGTCCATCGCCTGGGATCAACGCATGCTCTTATTGATTTTTTGTCTTAGCTTGATTCCGGTGAACTCCCTAGTGGTATTGATGATACAACTCCAGCTATCTATGCGACTGAGTCAGTTCAGGATGATGCCTAGGTGCTCCCTACGGCATCGTACTATGATACCCTTATGATTTTTCTAATGAGTGACTGTCCCCCGAGTAATACTTCCATGTCTTCTTGCCATAAATTGGCCATGTACAGTCATCGATTTCGGATAATTGTGGGACAATTGTATTATATGGATCCAGCTGGTGCGCTTTTATGATGTATCCCACCACATGAAGTTTCTTCTGTCATTCAAATGGCTCATTCTACTCCATTCGATGGCCATTTTTCAATCAACCTTACATACAGGAAAATTCTACAGAGTGGATTATGGTGGCCCACTATGCAGCGTGACATTGCTACTCATGTCCAACAGTGTGATGCTTGCCAACAATCTGGGCAACCTTTACAATGGCATCATTTTCCGCGTCAGCCTGTACTTCCCCTTGAGCCTTTTCAAAAGTGGGGATTGGATTTCATTGGCCCCATTCTTGCTATAGTTACTAATCATCCGTATATTCTTACGTGTACTGGTTATGCTACTCGGTGGGCTGAAACCTGGGATTTACGGTCTGCAACTGCTTTGGTGGTCACCAAATGTTTGATGAGTGATGTTTTTCCTCATTACGGTCTTCCCTTGGATATTGTTTCTGATCAAGGTACACATTTTGCTAATACCTTAATGCAAGTGCTCACTCACACCTTTAAGATTGTCCATAAATTTAGTTTCCCTTACTATCCTCGTGCGAACGGACTCATCAAAAGTACCAATAAAACCCTTGTAAACATGCTAAAGAAACTTGTGATGGAAGGTCCGAAGCGTTGGGATCAATTCCCTCCTTTGGTCTTATGGGCTTACCATCTACTTATAAGGTTGCTACCGGAAGTACACCTTTTAAATTGGCATATGGACTGGAGGCAATTGCACTTATGGAATTGATGGTACCTAGTTTACGAGTGGCATTGGAGCATAAGTTATTACCTGAAGAGTCCTTCCCTTTCCAGTTGGATGTGTTGCGGTCTTTGGATGAACAATGTCTTGAAAGCTTTCTGGTGCTTCAAGAAGTGCAACTACGGCAAGCTAAGACCCATGATCGATTCCTCAAGACACCCATCTTTACCAAAGGACAATTAGTTCTTTTTTACAATGCTAAGTCTAATTGTTCATCTAGCAAGTTCAAGCTTTGTTGGGTTCGGTCCCTACCATATTGCAGATCAGGTCAAACCAGCTACTTTTTGGTTATCTACATTAACTGGTACTCTTCTCCCTAACCCCATCAATGGGTTGAAACTTCATCTGTATTGTCCACCGTCTACTTCATCTTAACTTGGTGATGGTATTATTTTTATTCATCTAGCTTTTGTATCTTAACCACTATTTACATTATGCATGTTTCAGTTGACCATCTGACCGTAAAATTCCCGTTTTGATTAATTATCCATGATTCGCAGCCGCAATCCATCCTTGGGAATTCCTTAATGCACTTATGTTGTCATTATGCATGCATGTTTCCCTCCACTGGTGTTGATTGTGTTTTCTACCTGTGCTTCCATCCTGCGTTCTTACTTAACCGAGATCTTCGTCCTCTTTTTTGATGGAGAGTGTTAATCTCCAAAAGAACAAGCAACTCTTGAATTTAGAGCACCTCTATATCAAGCGTAACTCAAAACCTTAACTAATTTAGAGGCTCAATGAAAATTTTGGATAAACTGTGAAGAAGAAGACTCTACAGAAACTCTACTGCACATAACTTGTAACTTCTAACACTTGTAACTTCTAACACTTGGTTCTCTCAATCTAGAATGTGTTTATGCAAATGCTTTTAGCCATAGGTAGCTTACCTTCCAACTTAAAGAATGAGTGCTTGCTTGCTCAAAACTTTACACTGTAACTTCTAACACTTGGTTCTCTCAATCTAGAATGTGTTTATGCAAATGCTTTTAGCCATAGGTAGCTTACCTTCCAACTTAAAGAAATCTCGATTGAGACACCTGTAACTTCTAACACTTGGTTCTCTCAATCTAGAATGTGTTTATGCAAATGCTTTTAGCCATAGGTAGCTTACCTTCCAACTTAAAGAATGAGTGCTTGCTTGCTCAAAACTTTACACTGTGGAAGGAGAACTGACCAAAACATTAGCATCGAAGTTTGCACCTCCTGCAACTTCTCTTCTTTCCACTTACAGATATAAATGTTCCTACACTCAATTCTCTCAATCTGATCACAATTAGAAGCTGAAAATTTGTACAGAGGTCAACCAACTATAGATTAGACTTATACAAAAGCATTTCACAAAAGATTCAACACAGAAGGAGAATACTCATAAAGATCGGGTGCAACATTTTTCATTTCTGAGAAATTTACATATGAGTAATGAGAGAGATTCTATTCACTTCTAAAATTTCTATTGATATCTAATTCTCCTCAAAACTTGTTCTAACACATTCTCTCCTTATTTGCCCCGGCATTTTCTTTGTATATATTGGCAAATATTTACAAGCTCATGACCATACGAAAGTATAAGATGAACTGACTCTAAATTAATGTACATATGTATACACATCTTCATCTTTTGGATATGCACTTCCTTCATGCTTCATAACTTGATCTTTTCTTCAGTCCTTGACTTCCAAGCCTTCATCAAAACTTCAATTGTTGATTGCCCTGCACCAATAGCTCCCCCTCAATCATCAATTGAGGTTTTATCTATCTTCTTTATGCCTGCCATGTCCTTGAATCTCTGTAGCTTTGGTCAATCCAAACTCTTGGTTAGCATATCAGCTATCTGATCTTTTGTTGAAGTATGTATTACTTCAATCCCTTTATCCATCACCTTCTCTCTTAGAAAGTGATACTAAATCTCAATGTGTTTGGTCCTGGCATGAAAAACAGGATTAGCAGCTAAATACAATGAACTCATGTTATCTCCATGAATAGTGGGTGTACTATGAATGATATCAAAACTCTTCAATAGAGTCAAGCCATATCATTTCCTTTGCAGCTTCCACCAAACCTTTATACTCTGCTTCTGTAGATGACAAAGCAACTGTGTGTTGCTTCTTTGAACACCATGAAATTAACTTATCTCCCACATAACACAAGTATCCATAAGTTGATCTCCTATCATCAGGATTTCCTGCCCAATCTGCATCACTATATATCTTGATGTTTGTATTTGATGTAAAACCATAATATAAACCCTCTTTGAGTGTACCCTTAATGTACCTCAACACTCTTTGTACTACAATCCAATGTTCTTTCCTAGGACAATGCATGAATTGAGACAATACTCCAACTGCATATGACAAGTCAGGCCTAGTTAAAGTAGCATAAATCAAACGACCAACCAAACTTTGATATAGCTTCATATCTTTGAACTCTTCTCCTCCATATCTGCTTAATTTGTGATTCACCTCCATTGGAGTAGGTGCTACCCTGCAATCATTCATTTTAAACTTGATCAACAAGTTCTTCAAGTACCTTTCTTGAGTTATATACACTCCATGTTGAGTGTATGAGATCTCCATGCCCAAGAAATATGACAAGTCTCCCAAGTCACTAATCTTGAACTCTTTCTCCATTTGCTTCTTTAGGCTTTGAATGCCTTTCTCATCTGTACCTGTAAGAATTATGTCATCAACATATATGCACATGTGAATGCACCCATCATCACTTTCTTTAAGAAGCAAGCTACTATCTGCTTTAGATACTTGGAATCCAAGTTCTTTCAAGAACTTCACAAGTCATAATATTGATTGTACATGCATACCAAGTACCTTGCTCATCAAATGTAACATCCTTAGACACAAGGAATTGTTTTTTGGATGGTCTCCACAACCTATATCCCATCTGCTTATCATCATATCCAATAAACACATATTTTTCAGCTTTAGGCTCCAATTTATGCCTCAATTGAGATGGCACATATGCATATGCCAAACATCCAAATACTTTTCAATGATCTAGAGTAGGTCTCTTACCCCACCATGCCTCATATGGTGTCATACCCTGCAAAGCTTTACATGGTAATCTATTAACCAAATAATTAGCTGTATTTACAGCCTCAGCCCACAAATAATTTAGGCAATTTTTCTCCTTCATCATGGATCTTGCAAACTCCTACCTCTTTCATTGAAATGTCCAAGCCTTTTGTGCCAAAGATCTAACTTAGAGATCTTATGTCCTCCATAGGTATACAAGGCATGACCAACATTACCTTGGATCTTCAATGTGAATAATCTTCCTTCTTTCTTCCCTAAAACAATTTGTTTATACCCATTGCTAGGGTCTTCCACAAACACTCCTTCATTAGTGAACCTAACTTCATAACCTTTTTCAACAATTTGACCTACACTTATCAGATTCTTAGGAATTGTAGGAACATACAAAAACTTACTCAAGAGAGTACTACCATCCTTGGCCTTCACTGATCCAATTGACTTCACATTATGCTTTGTATTGTCACCTGTTTGAACTACATGATTAGTTACCTTACTATCCAAATCAGTCATCAAATCTATGTTGCCGCTCACGTGATTTCTACACCCTGCGTCAATGTAGAAGACTCTTTGGTCTTCACTTTGCCTTTCACAAGTTGCATTCATTATCAAAGTTGAATCCTCCTTCTGATCTGAAGCATAATTGTAGTAGGTATTGTTGTATTGTTGACTTTGGAATCCTCTACCTGCATTTCTTCCAAAGTAACCTCTACTACCTCTACCTCTGAAATTACCTCTTTGATTTCTGCCACCTCTTCCTCTTGAATTAAAATTCTGATTATATCCACCATTACTCTGAGTATTATGCCAACAATCATTAGCTAAGTGATTTGTCTTACCACAAATCCAACAAGCTTTGACTCCATCTTTATTACTCCTACCTCTTCCTCTACCTTTGCCACCTCCTCTTCCTCTTAGGAAGTTAGCTTGGCTAGTTGTGCCTTCATCTTCATTTTCTTGTTGCTTTCCTTTGATATTCTTCTTCTTATTCTTTGAATACATTGCTTGACCTGCACTCTTATCACTTTCACCTTTGACATCCTGCTCAAAGGTTAGCATATGTCCTAGCAACTGATTTAAATCAGGAGTGAAATGATCAAGTGATAATTCAGTAGACAAAATGAATGGCTTCCATTTGTCATCACCTCTCAAACCTGTAAGGATTTGCCTTACCAATTTATCCTCCTCAATGTCTTCATCAACTGCTCCTAATGCATCTGCAATGTCCTTCATCCTTGTTACATAATCTGAGATGGATTGAGAGGCCTTCTTCTTGAATGTAGTAAATTCCGCCCACAAGGATGCCTTCCTTGACTTTGTGGTGTTTTGGAAATGCTCCTCCAAAGCATTCCATATATCACTTGCACTTTCAAGACCTCTAATGTGAGGTAGCAAGTAATCATTAACTGCTATATAGATAATGCTCCTGGCTTGAGCATCTTTCTTCATCCAAGTCTTCAAATCCGATAATTCCTCCCTAGTTGGAACGATCTCTGAACTAAGGCTTTTCTTCTTCACCTGTAATATAACCTATCAAGTCTTTGCCCATAAGGTGAGCTTCCATCCTCATTGACCATGCTGGATAGTTCTCTGTATCCAACTTCTCTATTTGAAGAGAATCTCCCATCCTTTCTTCACCTGTGTATTAAATCCTTCTAGCTTTATGAGGAATAAGGTTACCTTTACTTCGAATGACACTCCTTTTGTCTTCCTTGATGTCGTATGGCCTCCTCAAGCTTTGCTCTCAAGCTTTCACCTTTTGAATCTTTAATTGTTTAATTCTTTATGACTACAGCAGTCGGGGTCCTGCTTCCTTCAATTTTGATACTTCTTGCTCTGATACCACTGATGGAGAGTGTTAATGTCCAAAATAACAAGCTACTCTTGAATTTAGAGCACCTCTATATCAAGAGTAACTCAAAACCTTCACTAATTTAGAGGCTCAATGAAAATTTTGGATAAATTGTGAACAAGAAGACTCTATAGAAAGTCTGTTGCACATAACTCTCTCATTGACTTATCAAATGTGTAAAGTTTTTGGTAAAACTTTGCACAAGGTGTTGCCTATAGTTTGCGCACCTCCTCCAATTTAAATCATTCCAAAAGACTCAGTAGATCTTGAGAAATGATCTTAACAAGTCACCTATGTCTAAACCTGTTCTTCTGAGAAGTCGATTCAGACACCTATAACTTCTAACACTTGGTTCTCTCAATCTAGAACCGTTTACACAAATGCTTTTAGCCATAGGTAGCTTACCTTCCAACTTAAAGAATGAGTGCTTGCTTGCTCAAAACTTTACACTGTGGAAGGAGAACTGACCAAAACATTAGCATCAAATTTTGCACCTCCTGCAACTTCTCTTCTTTCCACTTACACATATAAATGTTCCTACACTCAATTCTCTCAGTTTGATCACAATTAGAAGCTGAAATTTTGTACAGAGGACAAATCAACTATAGAATTAGACTTGTACAAAAGCATTTCACAAAAGATTCAACACAGAAGGAGAATACTCAGAAAGATCGGGCGCAACATTTTTCATTTCTGAGAAATTTACATATGAGTGATGAGAGAGATTCTATTCACTTCTAAAATGTCTATTGACATCTAATTCTCCTCAAAACTTATTCTAACACATTCTCTCCTTATTTGCCTCGACATTTTCTTTGTATATATAGGCAAATATTTACAAGCTCATGACCATACAAAAGTATAAGATGAACCGACTCTAAATTAATGTACATATGTATACACATCTTCATCTTCTCGATATGCACTTCCTTTATGCTTCATAACTTGATCTTTCCTTCAGTCTTTGGCTTCCAAGCCTTCATCAAAACTTCAATTGTTGATTGCCCTGCACCAACTTTTTTTGCCATTGTGTTCTTGTGCTCTGTGTATTCCTCATGATACTATTGCGCATTCGACTTATGTCAACTGCCATGGAAGCTCTTGCCAATATTACCACTTTTCGTGCCAGTTTATCTCCCGACTTGAGTGATTTCTTGTGTACCTATGGGTTATTGGCGTTTGTCGAGTTGCCTTGGCATTCCGTCGAATGTCATCCCTACTTCGCTCAAGTCATTGCCGCCATTGCCAATACCTCCCAGACGGAGACCTGCTGGCCGATTACCTGCCTAAATCCACGCATCGTTGTTACTCTGAATACTGTGGCTGAAGGATTCCATCTACCTCAAGACAGAAGTCTGGATGTCCCCTGCTTCCTATGGCAATGATGAAGCAATTATTTCCTCGCCAGTCTTCTAACGAGTTCGCTATCCTCTACCGACCCGAATCGGAATGCTCTGCACTTCAATTTTTGGTCACTGCTCTCAACCTACAAAAATGCACATATAGGATATCTCGGCCATTTTATTCCATGATTCACGCTACTGCCCGAGAATTAGTTAACTAGGCGTTATTCTTCTTCCGACGAATCCACCGTGAGTGTCAGGCAATCTCACGACAGATAGCTAAAGGTGATATTCCTCGGACTTGTCTTCCTCATCTTCTCTCCTTTCTCCTTCTTGCTGTTCAACCTATTCAACCTCCTCCGACGAATACCCTTCTCTTCTACAAAGAATCAGAGAAAGTCATGGGTGTTGATGATGATAATAAAGACCTTCTGCAATTCTTTTAGGAGAAACGTAGGAAAATCAGTCCTTCGTAGAGTCACGCACAAGCCTCTTCCGCTGACACTGTCATGAAAGATGTTCAACCCCTTAACACGGTCGATCAGCAACAGGAAACTCCTGATAAAGCACCAGAAACAATCGTGGAGACTCTTAACCAAACTGAGCAAATGTAGAATGAGGAGTCTATCGTTCATCCAGACGTTCAACCAGATACGGTGGTCTCCACTGCACCTCCTTCCTTGTTGGAGCAGAACAATCATCAATAGTGATTATATGAAGATCAAATTGAGAAGATATGTGGAAGAATGAAGATTACTTTCAGAGGAAGAAAATAGAATCAGAAAGGTTTCTTTTGTATATTACTCTTGTAAATAGTTCAATGTATTTTGAAAAAGATGACGAGTTAGACTCGTATATATATCTACAGATACGTATTCATAGTAAGAGAGAATGATATAGATCAGATAGAGAAGAATAGATGAAGAGGTGATGAACATTGTATGTATCATCAACCATATGTATGAAAAGTAATGAAGAAGAAAATGTTGTAGAATTCTGCGCGTCGATCTTCTCTCCCATTCTCCTTCTGTGCTTAATCTTTTGAAGAATCCTTTTGCACGTATCTAAGTCCATAGCTAATCTATCTATGGCTAGAATTTGAGAGGTTAATTTCAATCAGGCTGTGAGAATTTTGTTTAGGAACATTCATATGTGAAGATGTTCTGAGAGTCGAGAAATCTGGCGCACATTTCATCTTTAAAGAAATGGTCAGTGCTCAGTCTACAGTGTAAAGTTTTACACAAGTGAGGGCTCAAAATCTAAGTTGGAAGGTAAGCTATCTATGGCTAGAAGATCTTGATCAAACGGGTTCAGAGTTGAGAGAACCAGTGCTAAGAAGTTGCAGGTGTCAAAGTCGCCATTGCAGAGAAGCACTTTCAGACATAGGTAAAGTGTTTCACACATTTCTCAGTGTGTACTTAATCTTTTTGAGAGATTTAACTTGGCAAAGTTGCGCAACCTTAAGGCGAAGTGTTGTGCAAAGTTTTATCAAAAACGTTACAGGATTGATTAGTCAATGAGTGACTAATCTACAGCAGACTTTTCTGAAGAAACTGAATTCTTCAGAATAATCAATTTCCTGATAATTTGGTGAAGATTCTCTAAATTAGGTGGAGTCTAAAGTTGATCTTGATATAGAGGTGATCTAATTTCAAGGTCAACTTGTTCTTTTGGAGATTAACACTCTCCATCAGTGGTATCAGAGCAGGTTGTGTCAAAATTGAAGTGAAGAAGACTCCGACTATTGCAGAAGTACAAATCTTTACATCTTGAAGGTGCAGAAGGGTAAAGGTTGAAGAAAATTTGAAGGAAGACATACAAAGAGCATCAAAAGGATCAGAAGGAGCAACATTCGAAGTAAAGGTACATTTATTATCTGTAAAGGTTAAAGATTTGAAGCTACAGGTGAAGTAAAGATGGGAGATAGTCTCCAAATTGAAAAGTTGGATAGAGAGAACTATCCTGCATGGTCTATGAGGATGGAAGCTCATCTTATGAGCAAAGATCTGATAGGATACATCACAGGAGATGAAGAAAAGCCAGAATTCAGAGATCCTAGTGTTCCAACTAGGGAGGAGCTTGCAGATTTGAAGAATTGGATGAAGAAGGATGCTCAAGCAAGAAGCATCATCTACATGGCAGTCAATGACTATTTGCTTCCTCACATTAGAGGACTTGAGAGTGCTTGTGACATTTGGAATGCTTTGGAAGAGCATTTCCAAAATACAACCAAATCAAGGAAGGCTTCACTATGGGCAGAGTTTACTACCTTCAAGAAGAAGGCCTCACAATCAATTTCTGATTATGTGACAAAGATGAAGGACATTGCAGATTCTTTAGGTGCAGTTGATGAAGATATTGAAGAAGACAAATTGGTAAGACAAATACTCACAGGGCTAAGAGGAGATGAGAAATGGAAGCCTTTCATTTTATCTACAGAACTTTCATTAGATCATTTTACTCCTGATTTGAATCAATTGTTAGGTCATATGCTAACTTTTGAGAATGATATCAAAGGAGATGTTGATAAGAGTGCAAGGCATGCAATGTATTCTAAAGACAAGAAGAAAGCTAACAAAGGAAAGCAACAATCAGGTGAAGAAGAAGGTACATCAAACCAAGCAAATTTCATAAGAGGAAGAGGAAATGGCAGAAGTAGAGGAAGAGGCAGAAACAACAAAGAGAATGCAAGAGCTTGTTGGATATGTGGTAAGACCAATCATCTATCTCATGATTGTTGGCACAATAATCAAAACAATGGTAATTATCAGAACTTTAATCAAAGAGGAAGAGGAGGTAGATTTCAGAGAGGAAATTTCAGAGGTAGAGGTGGTAGGAATTCTTTTGGAAGAGGTGGTGGAAGAAACTTCCAAAGTCAATCCTATAATAACACCTACTACAACTATGCATCAGATCAAAAGGAGGACTCGACTCTCATTATGAATACATGTGAAACTTCACATGAGGACATGAGAGTGTTTTATATTGATTCAGGATGTAGTAATCATTTGAGTGGAAATATTGCTTTGATGACTGACCTAGATCATAATGCAATTAATCATACAGTTCAGACAGGTGATAATACAAAGCATAAGGTAAAGTCAATTGGTTCAGTCAAAGCTAAAGATGGGAGCACTCTTCTGAGTAAGGTACTTTATGTTCCCACAATTCCAAAGAATTTGATCAGTGTAGGTCAAATTGTGGAAAAAGGTTATGAGGTAAGGTTCACCAATGATGGAGTTTATGTGGAAGACCCTAGTCAAGGGTATAAACAAATTATTGCAGGAAAGAAAGAAGGAAGGCTTTTCACATTGAAGGTACAAGGGAATGTTGGACATGCTATGTTCACATATGGAGAGCAGAAGGTGTCAGAATTGGATCTTTGGCACAAAAGACTTGGACACTTTAATGAAAGAGGTATCAAAGAAATGATTAACAATGATTCAGTGCTTGGAATGCCTAACATTGCAGGTCAACATATGACATACAGATGTGAGGCATGTCAATTAGGTAAGGCTCATAAGCAATCCTATTCCAAACATGGGTTTATGTATTCAGAAAGACTTGAATTGGTGCATACAGATGTGTGGGGTCCTTCAAAGGACTTTAGTATAAATGGTTCAAGATATTATGTTATATATGTTGATGATGCTACCAGGTGGATCACAATTTATGTGATTAAGGAAAAGTCAGAAGTGTTTAATACATTTAAACACTATCATGCATATGCAGAAAGGATTACAGGTCAAAAATTGAAGAGACTAAGGTCAGATGGAGGGGGAGAGTATTTTTCAAATGAGTTCAATGATTATTTGTGGAATGCAGGTATAAAGAGAGAAGTTACTTGCAGGTACTCTCCTCAACAAAATGGGGTAGCAGAAAGAAGAAATAGGACTCTTGTTGAGTTTGCAAGGTCCATGATGAAAGAGAAGAATTGCCCAAATTATTTGTGGGCTGAGGCTGTTAATACAGCTACATATTTGGTGAATAGATTGCCTTGTAAAGCTTTGCAGGGTATGACACCATATGAAGCTTGGTGGGGTAAGAAACCTACCTTGGATCATTGCAGAATATTTGGGTGCTTGGCATATGCATATGTGCCATCTCAATTGAGGCATAAGTTGGAGCCTAAAGCAGAGAAGTATGTTTTCATTGGTTATGATGATAAGCAAATGGGATACAGGTTGTGGAGTCCATCCACAAAGCAATTTATTGTATCCAAGGATGTTACATTTGATGAGCAAGGTACTTGGTATGCAGGTAAATATAATGTACATGCAGATGATGAAGAAGTAGTGGATCAAAGGAAAGGTAAAGCAAAGATTCAATTACTTGATGAAAGTGAGAGTAATGAAGTGCAGATTGAAGTTGAAGAGAGGCCAAGGTTTGATCCAGAATGTGATGAACCAGAGACCTCAAGAAGTGCAGAAGTTAGGAGATCATCTAGGCACAAATGGCAACCTACAAGGTATAGCTATGACACTTCATTCTTGACTACTAAAGATTATGCTTATTTGGTAAAAGCAGATGAAGACCCTTCTACATATGAAGAAGCCAAAGGGAAGAAGAATTGGGAAGATGCTATGCAAGAGGAGTATGATGCATTGATAGAGAATGAAACATGGGATTTTGTTCCTAAACCTAATAGTCAGAAGATTATTGGATGTAAGTGGGTTTACAAAACAAAGAGATTTGCAGATGGAAGTGTGTCTAGGTACAAAGCTAGACTTGTTGTGAAAGGGTATGCACAGACATATGGAGTGGACTATGATGAGACTTATAGTCCTGTGGCAAAGATGACAACCATCAGGACACTCATTGCAATTGCTGCTTGTAAAGGTTGGAAGTTGTCTCAATTAGATGTTAAAAATGCTTTCTTGAATGGTTACATTTCAGATGAAGTCTACATGGAGCAACCAGATGGGTTCAAAGATCAAGTGAGTCCAAATTATGTATGTAAGCTCAAGAGAGCTTTGTATGGGTTGAAGCAAGCCCCAAGGGCTTGGAATTATAGGCTTGTAAAATTCTTGAATGATCTTGGATTTCAAGCATCAAAGGCAGATAGTAGCTTGCTAGTCAAAGCAAGTGAAAATGGATTCATTTATGTGTGTATTTATGTTGATGACATAATACTTACAGGAACAGATGATAAAGAGATACAAATGATCAAGAAGCAGATGGAGAAAGAGTTCAAAATCAGTGATTTGGGGAACCTATCATTCTTCTTGGGAATGGAGATTTCTTATACTCAACATGGAGTATATGTGACCCAAGAAAGGTATCTTAAAAATTTGCTAACCAAGTTTAAAATGGAAGATTGTAGGGTTGCACCTACACCTTTGGAAGTGAACCATAAATTGTCTAGGTTTGGAGGAGAAGAGTTCAGAGATATGAAACTTTATCAAAGTTTGGTTGGTAGCTTGATTTATGCTACATTGACAAGGCCTGACTTGTCATATGCAGTTGGTGTGCTTTCACAATTCATGCATTGTCCTAGAAAGGAACATTGGATTGCAGGACAAAGAGTACTTAGGTACATCAAGGGTACACTCAAAGAAGGGTTGTACTATGGGTTTACTTCAGATACAAGAATCAAGATATATAGTGATGCAGATTGGGCAGGTAATGTGGATGATAGAAGATCAACACATGGATACTTGTGCTATGTAGGAGACAAATTGATTTCATGGTGTTCCAAGAAGCAACATACAGTTGCTTTGTCATCTACAGAAGCAGAATATAAAGGTATGGTGGAAGCTGCAAAAGAGGTAATATGGCTAAAGACACTTTTGAAAGTTTTTGATGTGATTCAGAGTACTCCTATTATTTGTGGAGACAATATGAGTTCATTATACTTGGCAGCTAATCCTGTATTTCATGCTAGAACTAAGCATATTGAAATACAGTATCATTTTCTGAGAGAGAAGGTCATTGAGAAGGAAATTGAAGTCATACACACCCCTACAAAAGATCAACTTGCAGATATGATGACTAAAAGTTTGGATGGACCTAAGTTGCAGAGGTTTAAAGATATGGCAGGAATAAAGAAGATGCAGGTAATCACAATTGAAGATTGAGGGGGAGTTGTTGGAGCAGAACAATCATCAATAGTGATTATATGAAGATCAAATTGAGAAGATATGTGGAAGAATGAAGATTACTTTCAGAGGAAGAAAATAGAATCAGAAAGGTTTCTTTTGTATATTACTCTTGTAAATAGTTCAATGTATTTTGAAAAAGATGACGAGTTAGACTCGTATATATATCTACAGATACGTATTCATAGTAA
This sequence comes from Ceratopteris richardii, assembly GCA_020310875.1. NCBI lineage: Eukaryota > Viridiplantae > Streptophyta > Polypodiopsida > Polypodiales > Pteridaceae > Ceratopteris > Ceratopteris richardii. The sequence continues at coordinate 110,198,223 of CM035418.1, forward strand.
GAGAGAATGATATAGATCAGATAGAGAAGAATAGATGAAGAGGTGATGAACATTGTATGTATCATCAACCATATGTATGAAAAGTAATGAAGAAGAAAATGTTGTAGAATTCTGCGCGTCGATCTTCTCTCCCATTCTCCTTCTGTGCTTAATCTTTTGAAGAATCCTTTTGCACGTATCTAAGTCCATAGCTAATCTATCTATGGCTAGAATTTGAGAGGTTAATTTCAATCAGGCTGTGAGAATTTTGTTTAGGAACATTCATATGTGAAGATGTTCTGAGAGTCGAGAAATCTGGCGCACATTTCATCTTTAAAGAAATGGTCAGTGCTCAGTCTACAGTGTAAAGTTTTACACAAGTGAGGGCTCAAAATCTAAGTTGGAAGGTAAGCTATCTATGGCTAGAAGATCTTGATCAAACGGGTTCAGAGTTGAGAGAACCAGTGCTAAGAAGTTGCAGGTGTCAAAGTCGCCATTGCAGAGAAGCACTTTCAGACATAGGTAAAGTGTTTCACACATTTCTCAGTGTGTACTTAATCTTTTTGAGAGATTTAACTTGGCAAAGTTGCGCAACCTTAAGGCGAAGTGTTGTGCACAGTTTTATCAAAAACTTTACAGGATTGATTAGTCAATGAGTGACTAATCTACAGCAGACTTTTCTGAAGAAACTGAATTCTTCAGAATAATCAATTTCCTGATAATTTGGTGAAGATTCTCTAAATTAGGTGGAGTCTAAAGTTGATCTTGATATAGAGGTGATCTAATTTCAAGGTCAACTTGTTCTTTTGGAGATTAACACTCTCCATCATTCCTCCCCAAAAGCTGCGAGTCAAGGTACTGATACCGCACATATAGTAACACCTCCCCCTTCCTAGTCTAAGGTGCCCTTACCTCCTAGTCCTCCTCCCTCACCTCATCATTCGGTGACCATCTCCCATTCTCAACCTATTCCCTCTTCTCCTGATTACTCCCCCCCTTCCTCTTCAGCCACAGTTTTTGTCAACCCCTCTCGACCCGTATCAACCTTTATAGTACCCGATTCATTTGCCCAGCTAGCCCAAATTGTTGATTTTCTCCTCCACCTATCTAAGCAAATCCCTAATCAGCTACATGATGCTCATCAATCCCTCCGTACTGAATACCAAGCAAAGGTAGACCGGTTGGAAGCCGACATCGCACCACTACAAGAATAAATTTTTGTGGTCAAGGCAGATGCAAATCTATTACAGGAACATGCTACAATTTTACAGGGATAGGTAGCAAAGAAAGATGATATTATTGCGGCTAGAGATGTAGAGATTGCTCAGCTCAAACAAGCAATGACGGATAAGGAGGATGCTATGAAAGCTTTAGGTTCTGCATTAGACACTACTCGCAACAGATTCATCGCTGTAGAATAGGCTTATCAAGTGCTGGTTGACAAAACATTACAAGCAGAGACATAACTAAAGAAGGTTACAAAAGAGTTATTTCATAAAGGCCAAGTTTTGGATGAAGAAATTGGATGAACCGTAAAGTTAAAGAAGGAAATCGAATCTATACAAAAAGAACGCTAGGATTTTTCCAGGACTATGCATTTTCAGCAGCAGGAGTTAGAACACAGGGAGAAACAACTCAACATCTAGCAGGAAAGGTTGTCAAGAATTGATGCAGAAATAGCTGAAGCAAAGTTACACAGAGATTTAGCTCTCGCAAATGATTTTTATTTGCAAGAGGCATTTTTGCAGAATCAGTGTGAAATTTTGTTATCACAAGTTATTGCTTCTAGCTCTATGCGGACTGATGCTCATTTAGTAGAACCCCATATCCTACAAGATATGCTAGAATCATTGAAGCAGAAAATCTCCCGTACATTTAAACTAGCTCGCACCATGTACATTGAGGGCATCATTGACGATTCTTAGTTTTTTTTGTAATACAAACTTCTGGGTTCGAGTCCACCGTGTGTGCAAGTGTTAGTCCGTCGAAAAGGAATGTCATTATATTTAGTGGAAAATGTAATGGGGAAAAGATGCACATCGAAAGGATGTAGTGCAATCGTTGTAACCTTTTCATAATAGAAGAGGCGCGTGGAAGAGAGAAGCAGTTCATTATACTATTGTACTGTTCTTTTAATGTTGGATATTGAGTAATTGTGGTGATGTTATTGATATTCTATGAGTCATTGGTAAAGTATAAGGTTAATGGTAATCGTGTGTTAAGTGATCAAGGATTCACATATTTCGCTTGCGGTGAATATTGTGTGATGTTGCATATTGGTTGAAGAGATTAGCAGTTAAGTCCGTCAAAATTGTCAGATTAAGTTAATGAAGAATTCACTATAGTAACAAATTGAACGGGGAAAATACATATAGGGCCTCTGTATCACAGAGCCCTGACCATCACAAGAACCCATTGGTAGTTTTGTTCCAGTAATAATTAATCCAACGGTTAACACTTTAACAGTACCTTGCCATTTGCTTCTACCTGTGTATTCATTCCCCTTCAAGAGGGATTATCCCACATATAATGTAATTTGGAGTGCCCACTCCAACTCTATATAAGGAGGTCCTCTCCCCCCATTTGTACTCGGTTAGAAGCTTGAGGAGCCTACACCATGCTCTTGGAAAGCTCACTCTAATCCATGTGAGCTTTTCCATTTCATGGTTTACTCATTTTTGAGTCTCACACTCTTTCAGTTTGGGAGTACACTCTTCTTTTCATTTTGAGTGCTAGGTGGAGGTCTTGGTGGTCATTTTGGTGGTGGTGCTTGTAGAGCTTGGTAGTGTGGCTCTCCACTCATTGGGAGAGATCCTTTGCCATCGTTTTTATGCTCTTTTTGGGTTGTATAATGCCCATTTGCCCACCCTCTCACCCTTATTCTTCATTATTTTATGCCCCCTTCAACACCATTTTCCCTCCCTCTCCCCCTTGGTATTGGCGTTCTTTGATGATTTGTGCTCCATTTCATGGTCAATTATGAAGCATTGAGTTTGCATCTCATCTATTTTTGAATGTATCAACACTTTGGCAAAAATTTCTGTCACTCTCATGGTCATTTTGTGAAGTTCATTGAGAATCTCAAGTTGTTGAAGTGTTAAAAAACATGCTTCCTTTGACTGTGGTATATGTGATGCCTCTCAAACATTTTTTGTACTTATAAGTAGTACAAAGCAGGAGATGTGGAATCATCCATTCTCTGCTTGAATCTCTCCACATTGAGTTGAGGCAAGGTGTCTTTGTACATTTGAATGGTTCACCTAAGTGCTGAGCATTTTTATTCTGACTCCAATTTGTTTTCTCGTCCCAACAGTGAGCAAAAGTATACAATCAACACCAAGGACCTGCATACCAGAAATGTTTGCAATTATGTAGTCTGTTGAGCCTCTGTAGTTGAATGATGATCTACACCAGTCCGTTTGGCCCTTCTTGGATTCTGGCCTGATATGCTTTAAGCATCATATTAAGGTCCTCGGGAGTGGGATCAGCTAATACTGATCCTGCTTGGGGTGGTGGGTGGGTTACGTGGGGTGTATTAGGGGGTGGAGGGATGGAGGGTGATGGGGATGGTAGCGGTGGGAATGTGTGAGAGTGCGGTTGGGATGTGATCTCGATGATTTTGGCCTTGGTTTCTCGTAGACTTTCCTCAAGTTCACTCATCTTCTTTGCCCATTGCCTTTTCATACGTTCACGGCTATCTCTCCAAGCTCTAGTCCTTTTCTTGGTTATGCTCTGAGTTTCACTAGCTGTTGGGCTCTTTTCCTGGTCTACCCCTTGGTTTTGCTGCAATGCTTGAGCTCTAGTGACTACCTGTACGGGAGCAGTGGAAGTGACACTTCCTGTGGAATCTACCACTAACCCAATAACGTTGATAGGCGTGATTTTTGGCATATTATTGGGGTTCTTTGGGCAATCTTGTAAGAGATGCTCTTTTCCACAATCTTGGCAAAAGCCTTGGATCGTCACTGACTGGGGTTGTGTAGGTGGAGGTAAAGGACAATAACGAATGAGGTGATCTCCTTGGCATCTGTAGCACGGTCCTCTTGGGAATGGAGGTCTTACTTGCCTAGGTTGAGGCCTAGGGTTGGGGTTTGCATACATGACGTTTGTGTAATCTGACTCCCAACTAGGTTCACTCGGTTCTTCACTATAGTAGGACTCACCATGTTCAGGAGATTGCATGTAGTAAGCCTGGGGACTATCAACATGTGTAGAATCAAAGCTATGGTCACTGGGATCACTTTCAGACAGCAGTGGTGTTACAGGGACTATAGCTCTATTCAGGTTTTCTTCTGCAACAGCATACTTTACCGAAATCACATTAGCTGGAGCTGGGGGTTGTTGTGCTAACACAGGCTGAGGTCTTTGTTGGTTTTGGTATGGTTGCTGATAGGGTTGCTGTGGCCTGCCATATGGCTGTGGAGGGTACTAGTTCTGGTATCTTCCCTGTGGTGGATAGGGTTGAGGGTAAGTTTGCCTAACTGTTTGCTTATTGTAGGGGCAATCTTGTGCGGTGTGATTGGTGTACCTCCGTTCTATGGTGCAGTACTGGCTACTAGGATTTACTTGGGGCTGAGCCATAATGGGACATGCATTCGCCATGTGGTCGCCACCACAAGTATAGCACCTTTTCACAGGGGCAAACCTTGGGATTTGTTTGCTAGTTACACCTAATTTCTGAGCTACTTTCTCTGCAAGTTCCTCAATTGATGTGGATTGCGTGGATGAGAGGTTAGAGGCACTATCCGAATCTTTATATATCTTGGAATGCTCTAACTCCTCCCCCAGGTTATCCTCAATATCAATGCACATGCGTACACAATCTTCTATGGTCCTAGGGTCCTTCAAGTACACATAAGATCTCAATTTGGTACTTAGCAATCCGTCCAAGAATAAAGCCACTTGCTTAGCTGGTGTAGGTAGCTCCGAAACAGGGCATCTTTCTAAGTATTGCCTAAATCTTCTTCCTGCAAGTCTCACAGTTTCTTGAGGGGTTTGCTTGAAGCTGTGAATCAGCGAGGAGGTATTATGTCTTATGCCACTCTTAGAGAATTCAATAATGAAAGCCTCTAGGAGTTGGTCTATGCTTCTGAACTGCCTCTCATTTAGTGGCTGAAACCATGTCAGGGCAGTGTTCCTAAGGGTCAGACCAAAGGCATTGTACTGCGTGAATAGATCCTCCACTTGTTCAGCTCTCAAGACTTGCCTAAACTCAGCCACATGATCGTATGGATCTCCCGTGCCATCGAAGTAGTTCTTCATGGACTTAACTAGCTGAGTCGGTCTCAAAGTCCTTCTGTGCTCTCTAGGTCGTGGTAGAGGGAACTCATCCACATTTCTTTGGTTCCTGTGAGCTCTAAGTATCTCAGGTTCTACTCTATTTGTTTCCGTCCTCATTCTTTCTCTGCCCACTGGGTTGGCAAAGCTTACTTCTGGTCTATCTCTACTTCTGTCTCTTTGCATTCCATGAGCTTGGGATGTTCCAGCACCAGGGTGACCATAGGATACATTCGATCTTGGTTGGGGGAAAACAAATTCACCCTTCCAAGTGTAAGCGTGCCTATCATTTTCTGTCACCATAAAGGTCCTCTCCGAAGCGTGGTCTAAGTAGGTCACTCTACCTGGGCTATCAGGATCCTTAAACTCATAGATCATGATTGTTCCTATATCAATTGGCCGATCAGGTTTGTACCTCCAAAAGGCTTCGTCAGTCTCTCGATTGAGGAGCAAATCTATGCTCTTATTATCCTGGGGAATCCACTCTGGTGTGATAATCCTAGTGAGAACCGATTTACCTCAAGGGGTTCTAGGTTCTGCCCCCATGTTTCCTTGCTCCAGGTCACCTAAGTCTGCTTCTGGGATCACATTTCCAAATTCGTCCGTCCTATCTGGGTGACTGGTGACTACGTATATGGTTCCTTCTTTGTCCAAGTATGCTCCATTTTCAAACTTGACAGCTGGGTGCTCTAATCCAATGGATTGATCAGGATTCTTAATCTGTACCACAGATCTTCCTAGGCCGTCCTCATAGATGCTGGCACCTAATCGGTTGGTCCTAAGGTATTCCAACTGCGTTTTGTAAGGGCCTTCTACCCTGTGCAAGTATGGCACTCCTGAACTGCCTGTAGGTCTCTCCATACCTTGAGACATCTCGGATTCACTAGTCTCAGAACTTGGGTAGTATGAGTGGTGGCTCAACTGCTGGGCCCACGACCTAGCAGTGTGGTTGACACTAGCCTCTGAAGACCTAAGGCTTTGTCTATCCCTGACTAGATGTCGTCCTGATCTAAGGTTCATATGCCTATTTAAGTAGCCCAATTTTTGCCCAGAGTACAACCTCGTTGCAGAGTCCTTTTGTATCAGTTACTTGATTCTTTTTAGTTGATTCCCGTGTTAAAATTCTTGTCTGATATCACGTCGTAAGGTATATTTGAGTGTAGTTCCACACTTAAATTTGCTCGTTCCACGTTAAGTTCTTTCCCTTTAAAGTTCTCGATAGTACAAAGATTATGTCCTTAGCTTGAACTTGAGAGTTTAGATCTGCTTCAACTTGATAATTGCCTATCGTCGTCCTGACTTACTCCTACCTCTAGTCGTTCTTAGCCTAAGCTAGGAATTGACAGAGGGGGTTGACAGTTTCCAACCTTTTGTTTCCTACTTTGTTGCCCTTGAATGCCCAGGAAGTGTGTTCCCAAGCTTGCACTTACACTTGCTTCGAACACCTTTCGATGCTCTCAATAGATCTGTAGAGTTCCAAAGTTAGCTTTAATATTTAAATTCCCAAGACAGAACCAATGATTCTCATTCCTGTAGCATAAATACTAATTTGCATAGTGAATTTTAGGAAAAACAATTTTTAAGACCCCTAACTTTGATCCCCCTGGGTATGGTCAACTTCAAAATACCCTAGCTGAAAATCAATGCAATATCTTTATAAAAAATAGTTGAGGGCGTGTAGTTTATGCCACAAGCTTTCCAGCAAGCCCTAGAGCTCAAAAAATGGATTTCGTATGAAAAAGTTATGACCGTTCAGGGTTCTAGGGTTAAGACAGGGTTCACACAGGATCACTGTGCAACAGGTTTTCCCCAAGTTGTTTTCCTAAGGCCTCCTTTGTGCTCTAGAGTAAAATGTTTATGCCCAAAATTAGCCCAACTCTTCAATTAAAAAAAACCTTAAAAAATTTGGCTAAAATTGGCTGTCAATCGCGATGGACAGGGCTGTCAATCGCGATGGACAGAGTATCAATCGCGATGGACAGGGGGTTCAGTCAATCGCGATGGACACGCAATCAATCGCGATGGATAGGCAGTCGGTCGCGATGGACAGGGGTCCAGTCAATCGCGATGGATAGGCAGTCGGTCGCGATGGACAGGGGTCCAGTCAATCGCGATGGATAGGCAGTCGGTCGCGATGGACAGAGGTCCAGTCAATCGCGATGGACAGAGTATCAATCGCGATGGACAGGGGGTGAGTCAATCGCGATGGACAGGGGTTCAGTCAATCGCGATGGACACGCAATCAATCGCGATGGATAGGCAGTCAGTCGCGATGGACAGGGGTCCAGTCAATCGCGATGGATAGGCATTCGGTCGCGATGGACAGGGGTGTCAATCGGGATGGACAGGGCTGTCAATCGCGATGGACTGAAATTTTGCAAGATTTTCAAAAATTTTGGTGGAAAGATGGTGTGCAGGGTCTCTAGTCCACTGTGGTGCACTCAGATTTACCAAAAAGTGAAAATTTCTGTCAATCGCGATCGACAGGAGTCGGCGACTGCGAGACAGTTCTGCACATTTCCGTACCTGCGCGACATGCTGGAGGGGATGATGCTGCTGAAACCTGCAAGACACTCCAAGAACATGCAGAAAATAGCACACAACAGTTCGCTCTCTCGCTCTCTCTCACAAGTGGAATGAGGGAAATGAGGTGGAGAAGGTGATATAATAAAAAAACTGAAATTTTCGCGATGATGGAAGTAGAGGTGGAAGATGGTGATGATGATGATGGTGATGATGGTGGTAAAGTAAGAAAGAGAAAAATAGGAAAAGTAGAGAAATTACCTACAACGCCAACGTCTCCAATCTACGTCTTACCATCACACGCTCGTCCTCAAAGCTCGATCCCCGGCAACGGCGCCAAAATTTGGTGTAGCTCAGTGATGAGTAGCACCTCCTTTAATGTCAATCCGGGAAGACGTGAGGATGATATGAAGACCTCGAGCAAGTGGCGGCACAAGTGCATGAGTGAGAAGCACACAAGCATGCACACACATACACACACACGTGCACACACGGCAAGACAAAGAGTGAAATGCAAGGGAGTTCTTAGATTACTTTCAAAAAGCTCTTACAAGTTTGTTTCAATTACAATCTAACCTCAAAAATGAACTCTCTAGCTCTTTTTATAGTTTTTGACTAGGTTTTGGCCCTGTCCAGACCTAGTGTCCGGCCTAGTTAAAAATTAGGTTCCAGGGCCAATTTGAGGGCTTAAACGGCGTCTAAAAAATACGAAAATTGATATGTAGGTACTTCTAAGGCTCCTCAAGCTCAAGGACTCCTTGGCTTGCACAAAATGGAGCTACAAAAATATGAAATGGTATTTACAATGATTGTTAGTGATAAGAATCACTGTTAAAAGATGTTGATTTGGAAAAAATTTGAAGGGCCTATCTGCCAGATTTGAGTCGGCTGCTTTGTCTACTTACTCCTTCACCTTGTTTTGACTCTCTCCGCTGGCTTCCTTGTCTAGTCGGTCCTTGGGTGCCCATACTGCTCTCAACACATAGCTTCTTCCCACTTAGGTTGTCCTTGAGCTTCTTTGTAATTAGATGGTTCTGGGATTTGTTGAATCTGATGCATTAAGGCATAATTGATATAATGACTTTGTTCTCGCTGTTGCTTGTCAATAAGTCTTTGAGATCTTCTTGGATGACTTGAAGTACTTGCTTCTGAGTTGGAATTTGGAAATATTGAGTCCACCTCTGAAGTGTAGATAGGTGGACTAAGACTTGTACTTGAATCTTTTCTTGAGTATGAGGAAGATTCATTGAAAATCACATCCTTCGAAATGGTGATGGAGTGGTTTTCCATATCATATAGGCGGTATGCCTTTGATTGGTCACTATACCCTATGAATATGTGTTTCTTGGAATTTGATTGTAACTTGTTTCTATCTTCTTTTGGTACATGGACAAAAGCTTCACTACCAAAGACTCAAAAGTAATTCACATTTGGTTTTCTTCCATAGTATGCTTCGAAGGGTGTTTTGTTGTGTAATGCACTTGTAAATCCTCGATTAAGAATGTGAACGGTGTTGATATATTTAGGTAGTGATGTGTGTGAACACACTAGGACCGCCGGGGCACTTTTTTCGCTCTTTAAGAGGTTTTTTTCCCCCGAGTTGTATATACGCCTATTGCCCTCCTAATGGGCTACTTATCTTTGTACATTCTCTAGTAATACATTCAGTCTTGTGTGTTGTGCTCCAAGCTTCTTCTTCTTGCATGTGCTGTTCGTGTGCTTCCACAGACATCTAACTCCAACAATTGGTATCAGAGTAGTTCGTCGCTTCATCTAGGGTGCCGTCAACACTCCTCCATTTGCAGTCTCAAATTTGCACGAAATTTGGTGAGCATACTCAGGGTGTTTCACAGATCAAAACTGCTTTGCTTTGTGGTGCCGAAATCGGGATCTCAGCTCGTTTCGACCTCCGAACGCACTATCGCAGTGCTTGTGCAAGCTATTTCATCTTTTTGTGCCAAAGGTATATACCTGTTTCTATTCGCCTGTATAAGCGTCTCAAAGTCTATTGCAGGTTTAGCAGAACTCATCTGGGCAGTTCCGTTCAACTTTTTGAGATACAGTCAATTTTCTGCATCAAGGTATTTAGTCACCGGCCATGGCTGAAAGCAGTGATGTATTCTGTATGTTGGCTGTTGAGGATAAGTTGGATGGTAACAACTACCCATTATGGGCTTATATGATGCAACATGTATTGGTTGCAAAAGGATTGTGGAACATTGTGCAGGGTGTTGAAAGACGTCTTGTTACACCTGTAACAACAGGTACTGCGAATACAGGTGCTGGAGCTTATGAAGATGGTGTTGAAGATGATATTGTGCAGATTCTTGTTCGTGCTGTTGTTTCTGTTGCACCTACTGTAGAGCAGATTTGTTGGGATGGCAGAGATGCCCAAGCACATGCATTGATAGCTTTGTCTGTCAAACGTTCCATTATTCCTCATATTCGCTCTTGCAAAACAGCTAGGGATGCTTGGGATACACTTACCATATTGTACGCAGCTAGGAATGAGGCTCGTGTTGCTTACCTCCGAAAATAGTTGGAGAGTGAGCACATGAATGAAGGTGATTCTATGGACAGTTTCCTAATGAAGATCAAAGATTTAAAGGAACAGTTGATTTCTACTGATGAGGTTATACCAGATAGCTCACTTGTGCAGACCGTTCTGAATGGTCTTCTTGATTCATATCAGAGTTTTGCTTCTACTCTTTGGTTAATGATGAAAGGCAATCTGAATGCCTTATCATTTGAGGAGTTAGTCTCTGTTCTGTTGCAGGAAGATCACTCCATGCTGAACAGGTCCATTATGCATGTTGCAGATCAAGCTTTCCTGGCTAGTCAGAAGGGCAAAGGAAAATGGAGCTCTTCTACTAGTAAGCAAAAATCTGCAAATGGTGCACATTCGAAGAACCAGGATAAAGATGAGAAGAAATCAGAAAAGCAGAAATTGTTTTGCAAGTACTATAAAGGGAATGATCATATCATAAAGAACTGTCCAAAATTGGCTGCAAAAGAGGCAAAGAAAAGGGAGGCTGGAATGGTTGTTGCAGAAGCCTCTACACCAAAAACAGAGTCTGCTAATCTTGTGCAGGAAGAAGAATAGGCATTTACTACTATTTGCAGTTTTGACCCATCTTCTCATGAGCAGTGCATGTCTGCAGTGGACTCAAATGTTTGGTACTTTGACAGTGGGGCGACCAAACATATTACCTCGCAGCATAGTTTCTTCTCTTCACTCAAGCCTGCCCCTACAGGGAATACTGTCACATGCACCAACAACTCCTCTTATTCTGTTATGGGAGTTGGTAAGATCATTCTGACTACTGTTGATGGTAGTTCTTTCACCTTGTCAGATACTTTATTTGTGCCAGGGATCAAGAAGAATCTGTTATCAGTTTCTGCATTAGCCAAGATTGGCTTGGTTGTGAAATTTGTTGATGACAGATGTACATTTCATGATCTGTCAAATGGCAATGTTATTATTGCTTCTGGCATTTTATGTCGTGGGATGTATAAGCTCATAGACGATGGAAGATCTATGAATGATTTGGCATGTGCAGTTCATGATTCTCAGGCTATGTTAGATGCAAAGCTTTGGCATGCACGCTTTGGTCATCTGAATTTTGCTAGTTTGCTATGCCTGTAGAAATCTGAGATGGTGTCTTCTTTGCCCAAGCTTGAGGCACCTGGAAAACATGTATGTGAAGGCTGTATTTTGGGCAAAATGCAGCATTCCTCCTTTCCAAAAGATGGTTCAGTTCGGGCTACGCAGAAATTGCAGCTTGTACATAGTGATGTCTGTGGTCCTATGTAGACACATTCTTTTGGAAACTATCTTTACTTCGTGACTTTCATTGATGATTTTTCTAGGCATGCATGGGTATATCCATTGAAGGCAAAGTCCGAAGTGTTTTTGTGCTTCAAACAGTTTTTGGTTTTGGCTGAAAATCTGTCAGCATGTAAAATGGGCACCCTCCGTTCTGATCGAGGGGGGGAATATATGTCTTCTGATTTTAATGCATTTCTGGCTGAACGTGGGATAAAACACCAGTGTACAATGCCGTATACACCTCAACAGAATGGAGTTGCTGAACGGAAGAACAGGTCACTCATGGAGATGGTGAGGTGTATGTTCAAGAGTCAGGCTTTACCACATAGTTTCTGGCTTGAGGCTGTCATGTGTGTAGCATATGTACTGAACAGGTGTCCCACTAAAGCGCTACAGTCTATCACTCCATATGAGGCTTGGCATGACTGCAAGACATCTGCTGCTCATCTGTGTGTTTTTGGTTGTTTGGCATATGCACTAGTGCCTGAACAACATGCAAAAAATTGGATGATAAGGCAATAAAATGTATTTTTGTTGGGTACAGTTCTGAAAGTAAAGGCGATTGTCTATATCATCCATAGACTAAACGCATTCTGGTTAGCCGTGATGTTGTCTTTGTGGAAGATGCTATTAAGCCATTGCTTTCATGTACTAAGGAGATATCTATTAGCTCCGAAGACATGTATGATACTTTGATGCCTCTTTTTACAGGTGAACAGTCTAGTGCTGGTCCTAATGAGGCAACTTCTCAGCCTTTGCAGGTTTCATATGATGATGTAGATCATTCCATTTCTGATGCAGATTTACATGATGCACTTGTTGATGAGAGAGCTGATATTGAGCAGGCAAAAACTATGCCAAAATGGCTAGTGCAGACTTTGCGTGACAGCCAATTAGATGCACCTCTATCATATCGTACTCGTTCAGGCTCTCATAGTGCCTCCTTTGCATCAGATTGCTATGCTATGGCTGCGTCTAGTCTCTGTGATGAGAATGAGCCTGTTTCTTTTGATGAAGCCCAGAATTCAGAAAATTGGATGGCTGCTATGCAATCTGAATATGATGCTATAATGAAGAATGGTACATGGTCTTTATGTGACTTGCCTCCTAGCAAGAAGGCCATTGGCACTAAGCGGCTATACAAGCTGAAGCATAAACCTGATGGTACAGTTGACAGGTATAAGGCTAGGCTTGTTGCAAAGGGTTATGCGCAGGAAAGAGGCATTGATTTTGATGAGACCTTTGCACCTACATGCCGTATGACTACTGTTCGGAGTATTTGTGCACTTGCAGCCCATCATGGTTGAAATGTACATTAGTTGGACATTAAAAAAACATTTCTGAATGGTGACTTGCATGAAGAAGTGTATGTTTTTCAGCCCCGTGGCTTTGTGTAGAAAGGGCATGAAAACCAGGTGTGTAGGTTAAAGAAGGCATTATATGGTTTAAAGCAAGCACCACGTGCTTGGTATGAGAAGATACATGCCTATCTGGTTGCACATGGTTTTGAGAACAGTCCAACTGAAAGCACCTTATATGTTAAGCGTGCTAATGATGTGCTTCTGATCATTGTTGTCTATGTTGACGACATGCTGCTCACTGGTCCTATTGAGAAGCATATTGCTGATTTCAAGGCTGATTTGCATGCCTCATTTGAGATGTCTGATTTGGGGCATTTGCATCACTATTTGGGCATTCAATTTATGCAAGTTGATGGTGGAATGGCTTTGTGTCGAACGAAATATATTGACACATTATTGCAGCGTTTTGGCCTTGAAGACCGTAAGCCTATTGCCACTCCTATGGAGACAAGTTTACGATTGAGTCTTCATGATGTTGGAGATGCATTTGATGCTGTTCTCTATCAGCAGGCTGTCGGATGCTTGATTTATTTATGCATTACTCGGCTAGATATTCAGTTTCTTGTCTCACAGATGAGTAGGTCTATGCATTGCCCAGGAGTCACGCATTGGAAGGCGGTTAAGCGCATCTTTCGCTACTTGAGTGGTACTCGGTTACTTGGGTTGTTTTATCCCAAGGGGGGATCACTACCGCCAGATTTGCATGCTTTTTCTGACTCAGATTGGGCTGGTTGTTATGACACTCGTGTGTCCACTAGTGGTTTTTGCTTCATGCTTGGTAGCTCATGTATATCTTGGTTGAGCAAGAAGCAGCCTACTGTGGCCACTTCCAGTTGTGAGGCTGAGTATAGGGAAGCTTTCACAGCGACTATTGAGTGTGTGCGGCTCAGACACCTTATGGCTTATTTGGGTGTTGGCCAGTCTTCTGCTACCACCATCTTCACTGACAGTCAGAGCGCATTGGTAGTTGCAAGGAACCCTGTGTTCCATGCTCGCACTAAGCACATTGAGGTGCATTATCACTATGTGAGGGAGAGGTTCTCTGTTGGGGAGATCAGCTTGGCATATGTGCCCACGCAGGAGAACATAGCAGACCTTTTCACGAAGGCTCTGCCTAGGGAGAAGTTTGAAGCTTTCCGTAAAGCTTTGGGCTTACTTCCTTTTGTGGAGTGATTTCCACATAGCTTGGCACTTCCTTATGCATGAGTGCCAGCTCCTTGTTCATCACATCACTCCCAGGGGGGATTTGTTGATATATTTAGGTAGTGATGTGTGTGAACACACTAGGACCGCCAGGGCACTTTTTACCCTCTTTAGGAGGTTTTTTTCCCTCGGCTTGTATATATGCCTATTGCCCTAATGCGCTACTTATCTTTATACATTCTCTAGTAATACATTCAATCTTGTGTGTTGTGCTCCAAGCTTCTTCTTTTTCCTTGTGATGTTCGTGTGCTTCCGCAGACATCTAACTCCAACAAACGGCAGTATGCAGGACTTTTGCCCAGAACTTGTAGGGTAGATCCTTGTGATGAAGCATAGTTTGTGCCATTTCCATCACACTGTGTATCTTTCTTTCAACTACTCCATTCTGGGATGGAGTATGAGGCTGAGTGACTTGTCTTTTGATTCCTTTTTGGTTGAGAAAGTTATCAAAGTCATGATTGATAAACTCATCACCTCCATCTGATCTGATGGTTTTAGCTTTAGTCGAAGCTTCATTCTCAACTTCCTTGCTCCAAGTTTGAAACTTAGAGAATGTGTCTGCCTTTGACTTCAAAAAGTACACCCAAATATAATGGGGTGTTCATTGGTCCACATAAGTCCATGTGGATGAGGGCTAGAGGGTTCGTTGCTCGTGTTGAAGCTTCCTTGGGAACTGGGGCCCTATGTTGCTTGCCTTGGGTGCAAGTTTGGCAGACATTAGTAAGTTGCCCTATCTTGGGCAATCCCTTCACAAGTTGGGATGAAGAGATTTTTGATAAGTAAGAAGTGTGGCCAAATCTTTGGTGCCACAAACTTGAGGTTGATTCTTTGGATACAAAGCAAGATAGTTTGTAGAGGCCCTTTTCTTTAATACCTTGAGCAATGGCATCCTTTGTACGGGGATCAACTACCTTAACTGAGGTGTGATCAAACCATACTTGTTTGTCCTGATCTGTAATGGCCTTGATGGAAAGTAGATTCATACATAAATTTGGAACAAAAAGAACATTGGATAAAGACTTGCATTCCCCCTGGTTGTTGATATATTTAGGTAGTGATGTGTGTGAACACTCTAGGACCGCCGGGGCACTTTTTTCCCTCTTTAGGAGGTTTTTTTTCCCCGGCTTGTATATACGCCTATTGCCCTAATGGGCTACTTATCTTTGTACATTCTCTAGTAATACATTCAGTATTGTGTGTTTGTGCTCCAAGCTTCTTCTTCTTCCTTGTGCTGTTCGCGTGCTTCCGCAGACGTCTATCTCCAACAATTGGTATCAGAGCAGGTCGTCGCTTCTTCTAGGGCGCCGTCGACACTCCTCCGTTTGCAGTCTCAGATTCGCACGAAATTTGGTGAGCATACTCAAGGTGTTTCCGAGATCAAAACGGCTTCGCTTTGTGGTGCCAAAATCGCGATCTGAGCTCGTTTCGGCCTTCGAACGCACTATCGTAGCGCTTATGCAGGCTATTTCGTCCTTTTGTACCAAAGGTATATACCAGTTTCTGTTCGCTAGTTTAAGCATCTCGAAGTCTTCTACAGGTCTAGTAGAACTCGTCTGGGCAGTTCCGTTCAACTTTTTGAGATATAGTCAATTTTTTGCATCAAGGTATTTTAGTCACCAGCCATGGCTGAAAGCAGTGATATATTCCGTATGTTGGATGTTGAGGATAAGTTGGATGGTACCAACTACCCATTATGGGCTTATATGATGCGACATGTACTGGTTGCAAAAGGATTGTGGAACATTGTGCAGGGTGTTGAAAGACGTCATGTTACACCTGTAACGACAGGTACTGCAAATACAGGTGTTGGAGCTGATGAAGATGGTGTCGAAGATGATATTCTGCAGATTCCTGTTCGTGCTGCTGTTTCTGTTGCACCTACTGCAGAGCAGATTCGTTGGGATGGCAGAGATGCCCAGGCACATGCATTGATAGCTTTGTCTGTCAAACGTGCCATTATTCCTCACATTCGCTCTTGCAGAACAGCAAAGGATGCTTGGGATACACTTACCACTTTGTACCAGGCTAGGAATAAGGCTCGTGTTGCTTACCTCCGAAAACAGTTGGAGAGTGAGCACATGAATGAAGGTGATTCTATGGACATTTTTCTTACAAAGATCAAAGACCTGAAGGAACAATTGATTTTTGTTGATGAGGTTATACTAGATAGCTCACTTGTGCAGACCGTTCTGAATGGTCTTCCTGATTCATATCAGAGTTTTGCCTCTACTCTTCGGTTGATGATGAAAGGCAATCCGAATGCCTTGTCATTTGAGGAATTAGTCTCTGTTCTATTGCAGGAAGATCAATCCAGGCAGAACAGGTCCATTATGCGTGTTGCAGATCAAGCTTTCCTGGCTAGTCAGAAGGGCAAAGGAAAATGGAGCTCTTCTACTAGTAAGCAGAAATCTGCAAATGCTACACAATCAAAGAACCAGGATAAAGATGAGAAGAAATCAAAAAAGCACAAATTGTTCTGCAAGTACTGTAAAGGAAATGATCATATTATAAAGAACTATCCAAAACTCGCTGCTAAAGAGGCAAAGAAGAAAGAGGCTGGAATGGTTGTTGCAAAGGCCTCTACACCAAAAACAGAGTCTGCAAACCTTGTGCAGGAAGAAGAATGGGCGTTTACTACTGTCTGCAGTTTTGACCCATCTTCTCATGATCAGTGCATGTCTGCAGTAGACTCAGATGTTTGGTACTTTGATAGTGGGGCGACCAAACATATTACCTCGCAGCGCAGTTTCTTCTCTTCACTCGAGCCTGCCCCTACAAGAAATACTGTCACATGCGCCAATAACTCCTCTTATCCTGTTATGGGAGTTGGTAAGATCATTCTGACTACTGCTGATGGTAGTTCTTTCACTTTGTCAGATGCTTTATTTGTGCCAGGGATCAAAAAGAACATGTTATCAGTTTCTGCATTAGCCAAGATTGGCTTGGTTGTGAAATTCGTTGATGCAAAGCTTTGGCATGCACGCTTTGGTCATCTGAATTTTGCTAGTTTGTTACGCCTACAGAAATCTGAAATGGTGTCCTCTTTGCCCAAACTTGAGGCACCTGGAAAACATGTTTGTGAAGGCTGTATTTTGGGCAAAATGCAGCGTTCTTCCTTTCCAAAAGATGGTTCAGTTCGGGCTACGCAGAAATTACAGCTTGTACATAGTGATGTCTGTGGTCCTATGCAGACACCCTCTTTTGGAAATTACCTTTACTTTGTGACTTTCATTGATGATTTTTCCAAGCATGCATTGGTATATCCACTCAAAGCAAAGTCCGAAGTGTTCATGTGCTTCAAACAGTTTTTGGTTTTGGCTGAAAATCTGTCAGCATGTAAAATGGGCACCCTCCGTTCTGATCGAGGGGGGGAATATATATCTTCAGATTTTAATGCATTTCTGGCTGAACGTGGGATAAAACACCAATGTACAGTGCCGTATATACCTCAACAGAATGGAGTTGCTGAACGAAAGAACATGTCACTCATGGAAATGGCAAGGTGCATGGTCAAAAGTCAGGCTTTACCACATAGTTTCTGGCTTGAGGCTGTCATGTGTGCAGCATATGTACTGAACAGGTGCCCCACTAAAGCGTTGCAATCTATCACTCCATATGAGGCTTGGCATGACCGCAAGCCATCTGTTGCTCATCTACGTGTTTTTGGTTGTTTGGCATATGCATTAGTGCCTGAACAACATCGCAGAAAATTGGATGATAAGGCAGTAAAATGTATTTTTGTTGGGTACAGTTCTGAAAGTAAAGGCTATCGTCTGTATCATCCACAGACTAAATGCATTCTGGTTAGCCGTGATGTTGTCTTTGTGGAAGATGCTATTCAGCCATTGCTTTCATGTACTAAGGAGACATCTGTTAGCTCCAAAGACATGTATGATACTTTGATGCCTCTTTTTACAGGTGGACAAGCTAGTGCTGGTCCTAATGAGGAAACTTCTCAGCCTTTGCAGGTTTCATATGATGATGCAAATCATTCCATTTCTGATGCAGATTTACATAATGCACTTGTTGATGAGAGACCTGATATTGAGCAGGCAAAAACTATGCCAAAATGGCTGGTGCAGACTTTGCGTGACAGCAAATTAGATGCACCTTTGTCATATCGATGATGATGAGCTACATTCACTTTTGGTCATTACAAAGCTTTGATGATAAAGTGTTTAGAAACACTATCAAAGAGATGTGCCAAAAAATACATCTTCAAAATAATTGCAAAGCTTGAAATGAACAATTGGACACCGCACTTAAAACTCTTGGGGATGGGGGGCTTAGAGTAGCCCTACTCTTGCAAAACACCAAGATGAGTCAACGCAAAAGGAGGGGGCTTAGATTAGCCCGTTGCACACCACACTTGCTTTAGAGTAGGCGTGGGACTCAAAGAGACTTTTGAGTGGGCTTAGATTAGCCTCCAACTCACAGATGCACACACACACACACAATATCTTCTTGCTTATATTTGGATGTACAAGGTTGGGCACTTAGTGCCAAAGGAGTCGTTGAGGGGCAAGGTCCTTGAAAAAGTATGCACAGCAACCCTTAGAGGAAAAAAAAGGACTACGATTGGCTTTTAACTCCACCTGCTATGCCTCTCATGAATCCTCCTGACCATGCCACTCAAACATATGGTGAATATTTTTTTGAATCATGCTGTGTTAGCCAATTTAGTTCGATCTCTGGCGCTATAAGCTTATTACAGAATGGGAGCCGCCTAATGGATCTATGCTCTCAATGAGACCCGACTCGTCATTGACAATGAGAAATGGGTGGAACAGCATGGTGAGATCGAATTTTGGTGCAGCAACTGGCATGCCAAACAATCTAATGAATATGACAGGTAGACAGACTCCTGCAAAAATAGTGTGAGAACTTCCAGAAATTACAGAGAGATAGCTTGTTGCACTTTTTCGTTTGGTAAGAGCATTATGGACATTAGATTACTAGTCAAAGTGCAATGAACCCATCATCGATGGTCATGCCTATTCTCATATGCGTGTGATCACAGCTTTGACATCATGAGTGATGTCAAAGGATCCTGCAACTCTACGTAGAATCCATAAGCAGAGGATGAAATCTATTGCTTTTGGCAATCTGCACTAAAAATAGCAGTCAAAAATGCAAAAGGCTAGAGTTAATTGATTCAAGATCCTTCTGCCTCCGATCTACCAGGAAACTACAATTAGCACTTTCCTTCAACGTTGTCAGGCGCAGTTGTCACTCTCACTTTGTTTTCTCACAGAGATCTGGAGTATTGGCGGCAAGAGATGCGTGAGAGCCTAGGAGTATGGTTGAGTAGATACATCAGAGAGAATGGTTTTGCTCTCTCTCTCTCTCTCTGTGTTACAGAGAGTCCATGTATGCAGAGGTGCTGTCCGTCTGCTACAGAGAAGCAT
Organism: Ceratopteris richardii; assembly: GCA_020310875.1. NCBI lineage: Eukaryota > Viridiplantae > Streptophyta > Polypodiopsida > Polypodiales > Pteridaceae > Ceratopteris > Ceratopteris richardii. Next base: position 110,217,803 of record CM035418.1, read on the forward strand.
TGAGGCACTGAGAAGGAATCCGATTTGCCATTGCAACAGCAACAGCAGTTCTCTCTCTCTTTCTCTCTCTTCCTCTCTCTTTCTGACTCGGAGATGGCGCACAGGCCAGGTTCGCTTACTGCGTGACTCAGGTGACAATGAGGAGTAAGCCGAAAATGAGAAGGCACGTTCTATAGCTTGAATATAGACCCTTCTATGCCCGTTGATGTCCGCGGCAAGGGCAGAGTTGCTAGAGAAGAAGCAACATTTCAAGCGCTCATAGTGTAAACGACGGAGACTGGGACTCTTTGAAACCCAACTCAGGTACGATTGTCAATGTTGGAGATCATTCCTTTCGGTTGTCGTTGGGCTGCCCTCAATCATCATGCCTCCTCTTTTCTGCTCTTCTCCAACTGCAGCCAAGCATGAGATCTCTCCCGCTCCGTGATTATAGTTCCAGTCGCCAGGGCTAGCATCGCCATTTTGAAGGATCTGATAATGGCCTCATAGGCATCTCATCTTTTCTAATTGGATATTGTGCACGCAGGGCTAGCATCGCCATTTTGAAGGATCTGATAATGGCCTCGTAGGCATCTCATCTTTTCTAATTGGATATTGTGCACGTTGGCATGTGTCGCATTTCTTCACATAGGTATGTGCATCCATATGAAGAGTTGGCCACCAAAGTCTTGAAAATAAAATGGTCTTGATTACTCTATCAGGCCCAAAGTGTCCACTTGCAACACCACTATGTGCAATTTCTAAGACTTTCAAGTAATCTGATTCATGAATGCACAATCTTAGGTACCCATCTTTGCCTCTCCGATATAGGTTGTCTCCTACTAAGGCATAGTCTTGAGCCTCTTGTTCCATGCTCCGTTTTCTTGCTAGACCAGCCTCGCTAGGTAGTGTTCTTGATCTCATAAATTCTACTAATGGAGCACTCCAATCTGGAATTAATGACATGTGATAAAGGGTGGCATGCTCCACTGGGGGTTTTTCCTGGCACCCTGGACAATTCTTAATCCACTCATGTATTTCTTTATCCATACTAGGCCAATACAGTCCTAAACGCTTTAGATTCTACAATGTTCATTGTTTAGAATAGTGATTTCCTAGAATTCCCTCATGGGCTTGTTGCAACCAACTACTATGTTCATCATCCTCGACACAATAGGCTAGAACGCCTTTCGTATCTTGCTTATACATGCTTCCTGACAATATTTGATATTTTTGTGATCTTACAATTTCATCCTTGTTCATCTTCACATTCTTATTTACAGGTCCAAAGGTTAGGACTGGTACCAACTTATTTTCCCATTTAGGAACAACTTCTAGATTGAACAGATAAGCATCGATCAATTCATCAGACACTCCTTGTGGGGGCTCTCCTGAAGTCATGCGTGAAAGGTGATCTACTCGGAGGTGAGTCTTACCTTGCCTAACAACAACTTCAAAGTCATATTCCATTAGTAAGAGGAACCATCTTACTAGGCGTCCTATATTGCAAGGTTTATTGACCAAGTATAATAAAGCTTGATGATCAGTGAAAAACTTGAACTTGTTGGCCAATAGATAGTGTCTAAACTTCTTCACAGCATATACCATGCCTAAGCCTTCTCTCTCGATTGTCGTATAATTTCGTTCAGCTGCATTAGACTGCCTGCTAGCATATGCTATGGGTAAATCTAGATCTCCTTCACCTGTGGGTTGTGACAACACACATCCTATTGCATAATTGGATGCATCCACATGTACATGGAATGGTTTATTCTAATCAAGAGTGGTCAGTATTGGTGTTGTGCACAAGCGTCTCTTCAGCTCATTGAAGGACTTCTCGCATTCATCGCTCCACTCAAATTTTGCCAACATGGCATAAAGGGGCTTAGGTATAATTGCATACATGTGAATAAACATACGGTAATAACGACAATGGCCCATAAAGGCTTGTACCTCTTTAACATTCCTAGGTCTTGGCAGCTCCGCTAGGGCTTTTACTTTGTCCTCATCTATTGATATTCCGTTCTTAGAAACAATATGACCTAAGATTTTATCTTTTCATACCATGAACACACACTTTTCTTGGTTCAGACACACTCGATATTCTCTACACTTGTTGAAGATCTGTCTGAGCTCAGGGATATGGTATCTCCTTTGTTGGGATTAAGCACATAAATCATCCACATATCCTTCTAAGCTCTTTTGCAAGAACTCCTTGAAGACATGACACATGAGCCTTTGGAATGTTCCAGGTGCATTGGTGAGCTTAAATGGGATCACACGAAATGCAAAGACTCCCCACTCTATGGCAAAGGTCGTTTTATGTTGATCTTCTAGGGCAATGGCTTCTTAGTTGTAACCTGAAAGTCCATCAAGGAAGCTATAAACTTCCTTGCCTACAACACGCTCCAATAAATGATCAGTGATTGGAAGCAGATAACTATCTCTTACCATGGTGGCATTAACTTTTTTAAGGTTAATACACACAAGTAAGTTCATATTCTTCTTGGGCACCACTACAATGGGGGACACCCATTCAGTATGCTCAATCTCATAGATGAATCCGGCTTCAATCAGTCTGTCGATTTCCTCTTTTATTTTAGCTGCATAGGTGTCATTATATGTGTAGGGCTTCTGTTTGGTGGGATTGGCATCTGCTATCATGGGGATCGTATGAGAACAAACCTTTGGCTCTACTCCCTTCAACTCTCTATAGTGCCACGCAAACACATCCCTATATTCCCTTAACAAGGCTACCAACTCTGCTTCCTCTTCTTTACTTAGGTCATCTCCTATGTATGTACATCTCTCTTCGTTCTCTTCAATGGTGACTACGACTTTTTTGGTCTTTTCTTTGTTATCATATGCTTCTCCTATTGTGCCCTCTCTCTTAGGCATTCGTACCAAACTTTTTTGGTCCTCAACTTCATATTTCTTGAAATTCTCTAGTACTTCAAACAATGATTCCTCCTCTCCTTGTTTCACTACTTGTCTTTTCTTTTTCTTTTGACCTCCTTCACTTCCTTTCTTTGAATTTACAGTGTTAATGCTTGTGAGAGGTTCTTCTTCAGGTTGGTTAAATACTCCTACATCTTCTAGATAGTGCTTCTTTGAGTCAAAGCAACTATCCATTACAATGGACTCTAGATCATCGTCATTTTCGCCTTCTTCTATGACATCCCTAGGGTCACATTCTTCTAGCAAGGGCTGACATATGAACACTGAAATAGCATAACTCTCCTCTTCACAATGAGGTGTCCATTGTTCTTCATTGACAACAATGTCCATGGTGGCCAAGATTTCTGCCCAACCATGAGGCTCAAATTCCTCGTCCGAAAAGATCATCGGCATATAGGTTGGGTCTCTAACAAGTCTATCTCCTTGAGAAGTTCCTTTTTCTCTTGCCTTTAAGTGTTTTTCCTCTTCCTTTGCGACCTTGCACATCCACAAATGAGTATCTTCGTGCATCCAGGATGTATCAGATGAACTTTTAGAATGCACAGAGATTGACTCTTGTTGCTCCTTGTGGATAGGATTCCACTATAGGGGTGGTACATCTCTAAAGGTGTAATCCTGCAAATTGACCTTGGTTGTGACCCCTAAGCACTGCAAGTATAAGGAGTTGGTTCCCCAATCCTGTACAACTTGTAGTTGTCATAGGAAGGGCCTTCCTAGGATCATTTCGTAGGTATTAGTTTTACCAAAGTCGCATATAGCAAAGGTGTGCTCAAACTCTACACCACAAGTGGTTAGAGTTATCCCTTCTAGCAATCCTAGAGGTCTTTCCACATGGCCGTCAGCCATATGAAGCTTCATTCTAGTTGGTCTTAATGCGGGTTTACCCCATTGCTTCCACAAGGAGGTGGTTGCAATAGCAACACCAGCTCCTGAATCTATGATCGCTTTGGTTGTGTAACCCTGGTAGGTGTGCTTCACCTTCGCTCATGTCCCCTATTTTGTCTAGAGGTATCTCTGGAACTTTTTGCTTAGAGTCTTCTTTTGGCATATTGGAATCAAGTTCTGGAACATGATCCTTCACATGATTCCATAGCTCAAGTTTTGCTTTGAGCAGCTCCTCTATAGTGAGATGACACTGAACCTTAGTGTTCTTCATGACATCAGTGTTCCTTGGAACCATCGAGTCTTTGTTTCTGATCAAATTGTTCTCAAGAATAGGAGGGGAACATCCTTCTCCTTGGTCCATTTCTCTTCTTGTATTTCCCCCTTACTCCCTCACCCTCCCCTTACCCATCTGCCTAGCCACATCCTTACCCCTCCTTCACCTATCCATCTCAGCCCCCTCAGCCCTCCCTTCCCCCTCCTTTCTAGCTTCCCATTGCTCTCCTTTGCTTTTCCATGCAAAATTTCAAATTTTGGGTTCTTCTCTGGTGCTTGTTCTCTCCTGCTTCTGGTGGACTTGGTAGCTGCTCATTCGTCCTTTTGAAGATCTTGTAGCACAAGTATTATAATGTCATATCTGCTTAGACTTTTGGCTATAGCTCTCGAGGATGGAGAGCACATTAGGTGGTGGGCAACTATTGAGCCCATAAAAGTCATGTTGGTCAAAGTGAACCACAGTCAAACTCAATCATAGTCAAAGTCAAAAGGTCAAAGTCAAATCAATCAAAGTCAACAAGCTCAAGGTCAAAGTCAATAGGGGCAAAGTCAAAATGTTCAAAGTGCAGGTGTCAAGGTGCACAGGTAGTGCACAATTAATCATCCACAAAGGGTAAAATTGCAAAAAGGTGGTTACAGGTTGCAGAGGTATTTCTCTAATTTTCCTAAGGTTCAAAAGTGTTTTGGAAGGTTCAGAAGAACCCTCTCTTAGGTGCACAAGTGAAGAATTTAAAAGGCAAAATGTGAAAGGTATGTGAAGAAGTATGGCCCCCCAATTAAAATTTTTGTTTTAGTCTAAAGTCACTACAAGACAAAATAGGGATTCGTTGGCTACCCACTTTTTGGAGACAATCTTGGGACTTCAAAGTGAGCACCAAGATACTCTTGCAGTTAGGAGCGTACGTGAATCGACACTCAAATCAAGGCAAGGACTATTCTTGGAGTAAGCAAGACTAAGCAAGGTGAGCATAGTCTAAGCTAGGCAAGAGAGAGAAGTGCAAGAGACACACAGTGTGCGACGCAGAGAAGTAAAGTGCAATGTGTGCATGAAGAGTGACTAAGAAAGTGTGCAGAGAAGTGCAGGATCCCAAGGTCTCATTGCAGTGTGCACGTGCCGACAGAAGGTGTCCATCCCTCCCCCTTATTGGAAGCTTGGTGCAAGGTGTGCACAAGTGCAGGCTTGGAGAAGGTGGAGGTTTGGTGCAGAGGAGTCCTCCAACAACAAGACCTTGGGTATTTGGTATTTTGTAATCGAGCACTCTATGTGATTTTGCACAGAAGCATTGGATTGTATTGTGCATCACTATTGTAATTATCTTATTATAATCAATCGGTAGAGGCTTCCAGTGTGTATATTTCTTCTTGTCTTTCCCTTTTCTCCTACAAACACTCAAATCCCTTCTTGTCCAAGAATCCCCCAACAACTACATTCAGGGGATAGGGTGGTTGGTGTCCTAACACAGGTTGTGGTTGTCCATACCCTCCCTCCTCATATGGCCTAGGTGCTCCCTGTGGTCTTGGATAATGGTTGTATCTAGAAGCCTCTCTACCTTGTTCCCTAGGAGGATATGCATAAGGTTTGTATTGAGGTTGAGTCATTGGCCTTGGTTTTCTATTAAATGGGAAATTTTAAATAATGTGGTTGGTGTATTTTTGCTCAATATGACAGTACTGGTTGGGTCCTTGGGGTAGCTGCCTATTGTATGGGTAAGGTTGTTGTACACCTAGACCTCCTCTCATGCAGGCATGGGACAGATGGTCTCCATCACACAGGTTACATCTTCTTAACATTGGGATTCTGATAATTTCTTTGTCCGTGTACTCCTAATTATTTAGCCACCAATTCTGCTAATTCCTCCACATTACTTGAACTAGACGTCATAGTACTTCTAGTATCTTCTAATTTAGTGGAGCTTTGTGTACTTTTGAGATCATCTACTAAATTTCCTTCTAAGTCAATGTATTCTTGAAGACACTCACTCAATGTCTGCAACCGTTTTACGTAGACTATGGTTCTCAGTGTCCCATTAGTCAATCCATCTAGAAATAGAGATATCATCTTTTGTTGTGAGGTCCTCTTTATTACTAGAGATCTATCAACATATTGGTTAATTCTTCAGGCTAGCGCTTTTACGATTTCATTTGGGGCTTGTTTGAAACTATGAATCAATAATGATGAGTTGTACTTAATCCCTCACTTGGTGAATTCTCCAATAAACTCCTGGAAGAATTGTTCAATGTTACAAAAGCGATCTGGATCCAAGGGTTGGAACCAAGTTAACGGTGTTCCCGTGAGGGTTAGCCCAAAGGATTCATATTGCACAAAAAAGTCATCAACTTGTTCTGCTCGCAACACTTTCTTGAATTTCGTAATATGGTCATAAGGCTCTCTCGTACCATCATAATGATTTCTCATGCACTTGAAAACTTGTATTGGTCTCAGCCTTCTTAGTAGCTCTCGTGGTCTGATCACTACAGGGACTCCCAGTCTTAGTGGTTGCATTCTTGGTCCTACACCTGGTTGTGGTCTTGGTCTAATGGGTGGTCTATTTGCATTTTGTATCCCTGGGTTAGCTTGGTTGTGGGGATTCATTCTTGGCATAGCGAACTGGACATGGGTTCTGATGGGGATGCTTCATTGACTCGTTTGACCTAACATGGTGTTCTTCGTTCCATGATGGGATCCAAAAGGGTTTTACAAGGTAGTTGCCTGCTCGCGAGGAGGGAATACGGGCAACCCCATGTACTTTAGCTAAGACCTATCGACTTCATCTACCAGCAAATATCTCCTTTGGTTTTGGTTTAGGTATGTGACTCTAAATGCATCCTCTGGATTGCTTAGCTCATATATAGTTACTGGCTTACTCCTTCTCCATATGTGGGTGAGTCAGTTTGAAAGAGTAGGTTTGATCCATGGATCAAATACACATCCACGAGGTAGTCATCTTGAGGTATTAGATCCCCTCTCAAGATTTGAGTCACTATGGACTTGCCCCTTGGGGTAGTCACAATGTCTCCATCATTAGGTCTCTCTGAAGCTCCTTGTCCCTCTAGTTCCCCTCTGTTGTTGATCTGATTTGGGTTTTCAATCACTACATAGATCTGACCTAACTTGTCCATGTAAACCCCTCCTTCATACTTGATGGTGGGTCTCGGAACTATTTTTGAATCAGTAGAGTTTACCATTCGTGCTACTGACCTATTTATGCCATCAAGGTAAATAGGTACTCCTTGTAGGTTGATGGACATGTATTATAAGGAGGTCAGGTATTCTCCCTCTATGGTGGACATAAAGCTCTCCCTCGGAATTGAACCGTCCATGTCCTCTGAGGCCATGGTTAGTTCCTCCTATGAGTCACTTGATGTGTTTGAGTAGACTGAGTGATGGCTTGCTTGGGTTGCAATTCCTAAGGATGAAATAACACTTTCAACTACTTAGTACCCATCCTGAACTTAAGTTCATTCACCTCTTAAGTCTATTTCTTCCCTCTTCTTTCCCTTAGTTTTATCTTAGATTTCTCACAGTTTAATTTCAGTCTGTCTAGATTTCACAATGCATGATACTACTCTGGATGATACCAATGATCGTCGATATGATACTCGATAGGCACAATACAATACCTATGCTCCCAGTGATACGATACCACTTAGAGGAAACAATACTACCACAATTTTACCAACTTCCATGATGTGATACTGTTGAACAAGGTGATACAATACTAGAACTGCAGACGATATGATACCTTTGTGAGTTCATGATACGATACCCACCTATCTTGCGATACGATAGTGCTACTAAGATGATACAATACCACGAGATTCAAAGCACGATATGATACCAAGTTCTACACGATACGATACCTCTCTCCCAATGACACCTCACTCCTGATGATACGATAGAGGTTTGGTGGATCATGATACGATACAACACAGTACGATATGATACCATGCAAAGAATCATGATCACGATACCTCTACCTGGCAATACACAATACCTAGATGGTATCATGATACCTCAAGGGGGTATGCACAATACGATACCAAGCAAGTATCGCGATACTAGGGAATTTTGGTATCTCGATACCAAAACTCAATTGATCGTGATAATGCAACCAAATGATACCAAAAATTAAAAAGTTCTTGTGCAATTTGTTTCCCCCTCACTCCTCTTCACTCTTAACTTACTGTGCAACAAAAAAACTCACTCCAACCATTTTGTTCTACCCCATGATATCGATCATGCACTAGGTCAGGTTTATAAGTGTTTCTTTAATTTTTGAGATTATAGGGGTGAAGTACTCACTTCCAAGAAGGTTTCTTCCTAGCCTTGTGCTCAGAGAGTCAATGGATTTCTAGATTTCCTCGATACAATCTCTGTGATACAGGTCGTAGTGCACACATGATACCAGTCGTCTAGCAAATGACTCCTTTATGATTTAAGTCCTTCTCTTAAGGCCTTTGAGGGTTCAAGAGACTAAACTAAAAAGAACAAATTTTTTGATTTTTTTTTATGTGACCTACCTATCCTAATCCTACTTCTCCTAAACCCTAACTCTTCCTCACTCTCTCTCTCTCCTAAACCTAAGAACTCATTACACAAACTCCCAAAGCGTGAAGTAACAAGTGCTGAAATATTTGATGACTTGCCACTAGTTGAAATCACCTCTACAAGTATGACTCATTCACTCCATAGCTATAACCATCACGAAGGCACCTTTATTGGGCCATTCCCTAGCAACAATGCCAAAAACGTGTGTACCTAAGTCATAATCTTAAGGGACTTGTGTCGATGAAATTATACCCCAATCACTCCACAAGTGCATATAGTGGTGGATTAATACATGTTTAATTATCAATCTGAGATATTAGACGTACCAAGTGTATGAAGACATGTGCACACATGATTGGAAGTGAAGTATCAATGCTACAATGCATGTGACATGTCTCAACTACCTCTCTAACTCACCAATCCTCTAAAAATGCACATCACGATACATGCTATAGTAGTAATCCCAAATTCAAACTTTTCTCTCAGTTGAGAACTTCGAATATGGTCAATAGAAGTTCTTTTGAAGCTCTCAGTGAGGTGCATCTAATGGTGGTATTTTCAGTCAAATCTAACAAACATACTTCAAGTTATGAGCAAAATAGTGAATGGCAAGAACCACCAACACCTGTTCCACAACTCCTCAAGGATCACACATGCACCATAGTAGTTCAAAAGTGATGGGAAGGGGTAGACAACAGTCCTACACACACACTTCAAGCATTGCACACACTCAAAAACTCTTGGATAAGAAGATCATCAATAGGAAAGAGGAAAATTCTAAATTTAGCTTCAATTCTTAGAGTGGCAAAAAGTCCTTTACAAGAGTCACCAAGTGACTTATATACATGTGCCCTAAAATTGGTCCTTTCACACAAGAGAATTTTATTGAAAAACACTAATGTCCTACTATGTTACAAGGATTATGTTACAATAACTGGGGTTTATGCATCTAGCGGACTCCTCTAGTGCATTTACAAGGCTTCATTAGGCAACTGTACATAAAAAATTGATGAGATCATATCCCAATTCATTGGCATTCATTCGTCATGAGTGTAACATCGTTGAAATTCTAGGATATTATTTATGTGTTTCATTTATCCCAAAAAGCAAATGACATGCATGCTAGCACCACACTATGGTAGTGATATATGGGTATGCACCCTTTCCAAGCCATGATGATGAAGTATGCAAAGCTTGTTGTGGATATTATAACCTCAAAGATGCTCAAATGATGGTCTACATCAAGTGATGTAAAGAAAAGATGAAGGAAAAAGAAGAAGATGTCAGAGGAAAGTACTATCAAAGGAAGGCTAATAAAGATAATGCAAAGGCGTCAAATGTATTTAAAAGATGGACATGAAGGAAAAGAACAAGTAGAAATAAATGAATTCATAGGTTGACACTTTTAGGACCTCCTAAGCTTATGTAAATAATCAAATAGAAAACACATTTGTGTTTGTTTGTAAAGAAAAAATTAAGGGATTTGATTGGTCCATGTAACTCACATAGGGAAGCTTTACCTTTGCTTATCTTCTTCATACCATGATCTATGTTCTTCAAATAATACGATACCACTAACAGTACTTGAAAACAAAGAAGAAGATAGTAGAAATTCTTTACTTTAAGTAATGAAGTTTTGTTCAGCTAACCAGCATAGAACATGCTTGTTGTATAACCTTTGGTTAGACCCTTGAGGTAGGAAATTATGTTCTTGGTTTTAACCCTTGGTAATGTATTCAGTTGAAGTCTCAATTGCAAGGGTTTTAACTTTAGGAATAAATAGCCTAAGGTAAAGGAACGTTAGTCTTTGGAGAAGCTTCTCCCAAGGGACACCTTGATGCATACATGAAGGGAAGGCTTCAATTGAAATATAAGCCATGCGATTTACTTTAGAAAGTGTCCACATGAAGGACACTTGGAAGGAAACATGGAGGAATCTCGAGATATGCACCTTTTGGACCTTTCGTATGAGTATGGGTGGAGTTGGGTGGGTGGATACGTACTCACTCACTCTCTTGGTGGATATTATACTTTTGAAGGAAGCTTCACAACAGTGGTAATCACAGCTTGGTTCGTTTTCATTACAAGTACTTGTTGTAATCCTTCATCTTTGTGCAAGACATCAACTTGAAGCTTGGGAAGTTGGGTATTTGTTTCAAATTACTATGCCATATTTTTGCCTCGAACATGATGCCCACACAAAGAGAATTTGATATTGGACGGTAGGCCCATGCAAGAGATTTTGATTCTCTATGAGCTTCTATAAAAAATTGGTGTTTATCCACCCCAAGGGTCATTCAAGAGGCACCTTGGAGGGTCCTATAGGACCACTCTCTAGGGAGATTATCCCAACCATCCACGCTGGAAGCTAAGTCTGAACCGATTAGAGAATGCAGCTACCACACCCATGCTCCAAGAGGTCTAAAACGATTAGAGAACGCAACGTCTACACTGTGCTCTTCAAGTTGAAATCATCAAAGGTGAAAACTTGGCTTATATCCCCTTCAGAGACTTTTCCCATCATGTATGGGACAAATAGAAGCCATTCAAATATCGGTGAGCAAATTTTTGTTTCTCTTCAACTCAAAATTTGAAGCATGAATTCGAGGTAAAGAAGGCCATTCGAAGAACTATCTTGAAGTCATATTGAAGATATTTTACTGTAAATTTTTGGGCAAAAGGAGAACAATTCCTACAGTACAAGTGAAGATTTAGTTCAACTTATTTCCAAGGCGATACTTCTTCCAAAAGGAGTTTGAAAGAAGGCATTCATTTATTTTATACCCAGTGCTCTTTTTCTCAACAAAAGGATGTGAAGATTTCAAAGATTGGAGGAGAAGGCAAGTGTTGTAACACTTCAATCTTGAATCGGTGAAGGAACAAGTGGAGTAGTGAATCGTCTAAGGTGGCCCAAGCCAACCTAAAATTGGAAGGAACTTTCAAAGATAATTAGGGGAAGTACTTAGTGTATTCCCTTATGTTTTGTTTTGATATTAAGGAACAAAAATTTTTCATTTCTAGTTGATTTTCAAAGTATTCAATGGGGATTCTTATGCTAGCAATATGTTTTTAGATATACCTAGAGAAGAAGTAGATTATGTGCCATTGGAAGGGATTATACAAGTATGATACACTTTGGAACTTCCTGAAATAGGACAATGGGACAAACAAGAAGTTCATATATATAAAGGATTAAATAGGTTTGGACAAGAAGATGAATGATATCCAAGTGGATATTTTCATTGTTAAACAAATCCAAACTGAGATGCGAACCCTTCATACTTTGATTAATGAAGTAAAAAGGAAGATGGAACACATTTTGAATACACTTTGTCCAACTTTACCCCTATCTGCCCAAATGGGTTCCTTGTCCATTTGACCAAGGAACCCATCCTCGAGTAAAGGACCAGATGCTCCTTTACCAATCCATAGTAACTTTCCTTTCAAAAATAAAACTAAGGAAGGAACCATGAATCCTCCTCCCACTTCCATTAGTTCTAGGAGTCTTTCATTCACGAAATACTTAAAACCACCTCAATTCTTAGGGGAAGATAAAGACCGAAACAAGGATGCACTCTTGGCAGTTTTGGAAAAATCGCAAGACTTACATTAGTTAAAAAAACACCTCTTAAGTCTTAGAAACAAGTTTGTCACTTGGAACTAAGGCTTATAAATGGTGGATGATCTTAAAAGAGTTTTAGAGAATCCTTTGAAACTTAGAGAAAATTTGAGAAACTCTTTAAAAGAGAATTCCTACCAAAAAACAAAGACGAGAAAAATTGGGAAGAGTGGGGCAAGGTCCTTCAACGAAGATATCCTTCTCCTTGTACATTTCTCATTACTGAGGAATAGTTCTCAAATTTCAAAACATAGATGATTTTCATAAAGTTGGAGGTTTCATCCATGGTCTTGACAAGCAGATCAAGCATGATAAGAATAGAAGTGCTCCAAAAACTTTAGAAGTTGCTATAAATTCAGCATAAGTCTATGCGGATCATGCTAAAACTCAAACCGAGCCACTTCATCTTATCGAGGAAAATAAAAACTTCAAAAGAGGTAAAAGAAAGTTAGGCACTTTCAAAAACAAATATTTAAGACTCCTAGACTTTCATGGCTAAGACTTGATCCTAAGGTCTGGGAGAAAGTAAAAAATGAAAACCTTTGCTTTAAGTGCCTAAACCTAGGACATCTTAGTAAGAACTAAACTACAAGAGGGCAACAAAAAACCACCCATGAGCAAAAAGAGAAAGATATGACAGGAATCCACTTAGTCCAAACTTTGTCTTAAAAATAGCAAAATTTGGGAAAAAGTTGTAGCTCAAGCGTAAGCACCACCTCCTTTACTTGTCCACGGAGACATGAGGACTGGTATGAAGACCATGAGCAAGTGATGGCACAAGTGGGTGAGTGAGAAGCACACAAACATGCACACACATACACACACGCACACAAGGAAAGATCAAAGAGAGGAAAAATGGAAGGACTTCGATTACAAAAGAAATCTATCACAAGAGCTCAAATATCTAACAAGCTAGCCTCAAAAATGAGCTCTCTAGCTCTTTTTATAGTTTTTTTAGTAGTTTTGACCCTATCCAAACCTAGTATCTCGCCTAGTTAAAAATTAGGTTCTAGGGCTTATTTGAGGGCTCAAACGGAGTCTACAAATTATGAAAATTGGTAGGTAGATACTTCTAATACTCCTCAAGATTGAGGACTCCTTGGCTTAAACAAAATGGACTTAGAAAAAGGTGAAATGATATTTACAATGGTTTTTAGTGATGAAAGTCACTATTTTTATATGGATTTCTTCTGAAAATTTGACATATACTTCTTGGAGCTCCCTACTTTCTCCTTCTTCTAGTCCACTTCTTTGACATGTTCATGTACCTCATTCCTGGCCTTGAGTGCTAACACTCCCCATTCACAGACACAAGGAGAAGGCATCAGCCCAATAACTATATACGAGTTTAGGGATCCAGAAAATCCTTCTAGAGCTACATACCTAGACCAAAATCAAAGGAGAAATTGGCATGTAGATGAAGCGGAGAGGTCTAGATTAAAGTTCATGGGTATGCCTATATTCCCTCCTCAAGATCAGGCAACCACCTCACTGAAAGAACTTGGAGAAGCTTGTAGAAGGTAGAAAAGTGTGTTTCGAAGCGACGAAGTTTGGTCAAGCCAACCGGCTTAAGACTAGCCCTTGAGCTTATGGAGACTCAAATAGACCTTATAGGCATGCGATAAGTGCAAAGAAACACACTATGTACTTTGGAGCATCAAGGAGAATGAGTCGATACAAAACAGATAGGTTCGCGGGTCGACTAGCTCAAAAAACGTATTATCTATGGAAGAGACAATGAACTTCAAATGCCTATAGCGCCCAGCATGATTACAATTAGAAAAAATCATTTTATGGGAGTGATACACATACAGTTGAGTGTATGGAATGCACAAAGTTATAAGGAATAAGCAAAAAATGCTATAGGAATGAATGCGACATTCACCGGTGGTACTTCCTATTTTTCAGGAATATGCAAAGATTGACCCCGAGACAGAAAAACGCATATTTCTCCCAATCGGCTCAACCAAATGCTTTTTAAATTTATAGGCATAAACTAGACACTTATACCTTTCCAATGAGCCATCTTACACTCAATTGGACGCTCTGGAGAGAGAGCTGCCTCTGCAAGATTACTATTGGCGAAGAAGATGATGCAGAGAATTGAAAGAGCAAGACAATGATGGTCACAAGTGTATGTATATTGCTTCCATGTCATGTACAAGTGATTTCAAGTATTTATATAGCTAGGAGTGTTCCATGACTTCTACAAGTGAAATTTGAATTCAAATGAAGGTGGGAATGGTTGTTGGAGGGAATCAATTCACTTTCCTACAATCTAGGAAAAGTGAAGATCTAGTTTGATCTACTTTTAGGTGATTGATTGCTTGATTGAATGCAACTTCAACCACAAAAAATTCATGGGATTTGGGCTCTATCTTTCTACCTTTACATGTGTAAATCTCAAAGCTTTTACAATGGTAAATGAACCATAAAAAAATCTCTCAAAAAATACAATAAATGAGCATAAGAAAAAGAACTCTCCAACGGATATTCTTTCGACGCAATAGCCTTTGATGTAGATCAAATCCACCTCAAGCATAGTGTAAGCTTGATGTTCCAATAGCTCCCCCTCAAGCTAAAGTATGCTTGAGTCTTCATTCTCTGATAGGTTGAATACCTGCCATAGCTTTGAATCTACAAAGTTTTATTCCATCAAGTGCCTTCGTCATCATATTTGCTACTTGCTTTTCAGTTGGAACAAAAGAAATGTCAATCTCCTTTGCCATGAGCTTCTCCTGATGAAGTGGTAATGGACTTCTATCTGCTTGGTTCTTGCATGGAAAATAGGATTTGCAGCCAGATGCATGGAACTTACATTATCTCCAAATATGTGAGGTTTGGAACTCACTAGTCCCAAATCTGTATACAATGCTTTTAACCATATTGCCTCTTGAGTTGTTATGGTCAAGCCTCTGTACTCTGCTTCAGTTGAAGATAAAGCAACTGTTGGTTTCTTCTTGGAACTCCATGACACTAGCTTCGAACTTGCGAATGCTAAGTAACCAGATGTACTTTTTCTATCATCCTTAGCTCCTGCCCAATCTGCATCTGAGTAGATTTTGATATCCAAATCTAAAGAGTAAGGATAAAATATACCTTCGTTGATTGTACCTGAAGAGTAAGGATAAAATATACCTTCGTTGATATCCAAATATGAAGAGTAAGGATAAAATATACCTTCGTTGATTGTACCTTTGAGATACTTAAGTACTCTCTTAGCTGCATCCATGTGTGGTCTTCTCAGTGAGTGCATGAACTGAATAAGCACTCCCACACTATATGAGATGTCTGCCCTTGTATGAGTAGCATATATCAAGCTACCTACCAAGCTTTGATACTCTTTAATGTCTTCAATTTTCTCACCTTCATAAACACTAAGTTTATGATTCATCTCCAAAGGTGTACCTGTAGGTTTAGTGTTCTCCATTTTGAACTTGAGAAGAAGATCCTGAATGTATCTTCTTTGAGTCAAATACATTCCTTCATCTATGTATATCACCTGCATACCTAAGAAATATGTGAGCTCACCTAGGTCACTGATTTTGAACTCCTCTTACATGTGCCTCTTGATCCTTTGAATTCCATTCAGATCATCACCTGTCACAATAATATCATCTACATATACACATAGATAGATAATCTCATCGTGATCCCTTTTGATGAATAGAGAAGGATCTGAGCTACTAGCTTTGAACCCTTGATCTTGAAGATATGTAACCAACCTGTAATTCCAAGCTCTAGGAGCTTGTTTCAATCCATACAATGCTTTCTTAAGTCTGCAAACATAAGATGGATGATTAGGGTTTTCAAAACCTGGTGGTTGTGACATGTATACCTCTTCTTTATCCAACCATTTAAGAATGCATTTTTCACATCAAGTTGGAGGAGTCTCCAATTCCTTGCAGCAGCTACACTTATCAATGTCCTGATTGTAGTCATCTTTGCAATTGGTGAGAATGTTTCCTCATAGTCTATACCATGCGTTTGTGAGCATCCTTTGGCAACTAATCTTGCCTTGTACCTGCAAACTGATCCATCTGAGTTTCTTTTAACTTTATATACCCATCTGCAACCAATTACCTTTTGATTCGGCGACATTGGAACCAAATCCCAAGTGTCCATTTCCTTCAATGCATCTATCTCTTCTTTCATGGCCTTTTCCCAATTAGGGTTTCCCTTTGCCTCTTCATAGGTTGAGGGTTCCTCTGAAATAGAGTCTTTTGCCAAGTATATTGAATGCTTCATAACAAATGTGGAATCATATCCATACCTTTCTGGTTGTTTCTTCTCTCTTGCTGATCTTCTAGGTGCTTGTTTGGAGCATTCTCCAATCTCTTGCATCTTTGCTTTGCCTCTTGACTTCCATAGCTTGTAATCCTTTTCTCTTTCATCTTGGTCATCGTCTGTATCACTTCTTGGATCTTGGACCTGTGTATCATGCTTGCTTCCTAATTTATGAGAGTTAGAATCAAGATCATATGGTAGTGTTACCTTTTGTTTGTCTTCATCATACCAAGACTTGTGTTCTTCAAACACAACATCTCTACTTGTAGTGAATTGATTGGTTGAAGGATTGAAGAACCTGTAACCCATCTGAGTTGAATCATATCCAATAAACACTGCCTTTGTTGCCCTTTCATCTAGCTTACCTCTTATTTGTGATGATACATGAACATAAGCTAAACAACCAAAAACCTTGCAATGTCCAAGACTAGGTTTTCTTCCATGCCATGCTTCATAAGGATTCATACCTTGAAGTGATTTGGATGGTAGTCTATTGACAAGGTACACAGCAGTTGAAATAGCTTCTGTCCATAGATAATGTGGCAACTTCTTCTCTTCAAGCATTGTTCGGGCTGATCCAACCAATGTCTTGTTTCTCCTCTCTGAAATTATATTTAGTTGAGGAGAGTACCTAGTAGTCACTTCCCTTTTGATACCTTTTTCTTGCAAGAACTCATTAAACTCTTTAGAGAAGTATTCTCCCCCTCCATCAGATCTGAGCTGCTTTAGTGATCTACCTATATGATTCTCCACATGTGCAAGATACTTCTTGACGCAATCAGACACTTCATTCTTACTCTTGATAAAGTATAGAACGGTCCATCTACTATGGTCATCAATAAATGAGACATAATACCTTGATCCTGCCAATGAAGGTTCTTGACTTGGTCCCCATACATCTGTATGTACTAAGTCCAATAAGTTTTTGTGGATGTAGCCTCTGTGGTTGAATGGTTGTCTTTGTGCCTTCCCAATCTGACATGCATCACACCTGTTGATCATGTGTTGCTTTGAAGTGTTCGGCAATCCTAGAACACTTTGATCCCTGCATATATCCTTCAAGGTTCTTTCATTCACATGAGCAAGTCTCTTATGCCACATTTCAAGCTCACTTAGGGTTTGAGACCCAAAGTTGAATAGAACTATGTTCCTGGTTTCTCCTACTTCAAAAGTAAAGAGCCTACCATGCTTCTCACCTCGGGCTATCTTCTTGAAGCCTTGACATGGATCTTCCACAAAAACTCCATGTTGGGTGAACCTAACTTGCAAGCCTTTTTCAACTATTTGGCCTACACTCATTAGGTTTTTAGTGATAGTGGGTACATAGAGAACCTTACTCAGAATGTTTGTCCTGCCATTGGAAGCTTTGACATTACCAATCTTCTCCACATTGTACTTTGTGTCATCCCATGTTTGCACTTCATGTCTATGCTTTGGACTTTCCAAACCAGATAGAAGAGCAATGTTGCCTGCAACATGATTCGAACATCCTGAATCTATGTAGAACAAATGATCATCTTCTTTACCTTCTTTGTGGCTTAGATAAGAAGCAATGATTCTTCATGTGGATAATACTCTGAATAATTGTTGTCGTCCCTTCTATTATAGCTTCTATTGTTATTGTTGAAGTTGTGTTCACCTCTGCCTCTATTGCTGCCATATCCACCTCTTCCACTTCCTTTCTGGGTCTTCCCATTGAACCAAAAATTCTGAGTGGTGTGGTTGGTCTTATCGCATATGGCACAAGGTTGAACATTCTGACCTTTGGCTTTGTCTTGCTTTGGTCCTTTCTTCTTCCCTTTCCACTTGCTCTTGCTTGCGAAGTTGGCTTGGGAGGTCTCTTCTTCATCTTCTTCCTTCTTCTTGCATTTCTGCTTCTTATCCTTCTTATCTGCATATAGAGCACTAGTTGAATTACCATGATAAGAGTTACCTTCCTTTATGCTATTGTTGGCTTCTTGATTGAAGAGTTGTCCAAGAAAGATGTTGAAGTCTGGAGTTTGCACATCCATGATGAGATCATAAGCCGTCGTGAAGGATTGCCAATGCTTATCACTTCGAATGCCCTTGAGAATTTGCCTCATGATGACCTCTTCTTCAATCAGCTCTCCAATGGATGCTAACTGATCTGCAACCTCCTTGACCTTGGTAACAAACTCTGTGATGGTTTGTTTAGGTGTCTTCTTCATTTGGTTGAACTCGTTCCAAAGATGATTCTTTCTTGCTTTGGTACTAGCAGAAAAGAAAGTCTCAAGGGCATCCCAAGTCTCTTGAGATGTCTTGCATCCTCTAATATGTGGTAATAGAAAGTCAGAGATAGAGTTTAGTATGTACGACCTTGCTTGAGCATCCCTTGCGCACCAAAGTGTGAGCTTATCTGTCTCCTCTTGTGTAGGTCCTCCTATGGATCTTGGAATAGGCATAGCTACATCACCTGCTACAATTCCAAAAAGATTTCTACCTTGCAAATAAGCCTCCATTCTTATTTTCCAAGCCGCGTAGTTGTGTCGATCAAGCTTCTCGATCATTGAGGGAATTTTGTCACCCATCTTGATCTAGCTCTGATACCACTAAAAGAACTTGGAGAAGCTTGTAGAAGGTAGAAAAGTGCGTTTCGAATTTACAAAGTTTGGTCAAGCCAATCGGCACAAGACCGGCCCTTGAGCTTATGGAGACTCAAATAGACCTTATAGGCATGCGATAAGTGCAAATAAACACACTATGTACTTTGGAGCATCAAGGAGAATGAGTCGATACAAAACAGATAGGTTTTGCGGGTCGACTAGCTCAAAAAACTTACTATCTATGGAAGAGACAAACTCCCTGGAGGTTAATGGGTATATCACGCACAAAACCCACTAGATGTACCCTAGATTGATCAGCCACTTTTATAAAAAACTGGACGAGTTCAATCTGAGTCCATCCTAATCTTTTACAAAGTGCGGCTATAGCAATATTCACTCCTGAGCCTCCATCAATTAATACTTGTGTAATTTTGTGGTTTTTATACCATACCGTGATTAAAGGAATAGCATGGTCCATTGTAGAATCAAGTTTCAGATTAATAGTTGTTGTGGCAGGTGTACACGAAGATCCTGGATTGATTTTTTGCTAGAACTGTTGTCGTATACCAGGGACCAAGGCTAATAGTTTCTCCAATGGTATCGTAATAGATGCTTTTGATAAAATATTCCACACAGAGTCAAGATTCGATGTACCTGATACTGAGTCCAGTGGGCCCTCTGACGATAATTTGACCGGATTCATATCTTCCGGTGGTGTATTCAATATTGTTTGTTGGACCATCGGTACCGGATCGGGGAACACAGTTGGTTCTTGACTTGCCCACGTAGTAGCTTTAGTAAAATATCTCTATTGTTCTCGAATGCCTGGCTCAAAAATCTCTGCAGCTGGTTGGGTATCCACTGCTGAAATATACACCATATTTTCCATTGGATGTTGTCGTTCTTTTCTTCGCTTATCATATTCGGACGTTTCTTTGCAATATCTGTGGATATGTCCAATTTTGCCACAAAAATGGCATCTTGGTGGTGGAAAAGATGCACCTTCACCCGATTGGCGCAAGTTCCACCTGGTCTGTCCAAAATTGTTTGATTGTGGTCCCTTGTAGGTTTTGTAACTTTGGCAAGAGGTATTTCTCAAATGCGGTGGTCCATAGTGGGTAACCTGTGGTCCCTGCTCCTATATTATTGCATTTACGATCGGTCTGGTTTGCACTTTGGCATTATATGGAAACATTTCGGTGGAATGACTCACCATATTACAAATAGCATAGTACCTTTGATTTAATGCACATGTTGAAGTGGTGTGTCCCGGGTTCTTGCATTTGGTGCAATACACATGTTTCAGTGGATCTTCGCTCGTACTCTTGGACGCCTTTAACCAATCCAAATCTTTACTAAAACCACCAGCTATTGTTGGTGTTGTTGCGTACCACTCATGTTGTTTAAATCAGGAGGAAGTACCACTTCAGAATGGTTTGAGCAAGTTGATCCTAATTTTTGTTGTGTCATCTCGCCACCTTGCAAATTCTTTGATAATATGATATCATTGAGTTGATCACACACGCCTAAACTCAACTGCCATTCCTCGCATTTTACTTCTAAGATAAACTTTTCACTGGAACTTCCATCCACCAATACAATAGTTTCTCCGAAATCAAAACCCGAAGTGGAGCAGTCACCGAAATTCAACAAGCCACCACCGGAATTCTCCAAGCTCTCATCAAAATTCAACAAATTGCCATCGGAATTCGCCAAATTGTTGTCGGAATCAGTGATTACTCCACCAACCATACTTTTCGCGAATGGGGTTGGTTGCACTTCTAGTATACCTTGTAGTCCTTGAACAAGAAAATACTGAGGTGGCACTCCACTAGCCCATATATCCTGCTTTCCTTCTGACGATTTTCCTTCACCACTACCACCACGAGACGTTCCTAATGCACTAGGAACTTTCCAGGGATGCTGATCACTTTTGTACTTCGGGTAAGTTTCTCCGGAATGCATTACAGGCATATATCATAGGCTTCTTTCTCAAACCTTAATCTGCTCTCAGACTGGTTATTCCATGCCCCATGGCTGGCACCAGTGTTAAAGTGTTAACCGTTGGATTAATTATTACTGGAACAAAACTACCAACGGGTTCTTGGGATGGTTAGGGGTCTGTGACACAGAGGCCCTATATGTATTTTCCCCTTTCAATTCGTTAATATAGTGAATTCTTCATTAACTTAATTTGACAATTCTGACGGACTTAACTGCTAATTCTTCAACCAGTACACAATAGCACACAATATTCACCGCAACCGAAATATGTGAACCCTTGACGATGATTAATATGTTGTCGCCATTAACCTTATACTTCACCAATGACTCATAGAATATCAATAACATCACCACAATTACTCAATACCCAACATTAAAAGAAAAGTACAACAGTATAATGAACTATGCTGGAATCAACCCACAGGCATGCCACCTAGACACACAGTCCGGTGCCACACACTACTTCTCTATTCCACACGTCTCTCCTATTATGAAAAGTTTACAACGATTGTGCTACATCCTTTCGATGTGCGTATTTTCCCCATTACATTTTCCACTAAATATAATTACATTCCTTTTCGGTGGCCTAACAGTACCCAAATACAATATAAAAGGGAAATGAAATGGAAATGAGATGGAAATGGAAATGGAAATATATTGTCTCCTAGATACAAAAGGGACATGCACTCTCATATTCTCAATAATGACAACAATGCCAAAAGCCATCCTATGGTAGATCTTTAGTCAAAGCATTTGCAGCATTATCTTGAGTATGAACCTTCTCAAGAGTAATGTGCTTAGTGGCTAAGAAGTCTATAATGAAGTGATACCTCACCTCAATGTGCATTTGCATGATAGACCAGATTCTTAGCCAAAGCAATGGCACTCTGATTATCACTGAGCAAACAAGGCACATGTTGATGTAGACCCATATCACAAGCAAGACAAGAAAGGCAAAATGCTTCCTTACATGCCTCACTTGCTCCAACATACTCTAATTCTGTGCTGAAAACAACTATACATTGTTGAAGACGAGATCTCTAAGAGATAGCACCTCTTGCAAGATGAAAAATGTACCCTCATGTAGACTTTTGCTTGTCTATACAACCAGGATAATCAAAATTTGTGTAACCAATAATGGATGCCTTTCCTCTACCTAAGCATAGACACTTGTTCTTCATGCCACTCAAATATCTCAAAATCATCTTGACTTGACTTCCCAATGTTTTTTGTCGCGATTAAACATATATCTTATCACAACTCCCATTGCAAATGCAATGCCTGGTCTCGTAGCTACCATAGCATACATGAGACTACCAATAATAGACTGATAAGGAATTTGTGTCATGAATTCCTCTTCCTCGTTTGATTTAGGGCAATAATCATTGCTCAATTTCAACACATGTGGGTAAAGGTGTACTCAATGCCTTTCCAACTCTACATATTGAACCCGTGAAGTACTTTGGATATGTACTCACTTTGTGACAAGTATATGCATCTTTTACTCCTATCACGAGTAATGTGCAGGCAAAGAATATATTTGGCATCCCCCAAATCCTTCATATAAAATGTCTCACTCAACTTCTTCTTGAGAAATCACAAGTCATAAGAGGAATTTCTAGCAATCAACATGTCATTGACATAAAGTTTCAAGCATATCAAGCTACCATTTGAGCATCTCTTTGCATAGAGATAATGATCTTCATTGCTTCAAGAATAGCCTTGAGACTTCATAAAAGCATCAAACATTTGGTACCATTGTCTAGGGGACTGTTTGAGTCCATATAAGCTCTTCTTTGGCTTAAACTAAACTTTCTTTGCCAAGAACTACATAACCCTCTGGTTGTTCCATATAGATCTCATCTATAAGATCTCCATGCAAGAAAGAAGTTTTCACATCCATTTGGACTAGCTCTATTCCTCCATTGCAACAAATCCAAGAAACATGTGTAGGATAGTCATCTTGACCACTGGAGAGAAGATTTCATTGAAAATCAACACCATGTTGTTTCTTAAAACCCTTTGCAGCAAGTCATGCTTTATACTTTGGAGAAGCACTATCTTATGTGAATTTTAGCTTATATAACCATTTACATGGTAAAGCTTTCTTGCCCTTTGGCAAAGGTACTAACTCCCAAGTACCATTCTTGTGAATAGAATCCAATTCACTCTTCATGGTGTTGATATATTTCGACTCTTTAGGATGTTTTTTCCCCCAAGTTGTATATATGCCTATAACCCTAATAGTCACTTATCTTTGTACATTCACTTGGTAATACATTCCATATCCTGTGTTGTGCTCCAAGCTTCTTCTTCTTCCTTGTGCTATTCACATGGTTCCACAGACCTCAAAATCTAGCAATTGGTATTAGAGTAGGTCATTGCTTCATCTAGGGCATCGTCGACACTCCTCCAATCACAGTCTTAGAATCGCACAAAATTTGGTGAGCATACTCAGGGTGATTAGCGGTTCAAAAGAGCTTCGTTATGTCATGTCAAAATGTCGATGTGATCTCATTTTGGCCTCCAAACACACTATCATAACATTTGTGTAGGCAATTTCATCTTTTTGTGTTTCGGTTTGCTAGTACAAGCACCTCGAAGTCTTCTACATTTTTAGAAGATCTCAACAAGTTAGTTTTGTTCAAATGAGATACAATCAATTTTAGTTAGTGCACGGCTGAAAGCAATGGGTAGTGGATGGTACCACTTACCCATTGTGGGCATATGTGTTGCATCCTATATTGGTCACAAAAGGACTGTGGAATATTGTGCATGGTGTTGAAAAACGACATAATACACATGCAAACATAGTTATTGAAGGTGATGTAGATGACATTGAAGATGATGATCTTCAGGTTCTTGGTTGTGCTACGGTTCTTACTGCACCTAATGTAAAGCAACTTCATTGAGATGGTAGAGATGCTCAGGCACATGCATGGATAACCTTGTCTATCAAAGTGTGCCGTTATCCCTCATATTCACTCTTGCAAAACAACAAAGGATGCTTGGGAGGCACTTACCACTTTGTATCAAACAAGAAGTGAGGCTTGCGTTTCTTACCTCTAAAAATAGTTGGAGAGTGAGCAGAAAAAAGAGGTTGGAATGGTTGTTGTAGAGGCATCTACACCCAAAACAAAGTCTACTAATCTTGTGCAAAATGAAGAATGGGCATTTACTACTATTTGCAACTATGATCCATCTTCTCATGAATAGTATATGCCAGCAATAGACTCAGATGTTTGGTACTTTGACAATGGGGCAACCAAACATGTTACCTCGTAGCATAGATTCTTAAGTTCACTTGGGCCTTCCTCTATAGGGAATACTATCACATGCCCCAACAACTCCTCTTATCCAATCATGAAGTTGGTAAGATTATTTTGACTACTATCGATGGTAGTTCCTTTACATTCTCACATGCTTTGTTTGTGCTAGGGATCAAGAAAAATCTATTCTCATTTTCAGCATTAGTCAATATTGGCTTGGTTGTCAAATTTGTTGATGACAGATGTACAGTTCATCATTTGTCAAATGGTGATGTTATTATTACTTCTAGAATTTTATGTCATGGGTTGTATAAGCTCATAGACTATGCAAAATCTGTCAATGATTCAGCATGTGTAGTTCAAGATTCTTAGGCTATGTCAGATATTAAGCTTCATTAGAAGAAGGTCATGGCGCTTCGAAAATATTCTGACCTTCTTTTGTTTGTCATCGGCTTGGGATGGGTTGCGGCTCATAGTCCTCTTCAAATGTCTTTTCCACAGGAATTTGTACTGTTTCTTCGTTGGTGGGGGCCTGGGGTGGGGAAGGTGGTCTTTCATATTGTAGTAGGCATGCTTGCAATTATGTGACCTACTTTTGGAGATCTTTTAGGGACTCTGAGTTCGTGAGAAGTGAAGCAGTGGAGGTAGTGGGTTGAGGGGCCATTGTCGTGTCTTTCTGTCATTTCTGCTTCAGTTGATCCAGTTCCTTTAATAACTGGTCATGTGCCTCAAGTAGTATAGAATAATCTTCAAGGATTATCTTTATGTTTTCCGAGGTCACTGCTTGGAATTTTGAGGGACTGATCGTTGCCCCGGGTGTGCTTTCGATGGTAGCCTCTAAGTTTTCTTGATTTTGTAGTTGGAGACGTCGATTTTCTTCATGAGCAGCTGTAAGGTGTCGCTTGAGTAGGGCCATATTTCGTTGAAGTTTTGAGTTGCGTTCCAGCTCGATCTGTAGATTGCCTTCCACCACTTGTATCGCTTCCTGGTCTACATTCTGTAAATTTACTTCCAATATGCTATGAGCCTCTTATAAAGTTTGAAATTGTGTATGGAGGAGAGCATTCTCCTCTTCTAGTGTAGCAAGATGATGTTGTAGCATTTTTTAGTGCTCTTGCAGTCGTTCATTATGTTGTTGGAGCTGATGGTATTCTATCATTAATTGTGAAACACATGCAAGCATGGTGTCAAATGCATTACCTATACGTGCCTCTATCACTTACTAGCTTTATTGGTAGCCCGTATCTGGTGAACACATTCTCGAATAAGAACTTAGCTGTTGTCTGGGCATCGTTCTTTGTGGTAGCTTTTACTTCTACCCATTTGGTTAGATAATCAATAGCCACAATAATGTATTCAGCATGGGAACCCTTAGCTAGGGGGTTAATAGGACCAACAAAGTCTATTCCCCACTTAGAGAATGCACGTCCATCCATCATAGGTTTGACCTGCAAAAAGTATTGCCTTGATCATTCTATCTGATCCAAAGTGTCCTCCTGCTAAACCTTGGTGGGCAGTTTCCAAGATCTTAAGATATTCGCTCTCATGGACACATAATCTAAGATACCCATCTTTTCCTCATCTATATAGATTATCTCCAATGAGAGTATAGTCTAAAGCTTCTTGTTCTAAGCTCCTTTGTCTAGCCAATGTCATATCTTGGGGAAAGGTTCTCGTCTTCAAAAAGGTTATTAATGGTTCGCTCCAATCTGGCACGAAAGACACCCGATAAAGCATGGCATGTTCCACTGGTGGTTTGGTACAGCAGGTTGGGCATTCCTTGCACATCCTATGGATTTTTGCTTCCATAGTTGGCCAGTGCACTCCGAGTCTCCTCAGTGTCTATAAAGTTCTTTGCCTCGAGTAGTGTTGCTCTAATGCACCCACATGTGCTAAATGCAACCACTTCGCATACTCATCCTCTTCCACACAACAAGCTAATATTCCTTGATCTGTATGTTTGTACATACTCCCAGCCATGATATGATACTTCTGGGCTTTTACTACCTCCCTGTCTTGAGTGTTTACTACTAGATGTTTAGGGCCATATGTCAGTACTGGCACTAATGTCTTGGCCCACTGTGGTACAACTTCCAAATTAAACAAGTAAGCATCAGGAAGGTCATCTCATACTCCTTGTGGGGCCTCTGTGGATGTGAGCTGCGAGAGATGATCTGCTCTCAAGTGATTCTTACCCTTCCTTACCACTACCTCAAAGTCATATTCCATTAGTAAGAGGGACCATCTTACTAATCTACATGCATTGCATGGCTTGTTTACCAAGTAAAGCAGAGCTTGATGATCAGCAGAGCAAGCAAATAGTGTCTAAAGTTTTTAACTGCATATACCATGCCTAACCCTTCTCTCTCAGTAGTGGTATAATTTCGTTCAGCTGCATTTAACTGTCTACTAGCATAGGCAATTGGGAGATCCATATTACCTTCACCCATAGGTTGTGCAAGCACACATCCAATGGCATAATTGGATGCATCCGCATGAACATGAAATGGCTTGTTCCAATCTGGTGTAGTCAAGATTGGTGCTGAACATAATCACCGTTTAAGCTCATTAAAGGATTTCTCACATTCATTAGTCCACTCAAAATTGGTCTAAAGTCCATACAAAGGCTTTGCAATGATGGCATACATGTGTATAAAACATCTGTAATAACCACAATGCCCCATGAAAGCTTGCACTTCCTTGACATTCTTTGGCCTAGGCATTTCTGCGATAGCTCTCACTTTCTCTTCGTCAATGGATATGCCATTCTTCGACACTATGTGTCCTAGAATCTTTCCTTGCCTGACCATGAAAACGCACTTTTCTAGGTTCCGCTAGACTTGATATTCTTTACATTTGTCAAAGATTTGTCTGAGTTCAGGTATATGCGTCTGACTAATGTTGGAATGAGCATAGAGATCATCAACATAGACTTCCAAATTCTTCCTTAGGAACTCTTTAAACACATGGCACATCAGTCTCTGGGAGGTTCCAGGCGCATTGGTTAGACCAAATGGCATTACTCGAAAAGAAAATATGCCCCACTCCGTGGCAAAAGCCATCTTATGCTGATCTTCTGGTGCAATGGCTACTTGATTGTAACCAGAGAACCCATCCAAGAAGCTATACACTTCCTTGCCTGCTACCCTTTCTAATAGATGCTCAGCAATAGGAAGCGGATAACTATCTCTGATAGTGGCTGCATTAACCTTCTTCAAGTTAATGCATACACGTAGTTTGTTGTTCTTTTTGGGCACCACTACAATGGGGGATACCCATTCAGTGTGCTCGATTTCATAGATAAATCCAGCTTCAACCAAGCGATCTATCTCTTCTTTCATCTTGGCAACATAGTTGTCATTGTATATGTATGGCTTTTGCTTAGAGGGTTTGGCATCTGAGGTCATGGGGATCGTATGTGAGCATATGTCAGGGTCTACACCTTTTAGGTCCTTGTAACTCCATGCAAACACATCTCTATATTCTCGTAGTAAGGCTATCAACTCCTGCTCCTCATCCTCACGTAGGTCGTGTCCTATGTGTGTGCATCGCTCTTCACCTTCCTCTATGGTCACTATGATTTTCTTTGTAGTTTCTTATTATCATAGGCCTCTCGTATAACGGCTTCACGTTTAGGCATTCTTATCATGAATCTCTTATCTTCAACTTCATACTTCTTGAAATTTTCAGGGACCTCAAACAAAGATTCTTCTTCCTCTGGTGTGACTTCTCTCTTCTTTCTCTTCTTACCTTCGTTCTTAATGGTCACTTGTGTGGTTAATCTCACATCATTCATAATTTCTTCGTGTCTCTGAGGGTGAGCTTCTACTTCATAAAAATATTCCTCATCTGATGCAAAGGGTGGGTCCATAATGATTGACTCTAGATCGGAGTCACTTGCATCCTCGAATGCATCAGTGCTAGGTTCACATTCTTCAATAATTGGATCACACATGATTGGCTCTATTGTGAAGATTGAAATGTCATAGCCATCCTCATCATAGTGGGGTGTCCAATGCTCTTCATTGATGGCTACATCCATAGTTGCTAAGATTTCTGCCCAACCATGAGGCTCAAACTCTTCATCGAGAAGTACTATAGGTGCATAGGCTGGGTCTTGAATTGATCTATGAGTTTCCTTCGCACCTACCTCTCTTGCTTTTTCCCTTTTCTCTTCCTCTTTGGCCACTTTACACATCCATAAGTGAGTGCCTTCATGCATCCATGAGGATCCTGATCCTATGGAATGCACTGACTCCATATCATCCTCACCTCTATGGATGGGATTCCATTGAATAGGGGGCACGTCCCTATAAGAGAAATCTTTGAGATTCACTTTGGTCGTGACACCCAAGTGTTGCAAATACAAAGAATTGGTTCCCAAATCTTGTACCACTTGCAATTGCCGCATAAATGGCCTTCCCAAAATCATCTCATAGGCCTGATTCTTGCTAAAGTCACATATAGCAAAAGTATGTTCAAACTCTACACCACATGTAGTGAGAGTTATCCTTTCTAGCAGTCCTACGGGTCTTTCTATGTGACCATCGGCCATCTGCAAATTCATTCTCGTTGGCTTGAGTGCTGGCTTGCCCCAACGCTTCCATAGGGAAGTGGTGGCAATTGCACCTCCTGCACCTGAGTCCAAAATGGCCTTGGTTGTTGTTTGTTATTACCCTTTGGAGTTGTCCTCTCCAATCATTTAGCATAAAGAATCAACAATACATCTTATATTTGTCAATCCTGGAAGTATACAAGAGACCACAACCCGTTCTAGATGATAGAATCCAAGAAATAAGAAAAAATTGGCTGGATTTTTGAGAAATAATGAAGATGAAGAAGAATTTCTAGGGTTTGGATTATCTTGAGCAATACTCTATCATTTTCAACAATCTTGGTGTCTAAAGTGTGTTATTTTTTCAGCAGAACACAATCATAAAGTCAAAACTCAAAAATGATACTTGTAACCTTCAGACGAGACAATCGTGATTCTGTAAAATCTGACGATTTTCATCTCCAGCACCATTCTTCATCAATTTCTCACTCATCACATCAGGAATCAACTCTCTTCATACACATTCATCAGAAATACACAATAGAAGCTTGCAAATTTCCATAGATACACATAGAATAGACTCAACAAATCAAAGAAATTCACACAAAAGGAAGAATCACGATTTTCTGCAGGAAACTTCTCTCTTTGCTTGGATAGCATCAATTACAAATAACCAACCCTCTCAAAATAGAAGAAACTGTCTTTTATACATTTTCAAGTGCCCCTTTTCACACTTCAATTTTGGTCCTTTTCCCTTCTAATCTAAAAATATGCTATCTAGGAGTTTCCAAAAATTCTAGAAAAAATACATATGATTCTAATCTACCTAAGGAAGACTCTTCCTTATTTTTACATCATTTGCATAAATATTTTTACAATTTTTTGGCATTTTACAATTATTTTTCCATAAAAAATACTTCAAAAATACTTCTTCCAACATTCTTCCCCTCCTATACCTTTTGGCTCCTGACAAAAGACATTCTTGCTCATATTCCCTGAATGCTTCCTTCACTTCTTCTTTCTTTGATAAACATGTGACAGTAGGTCATGGCTCTTTCTTTCTGTAATTTTGTTTACCATCTCAAATAGTGATTTTCTCCATTGCACAGCAGCCTCTGGTTTATCAATTACATCTTTTTTTAAATATTCTGTGTATGCAGCTTCATAAGCAGTGAGTTGAGACTTTGTAACTACTGACAAGTTTCCAAATATTTATGATTCTC
Organism: Ceratopteris richardii; assembly: GCA_020310875.1. Taxonomy (NCBI): domain Eukaryota; kingdom Viridiplantae; phylum Streptophyta; class Polypodiopsida; order Polypodiales; family Pteridaceae; genus Ceratopteris; species Ceratopteris richardii. The sequence continues at coordinate 110,247,968 of CM035418.1, forward strand.
TTTCAAAAAATCCATAATCAAACGCATCTTCAAAAATCTGGAGATAATAGCTGCCCAAAAATATTATTCTGCTATAATAAGCCATCAAACATATCATGTCAGGTGTTTCACTGAGATCAAATATTAAAGCATCAGATGGTGAATGAAAGCCAATGTAATTGAGAACTCTGACATCTGTATCTATAAAGGTCTCTATACATGCCAATATGAGTCTCATTACTCTGATTAATAAAATACATGCTGGGTCATTAACATCTTTGTATGTGGATATGACAGATTCAGATGTGTCCACCATATACTTCTTTGTGGGCCATGTTCCTGCCTTCGGACCTGCTATCTTTGGAAAATTCAACCATTTGGATGGAATTTGTCCTTCTTTTCTTCTTTCCCAAAAGACTGTCCACTCCCTTCTCCTTGCTACTCGGTAGTATGCTGGATTGATCTTCAGCTGAATAGGTGCTTCTTTCCATATTTTTCTACATTCCTTATTAGCATCCAACCACCTATTTCTCCATTTTGGATTGGCTTTTTCAAATAACTCATTTGTCACATAGATGTCTTCTTCATATTCTAAATACTTATTTGTAGGTAATCCCACCCTTGCTAACTGATAATTTTTAATGCTTTCCATAATCATGCAAAAGGGTATTCCTAGGCCATCTGCAGCCCAATGATGTTGGTCCGGATTTATCCCTTTATTTAAAGCAAATGTGACAATCTGTTCCTCGTATTCATCATGCATTTTTCTAATGAATTCCATTCTGGATTCTCTGTCTGTCAGAAGTTTCTAGACAAACTCCTCTGAGTACTCTTCTACAGGTACTTTGTTTTCTTGTTCACCATCGCGTTGGGTTCTGTCATCATCTCCTACTTCATATTCTTCTATTTGTGTAGCCTCTACCTGCTCTTCCAACTGATTTTGTGATTTTTCCAACTTTTTCTGTAGCTCTTCTATTGTCAACATTAAACTCTTATTTTGAGAAGTCCACAACTCTCTTTATAATTTCCACTCATTTCTTTCCTTTTCCAAACTCAACTTCCAATCACTTCTCTCTCTTTCTATATCCATATGTAACTTATTGTACCCCCTCATTGGGGTAGCAGCATGTATACTAGCTTGTTTTTCCAACTCCTTGGCTTCTTTCAACTTTTTTTTCAATCTCATGATTTCCTTGTGCAAATCTTCCTTCTCCTCCTATGTCACCTGAACAGTCTTGCTTTCTTCCTTAAGCTGGCCTTCTTCCATTAATAATTTGTTTATTTCCTCATTTGCTTTGACCATAATTTGATATGAACTCTGTAAGGTTCTGTATCTTCCTTCTATTTTCTTCAGCTCTATCTCCGTTTTACTACTATGCTCTATCTGTTTTGCACACTTCTCTTCAAGATATTGGATTTTGTTTTGTTGCTGAACCTCCAATTCCTCCAAAGAAATTATCATGGTATCAATTCCTCATTTTTCTCCTTTACAATCCTCAATTGTTCTGCCAATTGTTCTGTTTCCTTCTTGTGCTCCTTAATGATACTACTGCCTTTTTCAAACTCAGATTCTGCTACCATACCTGATATAATCATGTTTCTACTTGATGGTCTGAACTGCTCTATGTTGCTCATAATGATCTTGCAAGCAGATCTTATATTTTTAGGTATCCTTTCCAACCCAACTTCTATTTCCATTTGTTTGACTTCTATCTGCTTTTTTTCTTTGCACTCATTCTCTTCTTCATCTTCTTCCTCATACTCTATGACCTGGGTCTTTTGTTCTTCATGGCTCTTATCTACTTCCATTTTTTCTTGGTCTGCAACATCTTCCTCATATTCCAATATCTGATCATCCTTATTCTCATGTCCTGATGTATCTTTAGTTGTCTTTGTTTCTTCTGCCTTCTTGTTCTCCATCACTTGTTGTTCTTCTTCAAAGAGATGTCTTTCCTTTATCTTTACTTCCTTTTCCTGAATTAGGGTTGATTCAGTTTCCTCAATAAGCTTTATCTGATCATTACTTATCTGCTCTTTCTGTCCTTCCTCTTGCTCATCTATATCCATGAGATCCAACTCTTCCTCTTGTCCTTGATCTTTTGTAATTGTAAACTCTTCATTATGAACCAAGTCATATAGTATGTCATCTATGCTTTGGTTGATCTCTTTTTCTGTAATTCCTTCTTCTACTTCTTGAGCATTCTTCTTTTCCACTATTTCCTCTTCTGTTTCCTTGATTTGATCTGTATCTTTTTGTTTATTGGTTGGACTGCATAACTGAACTCCCTTTTCTTTTTCTACTTTTCCTTCATCCAATTTGAAATGGGTTTGCTGGAAAGATTTTGTACATATTGTCTTCAATCCAGATTCCATTAATCCATAGTTGAATGCCTTCCTGACTTCAATCTCTTCCTCCATCATCATTGCTTTTCCTTTTAGTAATCTTCTCTCTTCTTCAAGACTAACCTGCTTTACTGCTTCTTCCTAAACTTGCTTTCCTTGGGGCTTCTCACTCAAGTCTTCTGGTGTTTTATTTTTTCCAGAGGCTTGTGTTATCACATTGGGTGTACTAGGCACTGATAAATTCAAACTTTTCAATAGAAAGTTTTCAATATCACTTTCAGAGTCTGAAGAGAATTGTGAAGAGCCTGCTATTCCTGGTTTTTTCTAGTCTTGACTCTTCCACAGTAGTAGATTCCTTCTGGTTCCTTTCTTCTACTATCACTTCTTCTGTCTCCATCATTGGTACAGGTTCTCCTACTGATTTTCCTTTACTTTTCTTGGTTAACTTCCTCTTCTGTACAGGTTTCTTCTAAAACTTCTTCTTCACTATAACTGTAGTTCTTGTTTCAGGAGGTCCTTGTAGATCTTTGAAATATGCTAACAGTTCCACCTCCTTTTCGACAAAAACTTCCTCTGTCTCAACTGCCATCATCTGATCATGCAGTTCTTCATAGTGTTCTACTTCCTCTTGAATCCAATCTGTTGCTTTGCAAGAGTACTCCTCCAACATCTTTTGATATTGGGCTTCGTATACTACCCTTTTATTATTTCCTTGGGTCAAATAGGTATACAACTGCTCCTTGCTTGTCTGAGGTGGGTGAGGGTCATTTGAAGACTGCACCTGCTTCTGAGCAGCTTCATGATCTTCCTTAGTTGCTTCTACCTGCTCCAATTCAACTTTTCTTGGATCCAATCTCCTTTTCTTTACAGGAACAACTTCCTCTGAGATTCCCTTTCTTTTCCTTTCTGCTCCCCTCATGTTGGGTTGGGCTTCCACTTTGCTTATAGTCATTTTCCTGGAAGGACTCTTAATTCCTGACATTAGACTTCTGAAGTATTGGGCTTCTGGAGCCAGCTTCAACTGATCCTCCATTCCCAGTACATGATATATAATCCTGGTTAAAAATTGAGCTCCATTCATATACTTCCTCTTCTCCCAATGTTTAGCTGCTTCTTTCAGCTATTCATGTATGTATGGGGTTACATCCATCACCCCAAAAGGTTTAGTTCTGTCCTTATTGTTGAACATAATCAATGTAACTGGTTTGTGTGGCATGGTGTATCTAGGTAGTTTTGGAAAACAGAAGTATTGCAAAAACATTCTAATGGCATACTCCTCATTCTCTCTTCCCTTAAAATCAGGGAATTTAGAATATCTTGTATATGTTTCTTTATTCTTCTTGACAAAGCTGTTATACAACTTAGTTCCCATTGGGTAGAACTGAAGAGCTGCCCTGATATGCTCTGCTTTTCTTGTGATGTTCACCTCTTTGTTCTCCTTGTCCTTGACTGAACACCTAAAATAGGCATCATTTCCCTTTCCAACTTCCACCAGACTATTCATTACTTGTGCAATTCTTTCAAAATCTATAAAGAATATGGGTTCATCCAACAACTTGTGTAACCCTACTGCTTTCCATCTTTTGTGATTGACTGCAATTCTTTGGAATTTGTAAAACTCCTGACACAGCATAGTGTACTTGTAACCCCCCACTCCTACTGTGAATATGTGTTGGCCAATGATACTCAGGGTTTCCTTGAGCTCTTTAACTACCTTTTCTGCTTCTGGAATTTCTTGCTCTTCATCAGACTCCAGATCCACCTCCTCTACTATAGCTTCACTGTCCAAGAACCAATGTCCTCTAGACAAAGTGACTGATTCTGCTTTGAAATCATGAATTGGTAGCTCCTTTGGATTCACCATTCTGGACAAAATATAGCATCACACAAAAAGAAAAAAACTCCACCCACATGAGTCATAAGAAAAATAAAAAATGGCATTTGTTGTGATATGACATGAAAGAAGAATGAAAATAAAATCTCAATTAAATCCTGACTTCCTCAAAAGAAAACTCAATTAAAGTGATCATTACATGTGTAGCAAGATGTCTAGTGCTCTCTTCTCTTCTGACAGCTCTTATCCAGGAAGGAGATATTTAAAAGAAAAATGAATAAAAAATAAAAAATAAAAATAAAAAATAATAAATAGAAACCTGCTACCCTTCTACCTATATCTTGCTTTGTGCTATATAAATTATAAAAGGAAAAATGGATAATTTTTTCTCTTTTTTCTTTTCTCTCTTTCTTTTAATAATTTTTTTTAATAATAATTTCTTCCATTTCTTTTCTTCCCCTCCTAATTCTCTTCTTAGAAAAAAGGATAAGGTAGAATTATTTGTCATAATTTCCAATATGTCATGATTTCTTTTCTGTAACATTCTGATTTTCTTCTTAAAAAATTCTAAATACATATAAAATATAGATGGTTTTTTTCCATTGAATCAAATCTGATTTTTTTACCCAATAATATTTAAGCCTTGCTGCCCCTGTCTTAGGGAAAAATCCATCTCCTTCTGATAAGCTGTTTTTAGAATTTCTTGGCTTCCATATCCATTTTGTCCTGGAATTTTGTTTTGATGGGCAGGGCTTGTGTATACTTTGTTTCCACATCCTTCTTATTCTGATGCTTTGATGCTTCGGACTATGCCATAGTTCCCACCTTGCTTTTGTCTCTTCACCCTCTTTTGCTCCTTCAATTTTTTGTTGTTTTTTATTAAATGAAGCTTGATCATTTAGTAATTGTATTGGTAATGTTTGTGTGTCTTCTAATGAAAAAGTAAATCCTTCCAGGTCTGGGTCATGAACATCCTGTTGATCTTCCTGTTCTTCATTACTCAATAAAAACATTAAAAACCTTTTGTCATTTATTGTCAACTCAAGCTTCATTTTTTCAAAATCCAAAATTACTTTACCTTGCTTTAGCCATGGTTGTCCCAAAATCAATTTCTCAGTCATCAAATGATCTGGCCATTCTTCACAATCTATTTTCATATATTCTTCATTGAACTTAACTTCAATAGAAGGTGAAGACATGCTTTGTATTATTCGTCCTTCCAAAGTTTTGATGAAGATTTTACTTTTAGCCCTTTTTAGGTTAAACTTTTTCAACAAGGCTGAACTGATCAAATTTACCTGTGCTCCTGAGTCTATCAAGACTTTAATTTTTTCATCCTGAAAAATCATTGTGATAATAGGCAAATGTTCTTTTCCTTTTAGAGAGGTGTCACAAAAAAGGACTTCTCTAATATTTTTTATTTTTCTTATCCTTTCTTTTGCCTCCTGTTGAGCTGCCCTCCTAATGTTTTCCTCTTCTCTCTTCTTGTTTTGAGTTTGATGTAATCTTCTCCATTCAGAAGCAGTTAATGGAAGATCATACCTTTTAACTCTACATCCACTTATGAAGTTTGGCATGATTTCTCCATCTATATTAGCTAACTGAATAGCTCCACTATTACTAATCTGATTGATAATATATGGTCCATGTCCTTTCTTCTGAAATTTCTTTTGATGTTCCTTTACTGTGTATGCCAAAACTAAATCTCCTTCTTGTAGATCTTTTTCTTTTTTGTGAACATCATGATAAGCTTTTTGCCTTTTCTTGTGTGCATATACACTCATAATTGCTTGGAGTCTAGAAGCTCCCAGTTGTTCCAATTCCATTACTCTCTCAGATAATTCATGTCCAGTCCAATTGTATTGACTACCCACTTTTAGTGTTGGAATGAGGAATTCCAAAGGTAGAACTGCATTTTGTCCATATACCAAATTAAATGGTGTGGTTCCTAATGCAGTTTTGTATGCCACTCTATAGGCCCATAGGACATGATTAAGTTGTACATCCCAATCATTCCTGTTTGTGTTTACCAATTTTGACCATACAGTACACAGTACTTTATTAGTACTTTCTGCTAACCCATTGGCTTGTGGGTGATATGGGGCTGACTTTCTATGACTAATCATGAAATATTCAGTTATGTTCTCTATGATTTGGTTCAAAAAATGAGTCCCCCTATCACTTACCAATTCAATTGGTAGTCCAAATCTGGTGATGATATTTTCATAGAGAAATCTGGCAGTAGTATGAGCATCATTCTTTTTTGTAGCTCTAGCCTCTGCCCATTTGGTTAAGTAATCTGTGGCCACTATTATGTATTCAGCATGGGATTGTCTTGCTGGAGGATGTATAGGTCCAATGAAATCCAACCCCCATTTACTAAATGCTCTTGCTGAGATTAATGGAACTAATGGCATATTGTATCTTTTATTTGGTTGACTCACCCTCTGACAAATGTCACATCTTTTTACATATGTTCTTGCATCAGGAAATAGAGTTGGCCACCAAAAGCCAGAATATAATATGAGTTTACCAGTTCTGTCACTTGAGAAATGTCCTCCTGCCACTCCAGAATGTGCCATTTCCAACATTTCCAGATATCTATCTTCAGGAACACAAATTCTTAAATATCCATCCATCCCTCTCTTATACAATTGATCTCCTATCAGTTGATATTCTTCAGAGATCATTTGTAGATTTTTTGAGTCGACACTAGCTCTTACTTGTTTTCCTTTCTTCTTCCTTTTCAACTCCTCAATGATGTTCTCACTCCATTCTGGATTTTTTTGAAACCAATATAGAGTTATAAGTTTTGAATTTTGCAAGGATTGGCATTCCCAGCAGTTAGCAACATATTTTGTTACATCTTGAATCTTATTAGGCCAATGTACTCCCATCCTATTAAGATTACTTAGGGTGACTATTATGGAAGCATGTGTACAAGGGTTCCAACAATGAGCTCTTCTCAAATATTCTTGTTGCTCCTCTTCTGGAGTACAATATTCCAGTATGCCTGTATGGTTGAGGTGATACAAGTTCCCAGCTAGCAACATAAAGTTCCTGCTTTGCAATACTAAATGTGTGTTATTCCCAAATGTTCTGCAAGGTCCCATGGTTAGCAAAGGTACTAAAGTCATGGCCCACTCCGAAACACTTTCTACTTTGAATAGATATGTATCTGGCAGGTCATCATCTAAAGGTGAACTTGGTTCTTTAGCTTGGATTCTAGACAAATGATCTACTCTCAAATGTGTTTTTCCCTGTCTGACCACCACTTCAAACTCAAACTCCATCAGTAGAAGGAACCATCTGACTATTCTACCAATGTGACAGGGTTTGTTTACTAAGTAAAGTAAAGCTTGGTGATCCACAAAAAATTTTAACTTGTTGGCCAAAATGTAATGTCTATATTTCTTCATAGCAAATATCATTCCCAACCCTTCCCTTTCAATAGTTGTGTAATTTTTCTCTGCTGAATTCAGTTGCCTGCTAGCATAAGCAACTGGAAAATCTATTTTGCTCCCTACTATTGGTTGTGCTAACACACACCCCAAAACATAGTTTGAAGCATCCACATGGACATGAAAAATTTTATCCCACTGGGGTGTTTTCAGAATTTGGGCTGTAACCAAACAAGTTTTTAGAGTCTCAAAAGCTTGGTCACACTCTTGGGTCCACTCAAACTTTGTAATCAAAGAATATAAAGGTTTAGCTATGTCAACAAACTTGTGTACAAATTTTTTATAATACCCGCAATGTCCCATGAAAGTTTGAAGTTCCTTTACATTTGTTGGTCTTGGAAGTTCTATTATGGCCTTTATTTTTTTCTCATCAGTTGAAATTCTATTGTTGGAGAATATGTGACCTAACATTCTTCCTTGTCTTACAAAGAATACACACTTTTCTAGATTTAAACATACTCTGTATGTTCTGCATTTCCTGAATATGTTTTCTAAATCTTTCAAATGATCCTGTCTTTTTAATGAAAAAGTACACAAATCATCTACATAAATTTCCATTACACTCCTCAGGAATTCTTGACACATCAATCTTTGAAAAGTTGTTGGGGCATTAGTTAACCCAAAGGGCATAACCCTGAAAGCATAAATTCCTCATTCTGTGGAAAAGGCAGTTTTATGTTGGTCTTCCAAAGCTATGGGTACTTGATTGTATCCTGAAAAGCCATCCAGAAAACTATACACCTCCTTCCCTACAACTCTTTCTAGAAGATGGTCTGTTATAGGCAATGGGTAGCTATCCCTTATAGTTGTAGCATTCACTTTTTTCAAATTAATGCATACCCTAAGTTTCCCATTCTTTTTTGGTACCACAACTATAGGAGATATCCATTCTGTATACTCAATCTCATAGATGAAATTGGCAGCCAGCAGCTTGTCAATTTCTTCCTTTATTTTAGCAGAGTATTTATCATTGAATGTGTAATGTCTCTGTTTGCTAGGTTTTGCATCAGATGTAATAGGAATCTTATGCTCACAGATTTTAGGATCAATACCTCTCAAATCCTTGTAGCTATAAGCAAACACATCCCTATAGTTTCTGGCCAAATTTCTTAATGCCTCCTCTTCTTGATTTGTCATGTCATCAGCTATTACAATATGTCTTTCTTCCCCGTCTTCCTGAGTGATCATAACCTTCTTAGTTTGTTCTTCATTGTCATATGCCTCCCCTTTTCTCTTTTCTCTCTTTGGTTTCATTTTTAGAAGTAATCTCTCTTCTACTTCATAAGTCTTGAAATTTGCTGGTACATCAAATTGTTGATCTTTGTTTGTCATTTTCTCATTTTTTTCATCCTCTTGGTCTTTTTCTATTTCCTTCCAAATATTGTGTTTTCCCATTTTTTAATATCATTTCTTTTTCCTGGTCCTCTTTTGTTTTTTATACCTTTATCATTTGTATTCCTATGTGAAAAACATCATATCCTTCTTCATTTTGAAATCTCACTCCCACATACTCATCTTTGGCTAGATCCATGGTAGCCAAAATCTGGTTCCAACCATAAGGCTCAAATTCTTCATCTTTGAATTTTTGGGGTATATAGCTCTCATCTTGTAATTTTCTCCCTTTTACACAATCTTCTCTTCTTAATCCTCTTTTTCCATTTGTAAGGTTTCTTATCACATTGCACTTCCATATTGATGATTCAATTTCATTCTGATCTTCTAACTCTGATTCTTCACTTAATTCTTGATTTTGATATATTTTGAGCCATTCTTGAGGGGATATGTCACAATAATGACCATTTCTTAGATTCACTCTGGTTATCCTTCCTTTGCTCTGAAGGTATAGACAATCATTACCCCAATCTTGCACAATTTGCATTTGTCTCATAAATGGTCTTCCTAGGATAATTTCATATGACGTGGATTGTGGAAATTCAACTATGGCAAAAGTATGCTCTATTTCTATTCCACATATGGCCACAATCACCTTTTCCCATATTCCTAGGGGTTTTTCTATGTGTCCATCTGCAAGTTGCAATCTCATTTTAGTGGGTATTAATTCATTTTTTCCCCATTTTTCCCAAGTTTGTTTAGTCATGATAGCCACACCTGATCCACTATCCAATATAGCTTTGGCATAATTTTTACCAAATTGTATTTTTAGGGTTGAGTTTCCCTCTTCTCCTTCACAATATCCTCCTATCTTATCAATAGGAATGTACCACAATTCCTCCAATTCCTGTGGCTATGGATCAAGATTCTCTGGTATTGCTTCCCATTTTTTCATTTTGTATTGTAAGTGAGGATTCTGTTTTACCAATTCCTCCATTGTGGTGTGGTATAAGATTGTACATTGTTTATCTATATTTACGTGGAATGTAATTTGTGGGTTATCTTCTTGATTAATAGTTTCTCTTGTTCTTGTTGCCTTTGATTCCCCAACTGTTGTTTGAGAATTGTCTAATTCCCCCAGTTTGAGTTGTGCTTCTTGTATGATTTGTTTGCTTTTTTGCATCCTTTCATGTTCTATTTCTGGCATAGGATAAGCCATTACATGGTCTGTAGGATTTGGTCCCTCTTTAATTCTTCCCTTGTATGCTTTTATCAAGGTGTCTAGACTCTGTGAATTTCTTATCTCTGACTGGGTTTGTGTCTTTTGAGGAGGAGTATGGTTTGACTATTCTATACTCTCTTCTTCCAAACTTTTACCCATTCTCATTTTCCTTTCCCATTTCCCCTTTTGTCTGTTTTTCTTCACCTTTGAAACTGAACTCTTATTTTGTTCTTTAGTTATTTCTTGTTGTTTTGCTTGTGCCCTTGTTATAGCATTTACATTTACTTGGTCAAGGTCACTTAATTCTTCTTGCTCCATGATGTTGACTGTTTTCAATGGTATGTTATTAGATGTGTTTTGTTGTTTTTGAGGATTTCTTGGACAATCCTTTATTAAATGTTCCCTGCCACAATCCTTGCAATAGGCTCCTTCTATTCTTAATGTAGGAGGTTGTGGACAGTCTCTAATGAAATGTTCTCCCCCACATCTATAACAAGTTATCTTTTGGCTCCCTTTGAACTGAGGTTTCTGATTGGACATATAATTATTGGTTATATACATGAATGTGGCTGTATCCATCTCAATTTTCCCATTTCCCAAATCTAGGGCTTGCAGTTCTGGTTCTCTCATCTCATAACGTTCCCACTCTTCCTGATATCCTTCATTCCAGTGATACTCTTCTTTGTATGGTGATCTTATTCTTGAGTTTCCTTCCTCTATTTGTGTGTATTTAACTGGTACCACATTTGTTGGTAATGGAGGTTGTTGCCCAAGTACAGGTCTTGGTTGCTCAATAAATCCAGATTCTCTTTGGTTTGCATAATCTCTCTCCTTAATGGGTTGTTTATTGTAGAAGCATTCTTCTCTGGTATGATTTGTCCATTTTCTTTCTAGTGTACAATATTTGAGTGTTTGCCTATCTTGCAAATGTTGTGGTTTTTGATATGGACATTGTTGTACCAAATGATTTTCTCCACAATTATAGAATTTTTTATTCATTGTTATCTTGGTGTTTATCAAATTGTTTTTGGTGCTTACTTCTAGGGCTTTAGCAATGGCTTGTGCCAATTCTTCTGCTGGTGGAATTTTATCTTCATTTATTCTAGGTTGATCAAATGCTAACAGGTCTTGTCCTCTGTTGTCTTCCAAATCTATTGCCTCCTTCACACATGCTCCTAGGTTAGGGCATCTCCTATAATACACCAGGCTTAATTGGGCACTTCTTAATCCTTCTATGAATAGGGATACTTGTCTTGCCATGGAAGGTACTTCTTCTCTAGGACATCTGTCAATGTACTGCTTGAATCTCCTAGCTGCCTCTCTGACATTTTCATCTTTTTGCTGTTTAAAGCTATGTATCAATGTAGCTGTACTATGTTTTATTCCAATTTTTGAGAATTCCCCAATGAAGGCTTCTAGGAAAGATTCAATATCTAGATACATTTCCTTTCTCAAGGGAATGAACCAAGATAATGCAGGTCCTGTTAGGGTTAGACCAAATGCCTCAAATTGGACTTTGTAATCCTCTACTTATTCTGCTCTAATTAATTGTCTAAATTCTGCAGCATGGGCATGAGGATCAGAATATCCTTCATATTGATTTTTCATGCATTTGGCTACTTGATAGGGTCTAAGCATTCTGCCCTGATTTTTCCAATTATGTCTTCTTCTCAATGGAAAATCACTAAATCCTTTTGCTTCTTTTTCAAAAGGATTTGGGGAAGTATGTGTTCTCCTACCTTGTTGTTGTTCACCATTATTGTGAATTTCATGTGGTCTTGGCAAGTTTGATTGCCCTAGGTTTTGTTCCCAAGGTCTCTTGTCTGCACATTGCCTTAGGTCAATAGAATTTTCTGGGTCTTGTGAGAAGATGTATACACATCCCTGCCTATCCTCATATCTGCCATCCTTAAATTGTGCTACTGGTGTTATATTCAGGGGAACCTCTAAGTTTCTCAATCTAATGACATATGCATTCCATCCTGATATACATAAGTTCCAAACCTATTTGTATACATGTATTTGAGAATGTTTCTATAATCACTAGCTTCAGAGGATTCATTGGTTTCATTTAAATTCTCCATATTAATTTCTTGCCCTAAATCTTTTTCTTGCAATTCTCCTATTACTGATTCTACCTCTTTCCTTCCTAGCTCTTGTTTAGAATGTGTTTTTACTTTATTACCAGACCTAAGGATCATTCAATTAATTTCACGATTCTGTGGAGAGAATCGTGTTTTTCATGATTCTGTGATGAGAATCATGTTTTTCACGATTTTATGGTGAGAATCGTGTTTTTCACGATTCTGAGGAGAGAATCGTATTTTTCACGATTTTGTGGTGAGAATCGTGTTTTTCACGATTCTGTGGTGAGAATCGTGTTTTTCACGATTCTGAAGAGAGAATCGTGTTTTTCACGATTCTGTGGTGAGAATCGTGTTTTTCATGATTCTGAGGAGAGAATCGTGTTTTTCACGATTCTATGGTGAAAATCGTGTTTTTCACGATTTTAAGGAGAGAATCGTGTTTTTCACGATTCTGTGGTGAGAATCGTGTTTTTCGCGATTCTGAGGAGAGAATCGTGTTTTTCATGATTTTGTGGTGAAAATCATGTTTTTCACGATTTTAAGGAGAGAATCGTGTTTTTCACGATTCTGTGGTGAGAATCGTGTTTTTCACGATTCTGTGGTGAGAATCGTGTTTTTCACGATTCTGTGGTGAGAATCGTGTTTTTCACGATTTTGAGGAGAGAATCCTGTTTTTCACAATTCTGTGGTGAAAATCGTGTTTTTCACGATTTTAAGGAGAGAATCGTGTTTTTCACGATTTGTGGTGAGAATCATGTTTTTCACGATTCTGTGGTGAGAATCGTGTTTTTTTCACGATTCTGTGGTGAGAATCGTGTTTTTCACGATTCTGTGGTGAGAATCGTGTTTTTCACGATTCTGTGGTGAGAATCGTGTTTTTCACGATTCTGAGGTGAGAATCGTGTTTTTCACGATTTTAAGGAGAGAATCGTGTTGTTCACGATTCTGTGGTGAGAATCGTGTTTTTCACGACTCTATGGTGAGAATCGTGTTTTTCACGATTCTGTGGTGAGAATCGTGTTTTTCACGATTCTGTTCCCAGACAATCGTGATTGCTCACGATAGTTAAAAACACGATTCTCTTATGAAAATCGTGCTCTGGGAATCACGATTTTGTGCTTTGATTCAGAGAATCGCGATTTTGTATTTGACTACAGAATCGCGATTCTGTGCAGATTTTTGAAATTTTTTGAAGTTCTTATTTTCTGAATTTTTCTTCCTACAATAGAGTCGCTTTATTAAACTTTTAACATGCAATAAAAGAGTTTATCAAAAAATGATTATCTTTTCACTGAAAACTCAAAAAATCAAAACATCGCGATTCCGTGTTTTTACTGATTTCTGAGTTTTTTATATTCCATACTTGATATAAAAACTTGATTAGATGCAAAAATTTGTTCGAAAGTCCTTACCTTGCTTGGTTGATCAAAAAATGTCCAAAAGCTTGTGTTTGTAGACGACCACGATTCTGTCCACTCTCTCTCTCTCTCTCTCTCTCTCTCTCTCAAATGAGTTTCTTTCTAAGATTTCAGGGTTTTATAGATTTCACACAATCGCGATTTTGTTCAATATTTTCAAGATCTTAACTTTTCACTTGTTCAAGTTTTTATCTTTCACAATTTATGATGTAAAGTCCCCATTTCTAGCTTTTTATCACAATTTTCTCCCTTTATCCAATTGGTGAAAATCGTGATTCTGTACTTCTTTTCCACTTTACCCACTTGATTCTAAAACCTCACTGATTTTTAGAATTTGACTTCCTTTACTTACTCAACTTAATGAATTCTCTTTCAATTACCTTTCTCAAAACCTAAATATGCTTAATATTTCAAAAATTTTTCCTCTTACAGAGAATCGCAATCTTGTGCAGAGAATCGTATTTTTCTGAACTTCTTGTTTTTTGCAATTTTGATTCTTCTTTCTTCTTACTCCTCTTCCAGATTCTTCACCACTCCAAGTCACTTGTCACCTGCAATTTTACATCATGAACAAAAAATTAACCAGAAAATCGTGATCCTATGAAGAGAATCATATTTTTTTGATTTTCCAGTTTTTATCAATTTTTTGCTTTCCTTCCACTTGGTCTCCTTCACTCTTAACAACAACAACACTTCAGTCCAACTTCCTAAGGAGAAAAGAAATGTGTTTGAATGTTTTAATGAATTTTATGAATTTTTTTAGTATTTTGCCCTAAATTAAGGTAAACACTTCACTTAGGGTTTCTTGTTTAGTGATCTATTGATCCTGTGTTCTCTGATTGGTTATACTCCTTTATGCTTTGCTATCAAAACAATTCATGAGCAAAACTTCCCAAAGAAAAATGTGCTAAGAAGTGCAAATATCAATTTTTGCAAAGATAAAGTCAAACATTTTTCTTTTCAAGATGCAATTAAACTTTTTCTCAAGATTATTGCTTTGACTTGGTTAACAAATGGATCCTATCTACTTGCATCTAGCTACTTTACTTGACTTTCCTCAATGCAATCATGTCATCTTCCCAAGATCAACAATTTTGCTTGCTACTTGGTCAAAAAGCACTCTACAAATGCAAAGATAAACACATTTTACCTTATCTTCAGCTTTCTTGATTCAGTTTTTTTCACACACCTGCACTTAACTTCCAAAAAATGATATGAGCAACTATCAATTTGCAAGAATTTCAACACTTCTTATTCTCAAAAGATTATTTATTGCTTTCTTTTCCCAAAAGACAAACAAAAAAAAAATCTACCATTTCATGTTTCCATTTCTTGATTAAAGAGTATTACCTTTTCAATGTGTTCAATACCATAAAGAATAGAAGATACAGCAAGGTTCAACTTCAATGAAGCTTTTGCTATACTCCCCGGCAATGGCGCCAAAAAATGTTTGTTGTTACCCTTTGGAGTTGTCCTCTCCAATCATTTAGCATAAAGAATCAACAATACATCTTATATTTGTCAATCATGGAAGTATACAAGAGACCACAACCCCTTCTAGATGATAGAATCCAAGAAATAAGAGAAAATTGGCTGGATTTCTGAGAAATAATGAAGATGAAGAGGAATTTCTAGGGTTTGGATTATCTTGAGCAATACTCTATCATTTTCAATAATCTTGGTGTCTAAAGTGTGTCATTTTCTCAATATAACACAATCATAAAGTCAAAACTCAAAAATGATACTTGTAACCTTCAGACGAGACAATTGCGATTCTGTAAAATCTGACGATTTTCATCTCCAGCACCATTCTTCATCAATTTCTCACTCATCACATCAGGAATCAACTCTCTTCATACACATTCATCAGAAATACACAATAGAAGCTTGCAAAGTTCCATATATACACATAGAATAGACTCAACAAATCAAAGAAATTCACACAAAAGGAAGAATCACGATTTTCTACAGGAAACTTCTCTCTTTGCTTGGATAGCATCAATTACAAATAACCAACCCTCTCAAAATAGAAGAAATTGTCTTTTATACATTTTCAAGTGTCCCTTTTCACACTTGAATTTTGGTCCTTTTCCCTTCTAATCTAAAAATATGCTATCTAGGAGTTTCCAAAAATTCTAGAAAAAATACATATGATTCTAATCTACATGAGGAAGACTCTTCCTTATTTTTACATCATTTGCATAAATATTTTTACCATTTTTTGGCATTTTACATTTATTTTTCCATCAAAAATACTTCTTCCAACAGTTGTGTAACCCTGATGAGTGATAGGGAGATAGGTGTTTCCTTCTTCTCCTTCGCTCATGTCTCCTATCTTATCCAAAGGTATTTCCGGCATTGTTCTATGAGATCCTACCTGGGAACGAGGTCTATTTCTGGCACTTGTTTGGCTACATGTTTCCACAATTCAGGCTTAACCTTTAGTAGCTCTTCTAAAGTGAGATTGCACTGCACTTTAGTATTCTTTACTACCTCTGTATTCCTAGGTATGACCGAGTCTTCGTTTCTTATCATGACCATGGGTACTCTCATACAAGTGGACTTAGCTTCCCATGGGCCTGTGAAATGGGGTAGTTCCTGTAAGGAGTTGGTCTCAAAGTCTAATCTCTCATGAGATTGGGCACTCTCCTGCTCTCCATAAATGGAAGGAATGTCTTGTGGGAATTGATCGTGTGCATCATCCACAAGTTCAATTGGAGGAGGATCTTCACTTTCTTTAGCCCATTTCTCTTCTTGAATCTCTCGCAGGAACTCTGATGAATACCGATTCATAGAAGAAGAGGTGTCTAGTTCAGTGGAGTTAGGCACATAAGCTTTTTGAGGATGAATGCTTATTCTATCACTTGCCCTCTCCTTATCTTGGAAGGTGGCTCCTTTTTCAGACTTCGCAATTAACCTCTCCAATCTATCTAATAGACCATCAAAATGCAATGGTGTTCTAGTGGAGCTAGAGCAATTGAAGAGGTGACTGGCCTCAAACATGGCTTGAGCCAGTTCCACCATCTTGGCGCAAAGTTTTGTTCGTCTGAGCTCTAGGTCCGCTCTAGGGTAACACTTTTCATGATTTGTTACATTTAACCCTTCTTGGATTCTGGCCTGATATTCTCTAAGCATCATATCTATGTCTTCGGGAGTGGGATTTGCAAAGATTGATCCTAGTAGGGGTGGTGGGTGGGTTATGTGTGGTGGATTAGAAGGTTGGGGGGTGGAAGGTGATGGGAATGGTAGTGGAGGTGATGTGTGAGAGTGTGTTTGAGATGTGATTTCTATTATTTTGGCTTTGGTCTCTCCCATTGCCTTTTCATACATTCACGACTCTCTCTCCAAGCTCTTGTCCTCTTCTTATTCTGGCTCTCAGTCTCGCTAACCTCAGAGTTTCATTCCTAGCCTAAGTCTTGGTTTTGCTTAAGTGCTTGAGCTCTAATGATGACTTACACTGGGGTCGTGGAAGTCACACTTCCGGTGGAGTCTACCACTAACCCAATCACGTTGATAGGAGCGATTTTTGGCATGTTAATGGGGTTCTTGGGACATTCTCGTAACAAGTGCTCCTTTCCACAATCTGGACAAAAGCCTTGAATTGTCACAGATTGGGTTTGTGTAGGTTTCGGTAGAGGGCAATCACGAATGAGGTGATCTCCCTGACATCGAAAAGCATGGCCCTCTAGGAAATGGAGGTCTTATCTGCCTAGGCTGAGGTCTAGAGTTGGGGTTTGTGTACATGACATTCGCATATTCTGGCTCCCAACTAGATTCACTCAGTTCTTCATAATAGTATGACTCATTATCCTTCGGAGACTACATGCAGTAAGCCTGTGGGCTATCAATATGGGTAGAGTCAAAACTATGATCTCTTGGATCACTTTTTGAAAGCAATGGTGTCACTCGCACTAAAGCTCTATTTGGATTTTCTTCTGCCACTGCATACTTCACCAGAATCAGATTGGTTGGAGGAGGCGGTTGCTATGTTAGGACTGGTTGCAGTCTTTGCTACCCTTGATAGGGTGGTTGATAGGGTTGTTAGGGCCTACCATACTGTTGTTGTGGGTAGTGATTCTTGTATTTTCCTTGATGTGGGTAAGTCTGGGGATAATTTTTTCTAAAAGCGTGTTTGTTATAAGGGCAGTCTTGTGCAGTGTGGTTGGTGTATCTCCTTTCTATGGTGTAGTATTGGCTGTTAGGGTTCACTTGGGGTTGAGCCATGATAGGGCACACATTAGCCATATGGTATCCTCCACAGGTGTAGCATCGTTTCCCTGGGGCAAATCTAGGAATCTGCTTGCTAGAGATGCCTAATTTCTGAGCTAGCTTCTCTGCTATATCCTCAATTGATGTGGATTGTGAGGAAGTGAGGCTAGTAGAACTATCTGAATCTTTATATATCTTTGAGAGCTCTAATTCCTCCCCTAGATTATCCTCAATTTCTATGCACATGCGTACACATTCTTCTATGGATCTAGGGTCCTTCAAGTACACATATGATCTCAGTTTGATACTTAACAATCCCTCTAGAAATAAGGCCACTTGTTTGGCTGGAGTGGGTAACTCTGGAGTAGGGCATCTCTCTAGGTATTACCTAAACCTTCTTCCTGCGAGCCTCACTGTCTCTTGGGGTGTTTGCTTGAAGTTGTATATCAAGGAAGATGTGTTACGCCTAATGCCACTCTTAGAGAACTCAGTGATGAACGCTTCAAGAAGTTGGTCTATATTTCTGAACTGGCCTTGGTGAAGTGGTTGAAACCAAGTCAATGCAGTGTTCTTGAGAGTTAGGCCAAAAGCATTGTATTGAGTGAACAAGTCTTCAACTTGTTCAGCTCTCAAAACTTGCCTAAACTCTGCTACATGTTCATACGGGTCTCTTGTGCCATCGAAGCAATTCTTCATGGACTTAACCAATTGTGTAGGCCATAAGGTTCTAGCATGTTCTCTAGGCCTTGGCAAAGGGAATTTGTTTGCTTTTCTTAGATTACTTGGGTCCCTATGTCTCTCCCTATCCATCCTATCTGTCTCTATCCTCGTTCTTTCCCTTCCCAATGTGTTAGCAAAGCTCACCTCGGGTCTATCTCTACTCCTTTCTCTTTGAGTCCCATGAGCCTGAGATGTTCCAGATCCTTGGTGACTATAAGACACAGTGGATCGAGGTTGGGGAAAAACAAATTCACCCTTCCAAGTGTATGCATGTCTTCCATGCTCTGAGACCACAAAGATCCTTTCCGAGGCATCATCTAAGTAGGTCACTTTGCGTGGGCTATCAGGATCTTTGAATTCATAGATGGTAAGTGCTCCCACTTTGTTAGGGTTCTCAGGCTTATACCTCCAAAAAGCCTCATCCGTCTCTCTATTCACGAGCAAATCTATGCTCCTATTGTCCTGGGGAACCCACTCTGGTGTGATTATTCTCGTCATAACCGACTTGCCTCGAGGGGTTTTTGGCTCCTTTCCTAAGTTCCCTTGCTCGATGTCTCCTATTTCGACCTCTGGGATTATGTTGCCAAATTCATCTGTTTTTTCTGGTTGGCTAGTGACCACATACATTGTTCCTTCTTTATCAATGTAGGAACCATTTTCGAACTTGACTACAGGGTGTTCTAGTCCATTGGGCTGATCCGGGTTTTTAATTTGGACAATAGATCTTCTCAGACCATCCTCATAGATGTGTGCACCTAAGCGGTTGGTCTAGATATATTCCAATTGAGTTTTGTAGGGACCTTCTGGTTTTTCTAGGTACGCAACTCCTGAGCTACCCATGGGTCTCTCCATGTTGTAAGACATCTCAGAGTCATTGGTTTCTGAGTCTAGAGTGTAGGGGTAATCACTCAACTCCTGGGCCCAAGATCTGGTTGTATGGTTGACACTAGCTTCAGATGATCTAATACTTTGACGGTCTCTCCCTAGGTCTCTTCCCGATCTAAGGTTCATATGCCCTTCCAATTAACCCAATGATCCTTGTACAACCACATTGGTGATTCTTTGATACCAATCACTTGTTCCTTTTGAGTTTTTTTGTATATGTTTTCTTGTCTTTGATTAAGTGTCGTCACGAGCACTCAAGTGTGTCATACTTGATGTTCTTCGTCCACTTGGTTTAAGTTCTTTTCCCTTAAGTTGTCCCTTAACTGCAATTTATCCTATTCTTAGGCTTGAGAAATTAGAGGCTCTTAGAACTTGAGTATTCCTATTGTATCCCTAGTCAATCAAGACAACTACTCGCACTTAGCCTAAGCTAGGAATGGACTGAGGGGGTTGAGAAATGTTCCAACCTCAAGTCGCTTCTCCTTGCAATGCTTGTCTGCCCAGGAAGCGTGTTCCCAAGCCTGCACACAATGGCACTTGCTTTGATTTCTCCAAAAGCTCTCGATGATCCTATAAAAATTCCAAGTTCAGCTCAAGTTTTTTATATTCAATTGACAGAAAAGTTATTTCAGACACTTTTAATGACCCTTGTTCCCCCTTATGTATTTGTTGGCATACAAAGCAACAGAGGAGTCATGCACAATACGGCAACAAGGCCAAATCATTTTTTCCATGGACTATTTACAACTCAAGTGATTTTAATCACTACACAAACATTGTAAATCCCGTTTTTGGTAGAATAGACTCCATTTTGTGCAAGCTGAGGAGTCCTCGAGCTTGAGGAGTATTAGAACTAGCGACATATCAATTTTCATAATTTTTAGACTCTGTTTGAGCCCTCAAATAGACTCTAGAACCTAATTTTTAACTAGGCCGGACACTAGGTCTGGACAGGACCAAAGCTAGTTAGAAAACTATAAAAAGAGCTAGAGAGCTCATTTTTGGGGTTAGATTGTTTGTGAATTGAGCTTATGTAAGAGACCTTTTGATTAATGCAAAGAACTCCATTGTTCCTCTCCTTGTTCTTGCCTTGTGTGCGCGTGTGTGTGTATGTGTGTGCATGCTTGTGTGCTTCTCACTCACGCACTTGTGCCTTCACTTGCTCATAGTCTTCATACTAGTCCTCACGTCTCCACGGATTGACAATTATGAGGTGAATCTTCTCACGTTGGTACTCACCATTGTGCTAGAGTGACACCAAATTTGGCGCCGTTGCCGGGGAGAGAGCTTCGAGGACGAGCGTGTGATGGTAAGACGTCGAGTTGAGACATTGGAGTTATAGGTAATATCCTTCTTTCTCTTAATTTTTCTTCATTTTTTTTCCTTACTTTCGCATCACCATCATCACCATCATCATCTCCACCATCTCCCACCTCCATCTCCATCTCCACAAAAAAATTTCAGTTTTTTGGTCATATTACACCCCCCACCTCATTTCCCTCATTTCATTGTGAGAGAGAGCGAGCGAGAGCTTGCATGCTATCTGTTTTTGGTGTGTTTTTGAGCTTTTGTTGCAGGAACTTGCTGTACCACCTCCCCCAGCAGTGTGCGCAGGTACGACAGACTCTGCACAGGTCCCGGGACGACGACCTCTGTCTGTCGCGACAGACAGAAAAACTTAAAATTTTGTGAATGCATGTTTGTCATGGTAACCTACACCATAAGGGCACTCTAAATCACTAGAAGTTTCTCAAAAATTTGCGTTTTTTCGGTCTATCGCGACAGACACCATCTATCGCGACAGACACCATCTATCGCGAAAGACAGAGACCCACGATAGACCCCGTCTATCGCGACAGACAACGTCTATCGCGACAGACACCGTCTATCGCGACAGACCAAATCACGACAGACGACAGACAGCGTCTATCGCGACAGACACCGTCTATCGCGACAGACCAAATCACGACAGACGACAGACAGCGTCTATCGCGACAGACACTGTCTATCGCGACAGACAGAAATCCACAATAGACCCCGTCTATCGCGACAGACACCGTCTATCGCGACAGACCAAAATTTCACGATAGACAGCGTCTATCGCGACAGACACCGTCTATCGCGATAGACAGACATTTTCAGCAAAAATTAAGGGGTAAATTTTTGGGAAATTTAGGCTAAATTTTGGGCATATTTGCACTCTCAAATACTCATACACTTACAAAGGCCTTAGAAAAATGCATTAAAACCCCTGAAAGGTTCTGTTTGTCTAGTTAACCCCCTAAACCCTGAACGGTCATAACTTTTTCATACGAAATCCAATTTTTGAGCTCTAGGGCTTGTCGGAAAGCTCGTGGCATATACTACACGCCCTCAACTGTTTTTTATAAGAATAATGCGTTGATTTTCAGATAGGATATTTGGAAGTTGACATATTGAGGGGTAGGAACACCAAGGGAGCTCTAGAGGAAATTTCTAGCAATACAAAAGGGGGAACAAGGGTCATTAAAAAAGTGTCTGAAATAAATTTTCTGTCAATTGAAAGGTCAACTTGGAGCTAATCTTGAGACTGATGCAGGTCTATTGAGAAGCAATTGAGAGCGTCCAAGCAAGGGTTTTGCGCAAGCTTGAGAATCAACTTCTCGAGCACTAAAGAGCAAGGTTCAGCAAGAAAGGTCGGAATACTCTCAAATCCTCTTCGTCAATTCCTAGCTTAGGCTAAGAACGATTAGAAGTAGGAGTAAGTTAGGGCGACGATAGGCAACTACCAAGTTGAAGCATACCTAAACTTTCAAGCTCAAGCTAAGGGCATAATCCTTGTACAGTCGAGAATTTTAAAGGGAAAGAACTTAACGTGGAACGATCAACTGTAAGTGCGAAACAACATTCAAATATTCCTGACGATGTGATATCAGACAAGACCTTAAACACGATAAAATAACTAAAAAGAACCAAGCGACTAATATAAAGTAACCAGCAACGAGGTTGTACTCTGGGCAAAGAATTGGGCTACTTAGATAGGCATATGAACCTTAGATCAGGGTGACATCTAGTAAGGGAGAGACAAAGCCTTAGATCTTCAGAGGCTAGTGTTAACCACACTGCTAGGTCTTGGGCCCAGCAGTTGAGCCACCACTCGTACTACCCTAGCTCTGAGACCAGTGAGTCAGAGATGTCTCAAGGCATGGACAGACCTACGGGGAGTTCAGGTGTGCCATACTTGTACAGGGTGGAAGGCCCTTACAAAACACAGTTGGAATACCTTAGGACCAACCGATTAGGTGCTAGCATCTACGAGGACGGCCTAGGAAGATCCGTGGTCCAGATTAAAAATCCTGATCAATCCATTGGACTAGAGCACCCGGCAGTCAAGTTTGAAAACGGTGCATACCTGGACAAAGAAGGAACCATATACGTAGTCACCAGTCACCCAGACAGGACGGACGAATTTGGAAATGTGATCCCAGAAACAGACTTAGGTGACTTGGAGCAAGGAAACATGGGAGCAGAGCCTAGAACCCCTCGAGGTAAATCAGTTCTCACCAGGATTATCACACCTGAGTGGGTTCCCCAAGACAACAAGAGCATAGAGTTGCTCCTCAATCGAGAAACTGACGAAGCCTTTTGGAGGTATAAATCTAATCAGCCAACTGATATAGGAACTATCATGATCTATGAGTTTAAGGATCCGGATAGCCCAGGTAGAGTGACCTACTTAGATCACGCTTCAGAGAGGATCTTTGTGGTGACAGAACACGATAGGCATGTTTACACTTGGAAGGGTGAATTCGTGTTCCCCCAACCAAGATCGAATGTATCCTATGGTCACCCTGGAGCTGGAACATCCCAAGCTCATGGAACGCAAAGAGACAGAAGTAGAGATAGACCAGAAGTATGCTTTGCCAACCCAGTGGGCAGAGAAAGAACGAGGACGGAGACGAATAGGGTAGAACCTGAGATGATTAGAGCTCACAGGAACCAAAGAAACGTGGATGGATTCCCCCTGCCGAGACCTAGAGAGCACACAAGAACTTTGAGACCGACCCAGCTAGTTAAGTCCATGAAGAATTACTTTGATGGCACAGGAGATCCCTATGATCATGTGGCGGAGTTCAAGCAAGTCTTGAGAGCTGAACAAGTGGAGGATCTATTCACACAGTACAATGCCTTCGGTCTAACCCTTAGGAACACAGCACTTACATGGTTTCAGCCATTGGATGAGCGACAATTCAGGTGTATAGACCAACTCCTAGAGGCTTTCATTGTAGAGTTCTCTAAGAGTGGCATAAGACACAATACCTCCTCATTGATTCACAGCTTCAAACAGACTCCCCAAGAGACTGTAAGATTGGCAGGAAGAAGATTTAGACAATATCTTGAAAGGTGCCCTGTTTCGGAGCTACCCACACCTGCCAAACAAGTAGCCTTATTCCTTGATGGATTGCTGAGCACGAAATTGAGATCCTATGTGTATCTGAAGGACCCTAGGACTATAGAAGAGTGTGTACGCATGTGCATTGACATTGAAGATAACCTAGGGGAAGAACTAGAGCTTTCCAAAATCTACAAAGATTCAGATAGTACATCTAGTCACTCTTCCACGCAATCCACATCAATTGAGGAACTCGCAGAGAAAGTGGCCCAAAAACTAGGCGTCTCTAGCAAACAAATTCCGAGGTTTACCCCAGCGAAGAGGTGCTATACATGCGGTGGTGACCATATGGCAAACGTATGTCCCATTATGGCTCAACCCCAGGTCAATCCAAATAGCCAATATTGCACCATAGAACGAAGGTACACCAATCATACCGCACAAGATTGCCCATACAACAAGCAGGCAGTTAGGCAACCCTACCCTCAGCCATACCCGCAGCAAGGAAGATACCAGAACCCGTACCCTCCACAACCATATGGCAGGCCACAACAACCGTATCAGCAACCCTACCAAAACCAACAAAGGCCTCAGCCAGTGTTAGCTCAACAACCCCCTGCCCCAGCTAATGTGATTCCGGTAAAGTATGTTGTTGCAGAAGAAAACCTGAATAGAGCTATAGTCCCTGTAACACCCTTGCTTTCTGAAAGTGACCCGAGTGACCATAGCTTTGATTCTACACATGTTGATAGTCCCCAGGCGTACTACATGCAGTCTCCAGAACATGGTGAGTCCTATTACAGCGAAGAGCCAAATGAACCTAGTTGGGAGTCAGATTATACAAACGTCATGTATGCAAACCCCAACCCTAGGCCTCAACCTAGGCAGGTAAGACCTCCATTCCCAAGAGGACCGTGCTACAGATGCCAAGGAGATCACCTCATTCGTGATTGCCCCTTACCTCCACCTACACAAAACCAGTCAGTGACGATCCAAGGCTTCTGCCAAGGTTGTGGAAAAGAGCATCTCTTACGAGATTGCCCAAAGAACCCTAATAATATGCCAAAAATCACTCCCATTAATGTGATTGGGTTGGTTGTAGATTCCTCAGGAAGTGTCACTTCCACTGCACCCGTACAGGTAGTCACGAGAGCTCAAGCAGTGCAGCAAAACCAAGGGGTAGGCAAGGAAAAGAGCCCAGACGCTGGCGATACTGAGAGCCAAAATAAAAAGAGAACAAGAGCTTGGAGAGATAGCCGCGAACGCATGAAAAGGCAATGGGCAAAGAAGATGAGTGAACTTGAGGAAAGTCTACGAGAAACCAAGGCTAAAATCATAGAGATCACATCTCAACCGCACTCTCACACATTCCCACCACTACCATCCCCATCACCCTCCATCCCTCCACCCTCTAAGACACCCCACGTAACCCACCCACCACCCCAAGCAGGATCAGTATTAGTTGATCCCACTCCTGAAGACATAGACATGATGCTTAAAGCATATCAGGCCAGAATCCAAGAAGGGCCAAACGTCACGGATCATGACAAGTGCTATCCTAGAGCTGACCTAGAGATAGAAAGAACCAAGTTGTGCGCGAAAATGGTCGCATTGGCTCAGACTATGTTTGAAGCCAGTCGCCTTTTCAATTACTCGGGCTCAGCCAAGACGCAATTACACTTGGATGGACTCCTAGAGAAGTTAGAGGGAATAATTGCAAGATCTGCCAAGGAAGAAAAGAATCAAGAAAAAGACAAAGCAAGCAAAAACATGAACCATCCCCCATCGGAAGTTTATGTGGCCAATTCCACTAAACCAGACAACTTCCCCTCCTTAGAAAGAATAGAGAGGCTAATTGCACAATCAAAAAAGGAACCTGCCCCTCAAAGAAAGGAAAGGGCAAGAGAACGGATAAGCCAGCCTCTTCAGGAAGCCCATGTGCCTCCTCAAGAAGCTTATCTTTCCCCCCACAAAGCAGATGAGCCTCCCTCGAAAGCTTACGTACCTCCACAGGTTGCCTACATTCCTTCTCAGGGAGCGTATGAGCCTGTTCGGAAAAGTAATAGAATAAGTAATCCTTCCTAGGAAGCTTATGCTCCAGCCATCTATGAGAACGAGGAGAGAGCCAACGATAGAATAAGCCCTCCTTCCTAGGTTGCTTATGTACCTAATTCTACGGAGCCAGACACTTCTTCTTCTATGAATCGGTTTGCACCAGACTTCCTACGAGAGATTCAAGAAGACAAATGGGATAACGAAAGTGAAGTCGCCCCTCCCTTTGAACTTGTGGATGATGCACACGACCAATTCCCACAAGACATCCCATCTATTTACGGGGAACATGAGAGTACTCAGTCTCACGAGAGATTGGACTTTGAGTCTAATTCCATACAAGAGTTACCCCACTTCACAGGCCCATGGGAAGCAAAGTCCACCTGTATGAGAGCACCTACAGTCATGGTGAGAAATGAAGATTCAGTCATACCTAGGAACACAGAGGTAGTGAAGAACACTAACGTGCAGTGCAATCTCAAGTTAGAAGAGCTACTCAAGGTTAGAACTGAAGTATGGAAACATGTCGCCAAACAAGTACCAGAAATAGCCAAACCTCGTTCCCAGGTAGGATCCCATAGGACGGTGCCAGAAATTCCCTTGGATAAGATAGGAGATATGTGTGAAGGCGAAGAAGGGAACACCTATCTTCCCATCACCTACCAGGAGTACACCACCAAGGCAATTTTGGACTCAAGTGCAGGAGTTGCAATTGCCACCACTTCCCTATGGAAGCGTTGGGGCAAGCCAGCACTCAGGCCAACGAGAATGAAATTGCAGATGGCCGATGGTCACATAGAGAGACCCCTAGGATTACTAGAAGGAATAACTCTCACCACTTGTGGTGTCGAGTTTGAGCATACATTTGCCATATGTGACTTCAGCAAAAATCATGCCTATGAGATGATTTTGGAAAGACCATTTATGCGACAGTTGCAAGTGGTACAGGATTGGGGAACCAACTCCTTGTATTTGCAACACTTGGGTGTTACGACCAAAGTCAATCTCAAGGATTATTCTCATAGAGATGTCCCTCCCATCCAATGGAATCCCATCCATAGAGCCAAAGATGATACAGAATTGGTGCATTCCATAGGGTCTGGATCCTCATGGATGCATGAAGACACTCACTTATGGATGTGCAAGGTAGCAGTAGAAGAAGAGAAGAGAGAGAAAGCCAGAGAGGTAGGTGCAAACGAAACTCATAGACCCATTCAAGACCTAGCCTATGCACCTGTAGTCTTTCCAGATGAGGAATTTGAACCCCATGGCTGGTCCGAAATCCTAGCAACAATGGACGTAGCCATCAATGAAGAACAATGGACCCCTCACTGTGATGAGGATGGCTACGACATTTCAGTCTTCTCCATAGAGCCAATCATGGGAGAGGCAGTTCTAGAAGAATGCGAACCTAGCCCTGATGCATTTGAGGATGCAAGTGACTCCGATCTCGAGTCTATCATTATGGACCCACCATTTGCATCAGATGAAGAATACTTCCATGAAATAGAATTTCAACCCCAGAGGCATGGAGAGATTACAAATGATGTAAGATTAACAACACACGTGACTCCGAAAGAAGAAGGAAAGAAACGAAAGAAGAGAGAAGTCTCACCAGAAGAGGAAGAATCTTTGTTTGAGGTCCCAGAAAATTTCAAGAAGTACGAGATAGACGACAGAAGAGTCATGATAAGAATGCCTAAAGGAGAGGCACAATCAGGAGAGGCCTATGATAACAAAGAAACTACCAAGAAAATCGTAGTGGCCCTAGAAGAAGGAGAGGAGAGATGTACGTACATAGGTCATGACCTAACAGAGGAAGAAGAGCATGCGTTAATTGCCTTGCTAAGAGAATACAGAGATGTATTCGCTTGGAGTTACAAGGATTTGAAAGGTGTTGACCCTGACATATGCTCACACACCATCCCCATGACCTCAGATGCTAAACCCTCTAAACAAAAACCCTACACATATAACGATAATTACGCTGCTAAGATCAAAGAAGAGATAGATAGACTGGTTGAAGCTGGATTTATCTATGAAATTGAGCACACTGAATGGGTATCCCCCATCGTAGTGGTGCCCAAGAAGAATGGCAAGCTGCGTGTGTGTATTAACTTGAAAAAGGTCAATGCAGCTACAATTCGAGATAACTATCCGCTTCCCATCACAGAACATCTCCTAGAAAGAGTGGCAGGCAAGGAAGTGTACAACTTCCTTGATGGATTTTCGGGTTACAATCAAGTAGCCATAGCTCCAGAGGATCAACATAAGACTGCCTTTGCCACAGAATGGGGCATTTTTGCCTTTAGAGTAATGCCATTTGGGCTTACCAATGCACCAGCTACCTTCCAGAGACTGATGTGCCATGTATTTAAAGAGTTCCTGAGGAAAAACTTAGAGGTCTATGTTGATGATCTTTGTGCTCATTCCAACATTAGACAAACCCATATCCCGGAGCTCAGACAAATCTTTGACAAATGTAGAGAATATCAAGTTTGCCTGAACCCAGAAAAGTGCGTTTTTATGGTAAGGCAAGGCAAGATTCTAGGACACATAGTGTCAAAGAATGGCATATCTACTGACGAAGAAAAAGTGAGAGCCATAGCAGAGCTACCTAGGCCAAAGAATGTCAAGGAAGTACAAGCTTTCATGGGGCACTATGGTTATTACTGACGATTTATACACATGTATGCTGTCATTGCAAAGCCCATGTACGGACTTCTGACAAACTTTGAGTGGACGGATGAATGTGAGAATTCCTTCCAGGAGCTTAAACGAAGATTGTGTTCAGCACCAATCTTGACCACACCAGATTGGAATAAGCCATTCCATGTTCATGTTGATGCATCCAATTATGCTATTGGATGTGTGCTTGCTCAACCTACTGGTGAAGGTAATATGGATCTTCCGATTGCCTATGCCAGTAGACAGTTGAATGCAGCTGAACGAAATTACACCACTACGGAGAGAGAAGGCTTAGGCATGGTTTATGCAGTTAAGAAATTTAGACACTATTTGCTTGCAAATAAGTTTAAATTTTTTACTGATCATCAAGCATTGCTATACCTCGTAAACAAGCCATGCAATACAGGAAGATCAGTGAGATGGTTTCTCTTGCTAATGGAATATGATTTTGAGGTTGTGGTAAGGAAAGGCAGGACTCATTTGAGAGCAGATCACCTCTCTAGGCTCACATCGGGAGAGGCCCCACAAGGAGTATCAGATGACCTTCCTGATGCTTACTTGTTTAATTTGGAAGTTGTACCTCAGTGGGCTAAGCCATTGGTGCTAGTATTGACATACGGGCCTAACCATCCAGTAGTAAACACACGGAATAGAGAGGTAGTTAAAGACCAAAAGTACCACATCATGGCAGGAAGTATGTACAAGCACACAGATCAAGGGATCTTGGCTTGTTGCGTAGAAGAGGATGAGTACGCTAAATGGTTGCAATTAGCACATGTAGGTGCACTAGAGCAACACCATTCAAAGCAACGGACTTTACAGACACTAAGGAGACTCGGAGTGCATTGGCCGACTATGGAAGCGGATGTCCAAAAGTTGTGCAAGGAATGCCCAATCTGTTGCACTAAACCACCAGTGGAACACGCCACTCTTTATCAAGTATCCATTGTGCCAGATTGGAGCGAACCTCTAGTATCCTTCCTGAGGACAAACACATTCCCTCCAGACATGACTCTGGCTAGGAAAAGGAGTTTAGAACAAGAAGCCCTGGATTACTCACTCATTGGTGATAATCTATACAAGCGCGGTAAAGATGGTTACCTGAGGCTATGTGTCCATGAAAGTGAATATCTTAAGATCTTGGAAACTGCTCACCAAGGTGTAGCAGGAGGACACTTTGGACCGGATCGGGTGATCAAGGCAATATTATTTGCAGGCTTCTGGTGGCCTACCCTTCACATGGATGCACATACCTATGTGAAACGGTGTGATGTCTGTCAGAGGACTCAGTATCCTATACGCAAAGATGAGATGCCACTGAAACCTATGATGGTGGGCGTGCGTTCTCTAAGTGGGGAATAGACTTCGTAGGTCCTATTAATCCCCCAGCTAAGGGTTCTCATGCGGAATACATCATTGTTGCAACAGATTATCTCACCAAGTGGGTGGAGGTAAAGGCTACGACAAAGAACGATGCTCAAACAACTGCTAAATTCTTGTTTGAGAATGTATTCATGAGATATGGGCTACCTATAGAGCTTGTAAGTGATAGAGGCACTCATTTCTTGAACGAAGTGATTGAAAGTCTACTCCAAGAATTCTTGGTAATACACAAGAAGTCTGCCCCCTATCACCCTCAAGCTAATGGACAAGCTGAGAGCACTAATAAGATCTTATGCAATGTACTGACAAAATTAGTGAACACAAAACGCTCTGATTGGGACAAACAGCTACACCATGCTGTTTGGGCATACCGAGTTGCCTACAAAACGGTACTCCAAGCCACCCCCTTTCAGATGGTATTTGGCCAAAACGCTGTGCTACCCTTGGACTTCTTGATTCCTACATTGAGAGCAGCACAAGAGCACGAATGGACAGGTCATGAACTCTCCTCTAGGATCTTTGACCTTGAACGATTAGGAGAAACAAGACTGAGAGCAGCTGCAAGAATATATGCAGCTAAGAAGAGACAGAAGGCATACTTTGATGCCCATGTGAAGGATAAGGGCTTGAAAGCAGGAGATCTAGTTTTAGTCTATACACTGAAGCAACACGCAAGGAAGCTAGAAAAGAGAGGCTACGAACCTATGATCATCAATAGGATCTCCACGAGTGGAGCAGTACAATTAGCCACATTAGAGGGTGATATTCTCCCAAACTATATTAGCGGTTGCAGAGTCAAGTTGTATCAGGAACCCCTAACGGAGGACATGTTCAGCCGACTCAACACTGCTAAGAAACGCAAAGAGGAAGAAAAGCGAATTCGAGAAGAAGCTCAAGCAGAAGCTTTAGAACGCATCAGAAGGATGAAGTTACGGAGGCAAAATAGAGATCAGCCTAGAACGAATGACTATGCAGATCAAGGATATCCTGTGGCCATGTGTGAAGTCGCAGGAACAAGCTCGCATAGGATAATCGATCGACGTCCTTTCATAACCCTAGATATAGGACAAGGAAAGAGCAACAGAGGAGTCATGCACAAATCATTTTTTCCATGGACTATTTACAACTCAAGTGATTTCAATCACTACACAAACATTGTAAATCCCGTTTTTGGTAGAATAGACTCCATTTTGTGCAAGCCGAGGAGTCCTCGAGCTTGAGGAGTATTAGAACTAGCGACATATCAATTTTCATAATTTTTAGACTCTGTTTGAGCCCTCAAATAGACTCTAGAACCTAATTTTTAACTAGGCCGGACACTAGGTCTGGACAGGACCAAAGCTAGTTAGAAAACTATAAAAAGAGCTAGAAAGCTCATTTTTGGGGTTAGATTGTTTGTGAATTGAGCTTATGTAAGAGACCTTTTGATTAATGCAAAGAACTCCATTGTTCCTCTCCTTGTTCTTGCCTTGTGTGCGCGTGTGTGTGTATGTGTGTGCATGCTTGTGTGCTTCTCACTCACGCACTTGTGCCTTCACTTGCTCATAGTCTTCATACTAGTCCTCACGTCTCCACGGATTGACAATTATGAGGTGAATCTTCTCACGTTGGTACTCACCATTGTGCTAGAGTGACAGTATTACCAAAAAATTTTCTCAAGAGCTCCCTTGGTGCACCTACCCTCCGACAAGCCCTAGAGCTCAAAAAATGGATTTCATATGAAAAACTTGTGACAGTTCAGGGTTCAGGGGGTTAAAACAGACAATCAGGAACTTTCAAGAGTTTAGTGCATTTTTCTAAGGCCTTGGTAAGTGTATGAGTAGTTGAGTATGCAAATATGCCCAAGATTTAGTCTAAATTTTCAAAAAATTACCCTTTTATTTTTTGCCAAAAATGCATGTCTATCGCGATAGACGGTGTCTATCACGATAGACACTAGCTGTCACGTGGGGCTGTAGAACAAAGAGAGAAACAATGGAGTTCTTTGCATTAGTCAAAAAGTTTCTTGCATAAGCTCAAATCACTAACAATCTAACCCCAAAAATGAGCTCTCTAGCTCTTTTTATAGTTTTTTGACTAGCTTTGACCTTGTCCAGACCTAGTGTCTGGCCTAGTTAAAAATTAGGTTCTAGGGCCTATTTGAGGGCTCAAACAGAGTCTAAAAATTATGAAAATTGGTATGCAGCTAATTCTAATACTCCTCAAGCTTGAGGACTCCTCGGCTTGAACAAAATGGAGTCTATTCTACCAAAAACGGGATTTACAATGTGTGTGTAGTGATGAAAATCACTTGAGTTGGAAATAGTTTATGAAAGAAATGATTGGGCCTTGTTGCCGTATTGTGCATGACTGTTCCTTTGTGTCTGCATGCTCTTCTTATGACTTGTATGCCAACATCTATGCTTTGGTCATCTAAATTTTTATAGTTTGTTATGCCTATAGAAACCTGAAATGTTTCCCTCTC
This sequence comes from Ceratopteris richardii, assembly GCA_020310875.1. NCBI lineage: Eukaryota > Viridiplantae > Streptophyta > Polypodiopsida > Polypodiales > Pteridaceae > Ceratopteris > Ceratopteris richardii. The sequence continues at coordinate 110,280,417 of CM035418.1, forward strand.
TACCCAAACTTGAGGCACCTAGTAAACATGTTTGTGAAATCTATATTTTGGGCAAAATATAGCATTCTTCCTTCCCAAAAAATGCTTCAGTTGAGCTACTTAGAAATTGTAGCTTGTTCATAGTGATGTTTGTGGTCCTATGTAGACACCTTCTTTTGGGAACTACCTTTACTTCATGAATTTTATTGATGATTTCTTCAGGCATGCATGGGTGTATCAATTGAAAGCAAGGTCCAAAGTGTATGTGCTTCAAGAAATTTTTGGTTCTAGGTGAAAAATCTATCAGCATGTAAAACGGGCACCCTCCATTTTGATCAAAGGGGGGAATACATGTCTTCTCATTTTAATGCATTTCCAGTTGAGTGTGGGATAAAACATGAGTGTACAATTCTATATACACCTCAACAAAGTGATGTTGTTGAAAGAAACAATAGGTCTCTCATGGAGATGATGAGGTATATGATCAAAATTCAAGCTTTACCACATAACTTCTAGCTTGAGGCTATTTTTTTTGTAGCATATGTACTTAGCAAGCGTCCCACTAAAGCATTGTAGTTTATCACTCCATATGAGGCTTGAAATGGTCGCAAACCATTTGTTGCTCATGTGCATGTCTTTGGTTGTAATGCATATGCACTAGTGCATGAACAACAATACAGGAAATTCGATGATAAAGGAGTGAAATGTATTTTTTTGTAGGGTACATTTCTGAAATCAAAGGCTATCGTCTACATCATCCACAAAATAAATGCATTTTGGTTAGCCATGATGTTGTCTTTATGGAAGATGCAATTCAGCCATTACTTTCATGTACTAAGGAGACATCATTTAGCTCCAAAGATGTGTGTGATACTTTGTTGTCTCTTTTTATAGGTGGACAGTCAAGTGCTAGTGCAAATGAGGTAACTTATCAGCATTTACATGCTCCATATGAGAATGCAAATCATTCAATTCCCTATCCAGATTACATGATGCACTTGTTGATGAGAGGGCTGATATAGAGGAGGCAAAAACTTTGCCTAAATGGCTAGTGCAAGCTTTATGAGATAGCAAATTAGATGCATCTATGTCATATCATACTCGTTCAAGCTCTCATAATGTTTCTTTTGCATCAAATTGCTATATTATGGCTGCCTCTAGTCTTTGTGATGAGAATGAGGCTATTTCTTTTGATGAAGCTAAAATTCAAAAAATTGGATGGTTTCTATGCAATCAGAATATGATGCGATTATGAACAATGGTACTTGTTAACCTCCAAATCTACAGACAGAATGCTATTTTGGTATAGATGACTGTTCTAATCACCCCTTGATTTGATCCTATTTCGGTCACATATTACCCACTTTGATGGATTTTGAGGTTGTATTTTACCCTCTCGTATGGATGTAAGGCTCCTTGGTATTTCCACTATCATGGCCTAGGCCATCCGATGTAAAATGTGGATTTTCTTTGACCCCTGATTTGCAAGCCTTATGTTGCATGTGCTTCTTGACCTTTCCATTTGAAGCACGTGAAGAATATGTAAAGCTCTTTTGCAATTAATGAGGAAATACGGGGGCTGTCAGGAGTGTATGAGGGGTATTTATGCCTCGCATGCATCTTGGCAAGGATCCGGAAAATTGGGTCTCAATTTTTTGGTGTCTGTTTTCCTGGTCCCTCGTTTCCCTTCCCTCTCTCTGTAGCTCACTCTGTGAGCTATGGTGAGAGGTGAAGAAGGAGAGAGGGGTGTTTTTTTGGGGTGGTATAGTTAACACTTTGGAGAGGAGGTTCATATTTTTCTAAGGACACTTATTGGTGGCTCGAGGGCCACGATAGTGGAGGTTCTGCCTTTATTCTTCTTCTTCCTGGGACATTTTTTTCTCCTCTATTGACTACAGGTATGCTTCTGCTGAGGCGGGGTGGGCAAGACAATGTAGTCTATGCTAGCTATTCTGCTTGTGTAGGCCTTCTTCAACCTATTTGCAATGGAAGTTGATCGGAAGATGGAAGTGAAGACTTCGAAAATATTGAAGGTGGTGGGATCCTCTCAGAATTGGCGAACGCAATACCTGGCATCGATGAGGCAACGAGTTTTGGAGAGATGTTAAAGCTCGCACAAACAATGCACTATTCAGTCATAGTTTTTTATATGCCGCGAGCGGACCACACTGTCCCTTTATTTACACACGAAGCTGAGAAAGCTATTACAAATATGTCTCGGAAGCGGTTAGGTAGTAGAGCTATCCACTGCAACTTGGCAACAAAGTCAGGAACAATGGGCTAGGGTGATGAAGCTAATGCTGGTGTGACTGCTACTGTAGCTAATGTCTCGGGTGGTTCTTCACCACATGCATTGGGGGTTCCTTCAGTGGCCAAAGGGGATGCATTCCTGGGCAAGAGAATCCATTTTGCCAACCTACATGGCATGCCCGATGAGATCAAGCATGCCACACTTCAAAATGTTAATAGGAAACCTGATGCATGATTACCTGCCACAAGGGATGTTCTGTCCGAGAGCATTTTTTTGCTAGAAAAAGGGTGTATTGAATCAAGTAGAAGATGAAAAGTCTGGGGATGATCATCCATGGTACTTTACATGGAACTCGAAGCTAAACAATACCAGAGCAATGTCATTACTATTGGCGCATCCTACGAGCTAATTAGTAGGCCACTCCTCATGAATCATGAGAGATATATGTTAAGAGGAACAAGAGCATGATTTCTTCTGGATATGCCGTTCTACTGCCAAATCTTTCCTAGAAAGATGTAGTCATAGCAGTCCATTGGCTGCAAGCTATCCACAAGCATGAATCATTGTCAATAGGTGCAAGGAAATGGCTGATGGCCAGCCATGTACTAAAAGTTACAAATATTGCAGTAAATGAAACAGAGAGACGCTCAGAAGATAGCTTGTCCCGTGCTCTTGTTCACCTTTTGGGATATGCTTATTGATTGTGCTCAGGTCAGGAACTTTGGAGTAAAAAGGTTGAAGGATGCACCAGACAAACATAACAATTGTTCAGTCAATGTTGCCCTCCAAGATCGTTTGCTGAAATTTCTAGAGTATCTTGTGACTGCTATCAATCATGTACTTTCGCAAGAGTTAATGTGAGTGTGTTGTCTAATGCAACAATCTCTATCAGCCTCCATGATCCAGAGGATCATAACTTCCTTTTTCACAAAGTTTCTATCTTTTGACAAAAAGTGCAAAAAGATTCTTAGAGAAGTTGGTGATATCAAGGAGCTAGAGACATTGTTTTAGGTAATGGAAGTCGTAGCCCATGGGTTCTAAGTGAAGTGAGTATTCAAACAGTGTTTACTTTCTTAGATAACCTTGCACAGTGGTTAGACGAAGGTAAGCAGCAAGCAGCATTGGCTCATCAACAACAAGTTGGTGGAGGGCAAAGGGAAAGCATAACATTTCCAAGGCAAGTGCAGTTCAAAAGTTCACTCAAATTTCTGGAGTTGATAGGTACATGCATGTCTCCCAATTTCTCGATGCTATCCTAAAGACATCGCTTGTTGCAGCTTCCTTAGGTTCCATGCATATGCACAAGCTTTATTGTACTTTGAAGCCCATGTGCATAGTAAGTCTGGTATTCTGAATCCGGCTGCAAAAAGGAGCACGACATTTGACGCTGAGGATACTAGTTTCTTCTTAGTGTGTTTGGGGTATTGGATGAGCCTGATGGGTTTGCTGGGCTTCCAAAATTGCATAGGTCACTCAGTTTCCAAGCTGAGATGTTAAACAATATAAAAGCTGGGAATTGGGTAGAGTGTTGGCTTGCTATGAGCAAGCTTTACAAAGGGACCCCACAAGCATCACAAAAAGGCTGCTTGGAGGCTCGGCCAATGGAAATTGCTTGAAGAATATGTTCATGGTGCAGATGGTGAAGAAGGTCAATCTGCAGCAATTGACAGCAACAGTATGTTTGACTTCAACCTTGCAAGGGCTCTACTTGCCATACAGAAGAAGGACAGTCTTGCTTTCTCCAAGGCAATCATTCAATGAAGAAATGGATTGTTGGCACCATTAGTTGCCGCAACTATGGGATCTTATTCACGTGCATATCCAGTTATCATAAAGCTACACATGCTGCATGAACTAGAAATATATCAAGAGCTCATTACGGAAGAGAAAGCAGATGATCCTGCAGAAATTATGAACTTCAACCAAAAGTGGCATGGGATGGTGGATACGTGGGAGGACCGTATAAAGGTCATTCAACCGTCCTTGTGGACGATGGAACTGATTCTAGCTTTGCGAAGATTGATGCTTACTTCAAGCAACATGCAAATTGAGTCAGGTAAGTGTTGGCCTCAGTATGCAAAGCTTTGTTGTTCAGCTGCACATTATGAAACTGCTACCAGAGCAATATGGGAGGCACAATCATCTAGTGCACCACATGCTCATATACAGCTTGCACAGTTGTCTTGGGATACGAAGGAAAATTATTGTGCTATTGCAGAATTACAACAGATTCTTGCAAAATCTCCAGAACATATATTGCCAAGATTTTGCTACCTTAGCAAGGTGCGTACACAGCACTGGGCAAAAACAAAGAGAGGACGTTCTCAGCTTGTACACATGAGTAAAGGAGTTGCAACCAAAGTGGGAAAAGAGTTACTTCTACCTCGCCAAGTATTGTGATGACCTGCTAGGAGATTCTCAGAAGAGACAGGAGGATGTTCAAGATCAGTCTATCAATAATAACTCGAAGCATGGGAATGCAGCTGTCAATTCAACAAAGCTGATCTCTAGCCTTGGTGGACCATGTCATCGGATGTCCTTTATTATGCTAAGTGTTAACACAAAGGGCATTGTCATCTCTGTCAAGCCTTGCCTAGGATGCTGACATTGTGGTTTGAGTTTAGCAGCTATTACTATGGGAAGGACTTATCAGCTAATGGAGATCTTAAGGCACATCATGCAAGGATAATGAGCATTATGCAAGGCTGCTTGAAGGACCTTCCTACTTACCAGTGCCTTACTGTACTCTTCCAGTTGGTGTCCAGAATTTGTCATCAAAATGAAGAGGTCGTTCGCCTTTTGAAGCATATTATAATTACATCCCTTCAAGCTTACACCCAGCAGTCTTTATGGGCAATGGTTGTTGTTTCAAAGTCAATAGTAACAGAGAGGAAAAATGCCGCTGAAGAAATTCTAAAGCATGCTAAGAATGGTTTGAGGCAAGAAGTAGATATAATTCTTTTCTCTTAGATTCATTTTTTGCTTATAGACCAGCCAATCAAGCTTTGCTTTCTATTGTTGGACTCGGTGATCGACATGGGGAGAACATTTTGTTTGACTCTACCATGGGGGATTGTGCACATGTGGATGTTAGTTGCTTGTTTGATAACGGCCTTCGGTTAGAGAAGCCAGAGCTAGTACCATTTAGGTTTACGCAGAATATGGTGGATGGACTTGGAATTACTGGTTATGAAGTGGAATGGACGGAGACACACCAATCCAGTGGAATAGAAGTGAAGAACCCACATGCACTGAGAGCTCTGTCTAATATCAAAGCAAGATTGCAAGGCATTGTTGTAGTAGTAGGTGTTGCTCCTTCTCTGCTGCTTTCTGTCAAGGGCCAAGCTTAAAAGCTCATCATAGAAGCTATTTCACATGAAAATTTAAGAAAAAGGTACATTTGGTGGATGCCTTGGTTTTGAATATCAATGGTTTTGGGACGTGTCATCATAACAGCATTCATGAAAGTGATGGTTGTCTAGCTTCAAGTCTCAATGTGCTACTAGTTTTATTGCACTAGTGGAATGCTAATCAAGCAGAAAGACACTTGAGAAATGCCCAAGGATTGATGACAGGAACTACTTAATATAATTTTGTAAGGTTGTGAGTTCAAATGGTGCTGCCAAGCCCGTTCGCTACAGCTACAATGGTTCTAATGTAATAGATGTGCAAACCTGAAAAGCATGGTGGTCATGATGTCCCTATGGAGCAGTTGGATGCAAACATCATGGGATGGGCAGACAATGGCATAACATCACTTGTTGTTTTTGACAGAGAGCATGTGGGAAGATGAGGGAAACTTGAAGATTTCCACATTTGAGAAAGATGATTGCTTATCAGGTAAGCATCTATCGAGTCCATTCACTAGCAGTGATCAACAATCAAAAGATGCATTTGAAGCGAGTAGAACAACACAAAATCAGAATGGCAAAAATTCCAGATTGAAGTTCATGATGAATGGGGTAACCTGCTTAAAAGAAATTCTCATTTAGGATGAATGAGAGAACATTGGTTGTTTAGTAGAGGTGTTTGAAGATGGGGATGGCTTGGGAGAATCAGGCATTTCCAAATAACGGGTAGTGAATTTTAATAGTTGAGGAGGGAATGATCCATGAGGAGTTGGAGATGGGAGCACCAACTGCCAAAAACAGCACATGGAATATCTCCTACAACAACAGGGAGAATTTTGATGATCAATTATCAGGGGATTTTTTTTTAGAATGGCTCGAGCATGTAGCAGGGGAATGGGAAGATTCAACAGCAACAGCTAGACACAAGAAGACGATACTGCAGGTATAGAGGCAAGGGCAAGGTGAGGAAGATCCCTGACCATCAAGAGGCAAGTCTGGAATGGAAGGAGGATATCTTTATTCTTCCCACTTGTGTGTGGGGGCTTTGTGCATCCATGTTTATCTAAGAACAGTACATGTATGCTTGTTAATGCTAGGCCATGGTGGTTTTGAATGAGGATGGGTAGACTAGTGTGTGAATGTGTGTGGGTGAAAGGTTGCAGGTATGTGTGAGGAAAGTTTGTGTGTTAAGTGGAGAAGTGAGGTGAGTATGTGTGAAGGCCGAAGAGCCTTGCGGAGTGGTGTGTGGTGATAAGAGTTAGGGTTAGTGGGTAGTGAGAGTAGACAAGTGGTGAAAATGGGTGTGGGGGGTTGGTGAACGTGCATGGGGGGTTGGTGAACAAGGCAAAAAAAAAGCCTTGGAGAATGTGTATGAAGGTGTGGGAATTGTAGTGTAGAGTAGAAGCAAGAAAAAGTGAGAAGGGTGAGAAGGAGAGGATGAGAAAGAACTTAAGTGTGGGGGAAAGATCAGAGAATGGTCTAGATTAATATCATGCATTTCAACGTTTCTTGATGACTTTGGTTCGCAGGAGCTCACTAGCCAAGTGTGGGGGGATATGTTAACCTCCAAATCTGCAGACAGAATGCTATTTCGGTATAGATGACTATTGTAATCACCCCTTGATTTGATCCTATTTCGGTCACATATTACCCACTTTGATGGATTTTGACGTTGTATTTTACCCTCTCGTATGGATGTAAGGCTCCCTGGTATTCCCACTATCATGGCCTAGGCCATCTGATGTAAAATGTGGATTTTCTTTGACCCCTGGTTTGCAAGCCTTATGTTGCATGTGCTTCTTGACCTTTCCATTTGAAGCACGTGAAGAATATGTAAGGCTCTTTTGCAATTAATGAGGAAATACGGGGGCTCTCAGGAGTATATGATGGGTATTTATGCCTCGCATGCATCTTGGCAAGGATTCGTAAAATTGGATCTCAGTTTTTTGGTGTCTATTTTTCTGGTCCCTCGTTTCCCTTCCCTCCCTCTGTAGCTCACTCTGTGAGCTATGGTGAAAGGTGAAGAAGGAGAGAGGGGTGGTTTTTTTGGGGTGGTATAGTTAACACTTCGGAGAGGAGGTTCATATTTTTCTAAGGACACTTATTGGTGGCTCGAGGGCCACAATAATGGAGGTTCTGCCTTTATTTTTCTCCTCTATTGACTACAGGTACGCTTCTGATGAGGCGGGGTGGGCAAGACAATGTAGTCTATGCTAGCTATTCTGCTTGCGCAGGCCTTCTTCAACCTATTTGTAATGGAAGTTGATCCGAAGATGGAAGTGAAGACTTCAAAAATGTTGAAGGTGGTGGGATCCTCTCAGAATTGGCGAACGCAATACCTAGCATTGATGAGGCAACGAGTTTTGGAGAGATGCTAAAGCTCGCACAAACAATGCACTATTCAGTCATAGTTTTTTATATGCTGCAAGCGGGCCACACTGTCCCTTTATTTACACACGAAGCTGAGAAAGCTATTACAGATATGTCTGGGAAGCGGTTAGGTAGTAGAGCTATCCGCTACAACTTGGTAACAAAGTCAGGAACAATGGGCTAGGGTGATGAAGCTAATGCTGGTGCGACTGCTACTGTAGCTGATGTCTCTAGTGGTTCTTCACCACATGCATTGGGGGTTCCTTCAGTGGCCAGAGGGGATGCATTCCTGAGCAAGAGAATCCATTTTGTCGACCTACATGGCATGCCCGATGAGATCAAGCATGCCACACTTCAGAATGTTAATAGGAAAGTTGATGCATGATTAACTGCCACAAGGGATGTTCTATCTAAGAGCATTTTTTTGCTAGAAAAAGGGGGTATTGAATCAAGTAGAAGATGAAAAGTCTGGGGATGATCATCCATGGTGCTTTACATGGAACTCGAAGCTGAACAATACCAGAGCAATGTCATTACTATTGGTGCATCCTACGGGCTAATTAGTAGGCCACTCCTCATGAATCATGAGAGATATATGTTAGGAGCAACAAGAGCATGATTTCTTCTGGATATGGAGTTCTACAGCCAAATCTTTCCCAGAAAGATGTAGTCATAGCAGTCTATTGGCTGCAAGCTATCCACAAGCATGAATCATTGTCAATAGGTGCAAGGAACATTTTTTAAGGGAACTCAACAACGAGCAGGGGTTCTGAAGTTTTAGGAATAGGTCGCTTTGATCATCGAAACGCCCCTATATCGAGGTGAATATGTGAATTCAACAATAACTTGAGCAGTGGAATATACAATTTTCGTGGGCTACAGGACCGGTTCAATACTTGGTTTTTATGTGATTTGCCTCCAGGCAAAAAGGCCATAGGCACCAAATGGGTATACAAGCTAAAGCAGAAGCCTGATGGAACATTTGATAGGTATAAGGCTAGGCTTGTTGCAAAAGTTTATGCTCGAGAAAGAGGCATTCATTTCGATGAAACCTTTGCACCCACCTGTCAAATGACTACTGTTCATAGCATCTATGCACTTGCAACCCATCATGGTTGGAATGTACATCAGTTGGACATTATAACTGCAATTTTGAAAGGTGAGTTACATGAAGAAGTGTATGTTTTTCATCCCTATGGTTTTGTGCAAAAAGGGCATGAGAACAAAGTGTGCAAGCTGAAAAAGGCATTATATGGTTTGAAGCAAGCATGATGTACTTGGTATGAAAAGATACATGCCTATTTGATTGCACATGGTTTTGAGAATAGTCCAACTAAGAGTACCTTATATGTTAAGGATGCAAATGATGTGCTTCTGATCATTGTTGTCTATGTTGATGACATGCTGGTCATTGGTCCTAATGAGAAGCATATTGCAGATTTTAAGGCTGATTTGCATGCCTCATTTTAGATGCCAGATTTGGGGCATTTGCATCATTATTTGGGCATTCAGTTTGTGCATGTTGATTGTGGAGTAGCTTTGTGTCAAAAAATATATACTAACCCATTATTGCAGCACTTTGGCCTTGAAGATTGCAAACCTATTGCCACTCCTATGGAAATAGGATTACAGTTGAGTATTCATGATATACTCCACGGGGGGTCTCTTCTAGCACACTAGACAATTCTTGATCCTCTCATGTATTTCTTTGTCCATACTAGGCCAATACACTCCTAAACAATTCAGGTTCTGCAATGTTCATTGTCTAAAAGAGTGATTTCCTATCAATCCATGGGCTTGTTGCAACCAACTGCTATGTTCATCCTCCTTGCCCCAACAAGCTAGTATACCCTCTTTATCTTGTTTGTACATACTTCCTACCAATATTTGATATTTTTGTGATTTTACAATTTCATCTTTGTTTGTTTTCACATTCTTATTTGCAAGTATGAAGGTTAAGACAAATACCAACTTATTTGTCCATTTAGGAATAACTTCTAAATTGAACAAATAAGCATCGGGCAATTCATCAGATACTCCTTGTAGTGACTCTCCTAACGTGATGTCAGAAAGGTGATCTGCCTTGAGGTGGGTCCTACCTTTCCTAAAAACTGCCTCAACGTCATATTCCTTTAGTAAGAGGAACCATCTTACTAAGTGTCCTATATTGCAAGGATTATTGACCAAATGTAATAAAACTTGATGATCCATGAAAAAATTGAAATTGTTGGTAGATAGTGTCTAAAGTTCTTCACGGTGTACATCAGGCCTAAGCCTTCTCTCTTAATTGTTGTATTGTTTCACTCAGCTATGTTTAGTTGTTTGCTATCATATGCTATAGGAAGATCTGGATTTCCTTCACATGTGGGTTGTGTTAGCACACATCCTATTGCATAATTGGATGCATATACATGGACATGGAAGGGTTTATTCCAATCACAAGTGTTCAGTATTGGTGTTGTGCACAAATGTATCTTTAGCTCATTGAAGGAATTTTCGCATTCATCGTTCCACTCAAAATTTGTCAATAGAGGGTAAAGAGGTTTAGCTAAGATCGCATACATGTGGATAAACCTGTGATAATATCCACAATGGCCCATAAAGGCTTGTACCTCTTTAACATTCCTTGGCCTCTACAACTCTGCTATGGCTTCTATTTTGTTCTCATCCATTGATATTCCTTTCTTAGAAATAATATGACCTAAGATCTTACCTTGAAGTACCATGAATACACATTTTTCTCGGTTTAGACAAACTCGATATTCTCTTCACTTGTTGAAGATCTGTCTCAGCCCTAGGATGTCGTGTCTTCTTTCTTGGGAATGAGCACATAAATCATCCATATATACTTCTAAGCTCTTTTGCATGAACTTTTTGAAGATATGACACATGAGCCTTTGGAATGTTGCAGGTGCATTGGTGAGCCCAAATGGTAGCACACAAAATGCAAAGATTCCCTGCTCTATGGTGAAGGCCATTTTGTGTTGATCTTATGTGGCAATGGCTACTTGGTTGAAAATCCATCAAGGAAGCTATAAATTTCCTTGCTTGCAACACGCTCCAATAAATGTTTGGTGATTGGAAGCGGATAGCTATCTCTGATCATTACAGCATTAACTTTTTTAAGGTTAATACACACCCGCAACTTTTCGTTCTTCTTGAGCACCACTATGATGGGGGCCACCAATTCAGTATGCCCAATCTCATATATAAATCCAGCTTCCATGAGTCTACGGATTTCTTCTTTTATTTTGGCTGCATAAGTGTCATTATATGTGTAGGGCTTCTATTTGGTGGGCTTGGCATCAGCCGTCATGGGGATTGTATGAGAGCACGTTTCCGGATCTACCCACTTTAGGTCTTTATAGGTCCACACAAACACATCCCTATACTCCCTTAATAAATCTACAAGCTCTACTTCTTCTTCTTCTACTACACTTAGGTCTTCTCTTATGTACATAAATCGCTCTTCGTTCCCTTCAATGGTGACTACAATTTTTTTGGTCTTTTCTTTATTATCATACACTTCTCCTGTGATGGCCTCTCTCTTGGTCATTCGTACCAAAATTTTCTGATCTATGACTTCATATTGCTTGAAATTCTCTGGTACTTTGAACAGTGATTCCTCTTCTGCTTGTTTCACTACTTTTTTTTCTTTTTCTTTTGACTACCTTCACTTTCCTCCCTTGAATTTATAGTTTTAATGCTTATGAGAGGTTCTTCTTTTTGCCTAAATAGTCCGATATTTTCTAAATAGTGCTCCTCTGAGTCAAAGCAACTATCCATCACAATGGACTCTAGATCATCGATGTCCTCTTCTTCTTCTATGACCTCATTAGATTCACACTCTTCTAGCATAGTTTTACACATGAACAAAGAGATATCATAACTTTCCTCATCACAATGAGGCTTCCACTATTCTTCATTGATAGCAATGGCCATGGTGGCTAGGATTTCTACCCAACCATGAGGCTCAAATTCCTCATCTAGAAAGATCATCAGTGTGTAGGCTAAGTGTCTAACTGGTCTGGCTCTTGAGAATTTCCTTCTTCTCTCACTTTTAGGCATCTTTTCTCTACCTCTACAAGCTTGCACATCCATAAGTTAGTATCTTCATGCATCCATGATGGATCAGAAGAACTTATAGAATGCACAGAGATTGAATCTTCTTGCACCTTGTGGATAGGATTCCACTATAGGTGTGGTACATCTTTGAAGATATAATCCTTCAGATTGACCTTAGTTGTGACCCCTAAGTCTTGCAAGTACAAGGAGTTGGTTCCCCAATCTTGTACTATTTGTAGTTTCCATAGGAAGGGACTTCCTAGGATCATCTCATAGACATTATTTTTGCCAAAGTCACATACAGCAAAGGTGTGTTCAAACTCTATACCATACATTGTTAGAGTTATCCCTTCTAGCAATCCTTGAGGTCTTTCAATGTGGCTGTCACCCATTTGAAGCTTCATTCTAGTTGACCTTAATGCGGGTTTGCCCCATTGCTTCCACAAGAAGGTGGTCACAATCGCAACATCAACATCTGAAGATAACTTTGGTTGTTTAACCTTGGTAGGTGATTGGAAGATAAGTATTACCTTCCTCACCTTCACTCATGTCTCCTATTTTGTCTAAAGGTATCTTTGGAAATTTTATCTTAGAGCCTACTTTTGACACTGTGGAACCAAGTTCTAGAACTTGATTTGCCACATGTTCCCACAACTCAAGTTTTACTTTGAGCAGCTCTTCTAAGGTGAGATGACACGACACCTTAGCATTCTTCACAACTTCAGTGTTTCTTAGAACCATTGAGTCATCATTTCTTGTCGGTATTGTGGGAGCTCTGATATGAAGAATTAGATTCAAAATCTAATATTTTCTCTTCTTGTTTCTATAATTTGTATCCATGAATAGATGGAATGTCTTCAAGAAATTGATTATGAAGATCATCAATTTCAAGAATAGGAGGGGGATTACCCTTCTCCTTGGTCCATTTCTCTTCTTGTATTTTTTGCAAGAACTCTTGAGATTACTGTTCAAATTGTTGATATATTTAGGTAGTGATGTGTGTGAACACAGTAGGACCATCAGGGCATTTTTGTTTCCTCTTTAGGAGGTTTTTCCCCCTCGGCTTGTATATACACCTATAGCCCTAATGAGTGACTTATCTTTGTACATTCTAGTGGTAATACATTCAGTATTGTGTGTTGTGCTCCAAGCTTCTTCATCTTCTTCTTCCTTGTGTTGTTTGTGTGCTTTTGTAGACCTCTAACTCTAACAATTGGTATCAGAGCAGGTCATCCCTTCATCTAGGGCATCCTCGACACTCCTCCGGTCATAGTCTCAAAATCACGCAAAAGTTGGTGAGCATACTTAGCATGATTAGGAGATCAAAACGACTTCACTATGTGTGTCCAAACCGTGATCTGAGCTCGTTTTGGCCTCCGAAGGCACTATCATAGTGTTTGTGCAGGTAATTTTTGTCTTTGTGCCAAAGATATATACAGGTTTTGGTTTGCTAATGTAAGCATCTCCAAGTCGTCTATAGGTTTAGCAGAACTCATCAAGGTAGTTATATTCAACTCTTTCAGGTACAATCATTTTTCTGCATTAGAGTATTTTAATCAGTGGCCATGGCTGAAAGCGGTGATGTATCTTGTATGTTGGCTATTGAGGATAAGTTGGACGATACCAATTACCCATTGTGGGCTTATATGATGCATCATGTATTGGTTGCAAAAGGACTGTGGAATATTGTGTAAGATGTTGAAAAACTTCCTATTTCACCTACAAACACAGTTGTTGAAGGTGATGCATATGGCATTAAAGATGATGATATTATTCATGTTCCTGTTCGTGTTGCGGTTCCTCTTGCACCTACTGGAGAGCAAATTTGTTGGGATGGCAGAGATGCTCAAGCACATGCATTGATAGCCTTGTCTGTCAAACATGCCATTATTCCTCACAATCGCTCTTGCAAGACAGCTAAGGATGCTTGGGATACACTTACCACTTTATACCAGGCAAGAAATGAGGCTCATGTTGCTTACCTATGAGAATAGTTGGAGAGTGAGCACATGAACGAAGGTGATTCCATGGACAATTTTCTTACAAAGATCAAAGATTTGAAAGAATAGTTGATTTTTGTTGATGAAGTCTTGCCTGATAGTTCACTTGTGCAGACTCTTCTGAATGGTCTTCCCAATTCATATCAGAGCTTTGCTTCTACTCTTCCTTTGATGATGAAAGGCAATCCAAATGCCTCAACATTTGAGGAGTTAATCTCTGATCTGTTGCAGGAAGATCAGTCTAGACATAACAGGTCCATTATGCATGTTGCAAATCAAGATTTCCTAGCAAGCTAGAAGGGCAAAGGAAAATGGAGCTCTTCTACTACTAAGCAGAAATCTGCTAATTCTGCACAATCAAAGAAGGAAGAAACAGACGAGAAGAAAACAGAAAGCAAAAATTATTTTGGAAATATTGTAAAGGAAATGATCATGTCATCAAGAGTTGTCCAAAATTGGCTACTAAAGAGGCAAGGAATAAAGAGGTGGGAATGGTTATTGCAAAGGCCTCTAGACCCAAAATAGAGTCTACTAATCTTGTGTAGAATGAAGAATGGGTGTTTACTACTATTTGCATATTTGACCCATCTTTCACATGAATAGTGTATATTTGTAGTAGACTCAGATGTTTGGTACTTTGATAGTGGGGCAACCAAACACATTACCTCGCAGCATAGTTTCTTCACTTCACTTGAGCCTGCCCTTATAGGGAATACTCTCACATGCACCAACTACTTCTTGTTGGCAGCAATCAGGGCATCACAAGCCAAGGGAGCTGACTTAAAGAATCAGAGCATAGAGAAGGGCCAAGCTGGCAAAGTAGTCAAAGAAGATCCGGCAATTAGGCCATACAATTTTTCCAAGATGTTGTCCTTTTAATAGTGATTTTCATCACTACATGAACATTGTAAATACCATTTTTGGTAGATTAGACTTCATTTTGTTTAAGCCAAGGTGTCCTTGAGCTTGAGGAGTATTGGAAGTAGCAACATACCAATTTTCATAATTTTTAGACTTTGTTTGAGCCCTCAAATAAGTTGTGGAACCTAATTTTTAACTATGCTAGACACTAGGTCTGGATAGGGACAAAGCTAGTCAAAAACTATAAAACGAGCTAGAGAGCTCATTTTGGAGGTTGTCTTCTTAGTGAATTGAGCTTGTGTAAGAGACTTTTTGAGTAATACAAAGAACTCCATTGTTCCTCTCTTTGTTCTTGCCTTGTTTGCACATGTGTGTGTATGTGTGTGCATGCTTGTGTGCTTCTCACTCATGCACTTGTGCCATCACTTGCTCTTGGTCTTCATACTAGTCCTCATGTCTTCACAGATTGACAATTATGAGGTGGATCTCCTCACATTGGTACTTGCCATTGTGCTAGAGTGACACCAAATTTGGAGCCGTTGCCAGGGAGAGAGCTTCGAGGACGAGCGTGTGATGGTAAGACGTAGAGTTGTGACGTTGGAGTCATAGTTAATTTCTCTACTTTTCCTTATTTTCCTCTTTCTTACTTCAACATCATCATCACCATCATCATCCTCACCATCTCCCACCTCCATCTCCACCTTCATAAAATTTTCAGTTTCTTGGTCATATCACCTTCCCCACCTCATTTCCCTCATTTCACTTGTGAGAGAGAGCAAGAGAGAGCTTGTGTGCTTGTTGTCTTTGTGTGTTTTTGAGCATTTCTTGCAGGTTTTGGTCGCATCATCATCCCCAATAGCTTGCACAGGTACGGAAAATGTCTGCATCCTAGGGCGTTGACCTCTCTCAATTGTGATTGACAAAAATATCGCTTTTTTGGTAAAACTAAGCACATATTCACACTCTAGATGCTTTGCACATCACAAATCCACAAAAATCTTTCAAAAATTTGCAAAATTTATGTCCATTGCAATTGACAGTGTCCATCCCGACAGACAGCCTGTCCATCGTGATCGACAAACCCCGACGGACACCTCTGTTAATCGTGACAGACAGTATCCATCTCGACGAACAGACCTTGTCCATAGCAATCGACATAAAAATCACGATCGACACCCTTATGCAGCCAAAATCTTGTCCATCGTGATGAATAGGCCCCCGATCGACACTCGAACATGAAAAATCCAAAAATTTCAATCAATCGTGATTGACACCCCACGACAGACTGCATGTCCATCGCGATTGATAGCCGTGTCTATCACGATCGATAGCAATCCATCGTGATTGACAAGTGTCCATCACAACGGACACCCCAACCCATCACGATTGACAAGTAAATCATGATTGACACCCCAACTTGGTGAAAAATGTATCCATCGCAATTGAGAGACCCATGATTGATAGGTATTCATGCAAAAACCCAAAAAATTCATTCAATCACGATTGAATCTATCGACCGTGATTCACACCATCAATCATGATCAACTCTATCCATCGCAATTGATAGGCCATGACGGATAGCTCTGTCCATCGCAATTAACAGCCATGTCGATCGTGATTGAGAGCCAATTTTGGCCATATTTTTAGGGTTTTTAATTTTCAAATGTTGGCAATTTTGGGCATACATTTCAAGAAATTGATGCATAGTGAAGCCCCCGAGAAAATACTTCGAAAGATCCTGTTTGCTTGTTAGCCTGCTTTCACCCTGTTTTAACCCTAGAACCATGAACTGTCATAACTTCTTCATATGAACTCCGTTTCTAGTGATCTTGGGCTTGTTGGATAGCTTGTTTTGAATCCCACAAAAATATCCCCTGGTTTTTGTAAAACTAATACAAACAGTTATAAATAGGGTATTTTGAGGTTGATCTTACACAGGGGTGAAAAGTGAGGGATCTCTAAGGGAATGTTCATTAAAACAAAGCAAAATTTGAGTCAGTGAAGTGCATGCATGGACATGGTCTATTGACTCAAGTAAAGTTAAATCTTGAGCTAAGCGTGGGACTGCTACAGGTCCATTGAGAGCAATAGAGGGCGACCAAAGCAAGGGTACTCTGCAAGCTTGAGAACGGGGTCCTTGAGCACCCAAGAGCAAGGAATAATCAATTGAGGTTGGATCATTCTCAACTCCCTCTATCAATTCCTAGCTTGGGCTAGGTACCGATAGAGGTATTGATTAATTAAGGGTGTTGTTAAGCACGATCAAGTACAAGAACCCTGGTTACTCAAGAGCAAGCATAAATAGATTGTTGTGGTGACAAACACTAAAATAAAAGGACATAAATTAAGCAATCAAACTCAAGTACGATAAAACTCAAGTGTTCCCTGCGACGAAAAGCATTGGACAAGAAGTGACAACCTAAGGGAAATAAAAAGAACAAGTGACTATTTCCAAAGAACTCTACAGTGAGGTTGTACTAGGAAAATTGGGGTAATAGCCAAGGCTTATGAACCTTAGGTCAGGAAGATATCTATGGAGAGATCGACAAAGCCTTAGATCATCTGAAGCTAGTGTCAATCATACTGCTAGGTCTTGGGCCGAGCAGCTGAGTGATTATCCATATGTTCTAAGTTCAGAAACAAGTGATTCCGAGATGTCTTATAACATGGAGAGACCCGTAGGTAGCTCAGGAGTGACATACCTAGAAAAGCTAGAAGAACCTTACAAGACTCAACTTGAATATATCAGGACCAATCGATTAGGTGCTCACATCTATGAGGATGGTTTGACGAGATTGTCACTCTAGCACAATGGTGTGTACCAACGTGAGGAGATACACCTCATAAATGTCAATCCGTGGAGACGTGAGGACCGGTATGAAGACCAAGAGCAAGTGAAGTGCACAAGTGCGTGAGTGAAAGCACACAAGCATGCACACACATACACACACACGTGCACAAGGTAAGAGCAAAGAGTGGAACAATGGAAAGCTTCGATTACCAAATGAACTCTATTACAAAGCTGAAATCTACCACAAGCTAGCCTCAAAAATGAGCTCTCCAGCCCTTTTTATAGTTTTTGAGTGGTTTTGGCCCTGTCCAGACCTAGTGTCTGGCCTAGTTAAAAATTAGGTTCTAGGGCTTATTTGGGGGCTCAAACGGAATCTAAAAATTATGAAAATTGGTAGTATGATACATCTAATACTCCTAAAGCTCAAGGACTCCTTGGCTTGAACAAAATGGATCTGTAAAAATAGAAAATGGTATCTACAATGATATTTAGTGATAAAAATCACTATTTTTATAGGGATTTCTTATGAAAATTTGACATGTGAATCTTGGAGCTCCCTACTTGCTCCTTCTCGTGTGTTCACTTCCTTGATGCGCTTCCATGCTTTGTCCTTGATCTTGATCTGCAACACTCCCCCCCCCCTCTTGAGTCTGTCGTACCTGACAGACCCTTGTTGTAGTGGTTGTTCCATGTAGTACATTGAGAGGTAGTACCCTTCATGTGTCAACAGCACTGGTCCATCTTTCCAATGCAGCTTGGTCATTTGTCTGGTTCTTCACTTTGTCATTGCTGCCTTTGCATGGACTTCTTCCTTGTATTCCAGCTTGATATTGTCTTTGTGAGCTTTCAAAAATTGTGAGCTACTCAAAAGAGGTTATCACTGTGGATTATGAGTAACTCCCATGGTGCATTGCTTCTGCGCTTGTTGTTGTCACCGTGATGTCCGCTGGTTTGTCCAAAGATGGTGTTCTGTGTTTTCATGCCCAGTACTTGTAACCCAGAAATGATGATGGGTAAATATATTAGTGCATGGGTTGAAAACATTGGGTGCCTTGTGCACGGCCTTGTAATGTGGCCCTATGTATGCGTACTTGGGAAATGCATGGGACGAAGTATGCTGCAAGAAATTGGGTCTTGAGCGAAGTGCTCAAGGGTATTCCGACAAAGAGGGTTCCTAAGGTATCATGGTTATAGTGTTGTTGAAGCATGCATATCTTACCATGTTGAAAGGTCTGTCGATCTTTATCTCCTCGTGTTGTACACCATCATTGTGTTTGACCGCTGGCTTGTCGTTTTGTTGATGGATGGCCTTGCTGCTAGATGAGCTTCTTCAAACGCATGGTCATGTCTCCTCTCTCTCTCTCTTTTTTTTTTTTTGGAACAATGGCATAAAACAAGAAGAAAGGTGTTAGTATCAATAAAATATTGTACATGTGTCACATGTGCCTAGGATTCGCAATTGCATCTATGCACGATCATGTAATGTGGCTCTAGATTAATGCATACTTTGAAAATGCATGACCTGAATGGTGCAAAAGACAAGGTTATGCCAAAGGCACATGGGTTGTTGTTGGTCGAGGCTTTTTTATGTTAATTCTAGACTTGATGCAATTTTTGTTTGGAGGTGTCGATTGGATCTCGAAATGAGGTAATCCTCCTGATTGGAACCCATTTTAGAATAGGGTTTGACCCTGTAGAGATCACCTCAGGCCACTTCATCTTTGGATGCTTTCCAAACTTTGGTATCCAGTGTGGTTGGTTCGTTGGTTCGGTGGGTGTTGCTGGTGCTTTTGGCTTCCAAACCCATATCCTTAATGATTGTCTGCTTACTTTGGCAGAAGGGTTGGTTTTATCTTCTTTTGGTCTTTGTGCTCTGTTCTTACCCTTTTCTCTCCTTGGCTTCGTTGTCGAGATCTTTTGCATGGTGGGGAACATAGGTCGTTGTGTCTGTAAGAGTTGCTTGTGTACCCACATCTGTGATCGCCCTTGTTGAGCTGTAGCTAACTTCTTAGGCACCCAAATTTGCATGTGATGATGGTTGGCCGTCATCAATTGCTTTGGTACCCAAACCTGTTGAAGACCTTGGGATTGAGCTTGTCCTCGTTTTTGGGTGCTTCTTTTAGCATGTTTAGCTTGCTTAGATGGGATTGGTTGTGGTAAAGCTAGTGGTTGTTCTCCTTTTTGTACCCAAATCTGCTTCATGCCTGGAGCTTCTTTCTTCCAAATTCCGTCTGTCGAGTTGATATAGTAGATGTCATTTTTGCTTGCCTCCTTGGTTGGGTTACACTTGCATTAGTATGTGAAGAAGAAGAGAGGTGTGCTGGCCTTTGAGCTTTGGCTTTCATGATTGAGTCCTTGTGCGTCATAGGGTCGGTGACACACACAAAATTTTCTTTACGAAGATTAGTTTCAGGAGAACTAAGAGAATGTGTGACCTTTGGATTTGTGAGCATGCACTTGTCTAATTCTAATGTAATGCATTGTTCATGTACCCAAACTTGAAGAATTTGACTTCTTAGGTTCAAGTTGACTGCATGGTCATAGATCCAATCTTGACCTAGGACAAGTGGCTCTGTAAGGTCCGCATCATGACACACTAGCATTTTGACTTTTATTGGAACATCTTGAAGGTAGATGGGAAGTTCCACCTCGCCTAAACAAGGGGTTTCCACACCTCCCAATCCTATGAGATAGGCTTCTATGGGCTTGATGTCCAATTGCAGGTCTTGGCAGTATGAAAGTCTAACTGCACTAGTTGCTGCACCTGAGTCAATTAATGCTCTCACAGTCTTTGCATTCTTCCCTTGCCCTACCGCTATGGTCACAAATGGACGTCGATCAATTATTTGAGAAGCAGTTAGGTCCGATTTTTGGCACATGTCCATGTGATATTTTGGAGCTTTTGTGTTGATCTCTAGGCCTAATCGTCGTAACTTATTTCTTCTGATGCGCTCTCTCACCTCTGCTTGTGCTTCTTCTCTAACCCTTAACTCCTCTTCTTTTCGCTTCTTAGCAGTGTTGAGTCTCATTAGCATTTCCTCTGTAAGAGGTTCTTGATATAGCTTGACTCGACAACCACTGATATAGTTTGGTAAGACATCACCTTCTAGTGTGGCCAATTGAATTGCACCGCTAGTGGAAATTCTATTAATGATCATGGGTCCATATCCTCTTTTTTCCAATTTACGGGCATGTTGCTTTAGTGTATAAACCAACACTAGGTCTCCCTCTTTCAAGCCTTTATCCTTGATATGTGCATCAAAGTATGCCTTTTGCCTTTTCTTTGCAGCATACATGCCTGCCGCTGCTCGTAGCCTTATCTCACCTAAGCATTCTAAATCAAAGATCCTCGAGGATAACTCGTCTCCGTTCCAATCATGCTCTTGTGCTACTTTTAAAGTTGGGATTAGGAAATCCAATGGTAGCACAGCATTTTGTCCGAAGACCATCTGAAATGGGGTGGCATTGAGTACCGTTTTATAAGCAACTCGGTAGGCCCAAACAGCATGATGAAGTTGTTTGTCCCAATCAGAGCATTTGTTATTTACGAGTTTTGCCAATACGTTACATAGGATCTTATTCGTGCTCTCAGCTTGTCCGTTAGCTTGTGGATGATAGGGGGTAGACTTCTTGTGTATCACCAAGAATTCTTGGAGAAGATTTTCAATGACTTCATTCAAGAAGTGTGTGCCTCTATCACTAACTAATTCTATTGGTAATCCATATCTCGTAAACACGTTCTCGAATAAAAACTTCGCCGTAGTTTGAGCATCGTTCTTTGTTGTGGCTTTGACTTCTACCCACTTTGTGAGGTAGTCCGTGGCTACAATAATGTATTCTGCATGGGAGTTTCTAGCTGGGGGGTTAATAGGACCTACAAAGTCTATGCCCCACTTTGAGAATGCACGTCCTGCCATCATTGGCCTCAGAGGCATCTCATCTTTTCGAATTGGGTACTGGGCACGTTGACATGTGTCACATTTCTTCACATAGGTATGTGCATCCATATGAAGAGTGGGCCACCAAAGTCCTGAGAATAGAATAGACTTGATTACTCTGTCAGGCCCAAAGTGTCCACCTGCCACACTGCTATGTGCAGTTTCTAAGACTCTCAAATAATCTGATTCATGAACGCACAATCTTAAATAGCCATCTTTGCCTCTTCGATATAGGTTATCACCTACTAAGGCATAGTCTTTAGCCTCCTGCTCCATACTTCGTTTTCTTGCTAGACTTGCCTCCTTGGGGGATGTTCCCGATCTCATGAATTCTACCAATGGAGCACTCCAGTCAGGAATTAACGACACGTGATAAAGGGTAGCATGCTCCACTGGGGGTCGCTCTTTGCACATTGGACAATTCTTCATCCACTCATGAATTTCTTTATCCATACTAGGCCAATACACTCCTAAACGTTTTAGATTTTGCAGTGTTCGTTGTTTAGAATAGTGATTCCCTAGAAATCCTTCATGGGCTTGTTGCAACCAACTACTATGCTCATCATCCTCGACACAACAAGCTAGAACACCTTCCGTGTCTTGTTTATACATGCTTCCTGCCAATATTTGATAGCTTTGTGACCGCACAATTTCATCCCTGTCCGTCTTCACCTTTTTATTTGCGGGTCCAAAGGTTAGGACTGGTACCAACTTATTTGCCCATTTAGGAAAAACTTCTAGATTGAACAGATAAGCATTGGGCAATTCATCCGACACTCCTTGCGGTGGCTCTCCTGAAGTGATGCGAGAAAGGTGATCTGCTCTGAGGTGGGTCTTACCTTGCCTAACAACCACTTCAAAGTCATATTCCATTAGTAAGAGGAACCATCTTACTAAGCGTCCAGTATTGCAAGGTTTATTGACCAAGTATAATAAGGCTTGATGATCGGTGAAGAACTTAAACTTGTTGGCCAATAAATAGTGTCTAAATTTCTTTACAGCATATACCATGCCTAAGCCTTCTCTTTCGGTTGTGGTGTAGTTTCATTCAGCAACATTCAATTGCCTGCTAGCATATGCTATAGGCAAATCTAAATTCCCTTCACCAGTTGGTTGTGGCAGCACACATCCTATTGCATAATTGGATGCATCCACATGTACGTGGAATGGCTTATTCCAATCAGGAGTCGTCAGTATTGGTGCTGTGCACAAGCTTCTCTTTAGCTCATTGAAGGACTTCTCGCATTCATCGTTCCACTCAAAATTTGTCAACAAGGCATAAAGAGGTTTAGCTATGATTGCATACATGTGAATGAACCTACGATAATATCCACAATGGCCCATGAAGGCCTGTACCTCTTTAACATTTTTTGGTCTCGACAACTCCGCTATGGCTTTTACTTTGTCCTCATCTGTCGTTATTCCATCCTTAGAAACAATATGACCTAAGATTTTACCTTGACGTAGCATGAACACACACTTCTCTGGGTTCAGACACACTCGATATTCTCTACACTTGTTGAAGATCTGTCTAAGCTCAGGGATGTGGTATCTTCGCTCTTGGGAATGAGCACATAAATCATCCACATATACTTCTAAGATCTTTCGCAAGAACTCTTTGAAGACATGACACATGAGTCTTTGGAATGTTGCAGGTGCATTGGTGAGCCCAAATGGCATCACACGAAATGCAAAGATTCCCCACTCTGTGGCAAAAGCTGTTTTGTGTTGATCTTCTGGGGCAATGGCTACTTGGTTGTAACCTGAAAATCCATCAAGGAAGCTATAAACTTCCTTGCCTGCAACACGCTCCAATAAATGTTCATTGATTGGAAGTGGATAACTATCTCTGATTGTAGCAGCATTAACTTTTTTAAGGTTAATACACACTCGCAATTTTCCATTCTTTTTGGGCACCACTACAATGGGGGACACCCATTCTGTATGCTCAATCTCATAGATAAATCCAGCTTCAATCAATCTATCAATTTCTTCTTTTATTTTGGTTGCATAAGTGTCATTATATGTGTAGGGCTTATGTTTAGTGGGCTTGGCATCTGCTATCATGGGGATCGTATGAGAACAAATTTCCGGATCTACTCCTTTCAAGTCTCTGTAGTGCCATGCAAATACGTCCCTATATTCCCTTAATAACGCTACCAACTCTACTTCCTCTTCTTTACTCAGGTCATCTCCTATGTATGTACATCTCTCTTCGTTCTCTTCGATGGTGACTACAATTTTTTTGGTCTTTTCTTTGTTATCATATGCTTCTCCTGTTGTGGCCTCTCTCTTAGGCATTCGTACCAAAATTTTTCGGTCTTCTACTTCATATTTCTTGAAATTTTCTGGTACTTCAAACACTTGCTCCTCCTCTCCTTGTTTCACTACTTTTTGTTTCTTTTTCTTTTGACTATCTTCACTCCCATCCTTTGAATTTACCGTTTTGATGCTTGTGAGAGGTTCTTCTTCTTTTTGGGTAAATACTCCTATGTCTTCTAGATAGTGCTCCTCTGAAATAAAGCAGCTATCCATCACAATGGACTCTAGATCATCATCGTTCTCTTCTTCTCTTATGAATTCACTAGGGTCACATTCTTCTAGCAAGGGCTGACACATGAACACTGAAATATCATATCCCTCCTCATCACAATGAGGTGTCCATTGTTCTTCATTGACAGCAATGTCCATGGTGGCTAGGATTTCTGCCCAACCATGAGGCTCAAATTCCTCATCTGGAAATATCATCGGCGTATAGGTTGGGTCTCTAACTCGTCTATCTCCTTGAGAAGTTCCTTTTTCTCTAGCCTTTAAGCGTTTTTCCTCTTCCTTTGCGACCTTGCACATCCACAAATGAGTATCCTCATGCATCCAAGATGTATCAGATGAACTTTTAGAATGCAGAGAGACTGAATCTTCTTGCTCCTTGTGGATAGGATTCCACTGTAGGGGTGGAACATCTCTAAAGGTGTAATCCTTCAAATTTACCTTGGTCGTGACCCCTAAGCGTTGCAAGTATAAGGAATTGGTTCCCCAATCCTGTACCACTTGCAGTTGTCGTAGGAAGGGCCTTCCTAGGATCATCTCGTAGACATTATTTTTTTCAAAGTTACATATAGCAAATGTGTGCTCAAACTCTACTCCACAGGTGGTTAGAGTTATCCCTTCGAGCAATCCTAGAGGTCTTTCCACATGGCCGTCAGCCATCTGAAGCTTCATTCTAGTTGGTTTTAATGTGGGCTTGCCCCATCGCTTCCACAGGGAGGTGGTTGCAATAGCAGCACCAGCACCTGAATCTATGATTGCTTTGGTTGTGTAACCTTGGTAGGTGATTGGAAGATAAGTATTACCTTCGTCACCCTCACACATGTCCCCTATTTTATCAAGAGGTATCTCTGGAACTTTCTCTTTAGAGCCTACTTTTGGCATTTTGGAATTAAGTTCGGGAACTTGATCCTTCACATGATTCCATAGCTCGGGTTTTACTTTGAGCAGCTCCTCTACCGTGAGATGACACTGAACTTTAGTGTTCTTCACGACGTCAGTGTTTCTTGGAATCACAGAGTCTTCATTTCTTACCACTATTGTGGGAGCTCTAATCTGGACAGATTCAGTTTCCCATGGGTCTGTGAACTGTGGCAACTCTTGTAAACAATTAGATTCAAAATCTAACCGTTCATCTTCTTGTTGCCCTGTTTCTTCTCCATAAGTAGATGGAATGTCTTGTGGAAACTGATCATGAAGGTCATCAATCTCAAGGATAGGAGGAGGATTATCCTTCTCCTTGGCCCATTTCTCTTCTTGTATTTCCCGCAAGAACGTTTGAGAGTGTTGTTGAATTGAAAGAGGCTCTCCCTCATCTATGGAGTCAGGAACATAGACTTTCTTTGGTGATGAGCTTTCTCTTTCAATAGTTAGTTGAGCCTGTGGAGGTAACGAACTTGTGGCTTGTTTACCAACTGCTCTAATCTATCTAGTAAGCCCTGGAAGTGCAAACCCGGTGTAATAGCATTCGTCTGATTGAATGATTGATTGGCCTCGAACATAGCTTGAGCTAGTTCCACCATTTTAATGCACATTTTTGTCCGTTCAATCTCTAAATCTACTCTAGGGTAGCTCTTATCTAGGTTTGCAGGTGTTGGCCCTTCTTGAAGTCGAGCCTGGTATGCTTTGAACATCATGTCCACATGTTCTGGGGTTGGATCTGCAAGAACAGACCCCGGTTGTGGTGGTTCATTTACCGTGGTTGGTGAGTGGGGATGAGGTGATGTGGATGGAGTTTGGACTTGTGAGGGGCTTTGAGAGGCAATATCTTCTATTTTTGTTTTTGCATCTTTCAGGCTTTCTTCTAGTTCGGATAACTTTTTGGTCCACTTACGATTGGCCTTCTCTCTAGTATCCTTCCATGTTCTTGTTCTTCTCTTACTAGGCTCTCCTGATTCACTTGGCTCTGATTGCTCAGCTGGTTTATTTTGCTGTAAGGCTTGTGCCCTAGTAACTGTGTGTATAGGAGCCACATTATCACTACTGGAACTTGAATCCCTTGCTAGGCCGACAACATTAATGGGTGTAACCTTTGCTACACTAGCGGGATGTCCAGGACAATCTCTCAAAAGCTGTTCTTTGCCACACTCTAGACAGACAACTTGTATCGTGATGTTCTGCCCTTGTGTCGGAGCTAGTGTGTGGGGTGGTTTTTGTCTTGGCATAGATTGAGGTTGGCTATTTCCTTCATGTTCATATGGTCTAGTTGCTCCTCGTGGTTTTGGACATGGGCTATACCTAGGAACTTCTCTTCCTTGTTCTGTAGGAGGGTACCCGTATGGTCTATAGTGGGGTGGTACAAATGGTTGTGGCTGTCTATTCATTAGATAGTTTTCATTGTTGTAGTTGGGGTACTTTGGCTCACTATAAGAGTACATGCTAGGCGCTTGAGTTGGTCGTCTATCGTACGGGTAAGGTTGTGATAATCCTAATGCTTCTTGGCTGCAGACATGAGATGGATGATCCCCACCGCAAAGTGTGCAACTTCCTAACATTGGCATTCTCAAGGGGAAGTTCTGGTAGTTCCTTTGTCCTTGTACTCCTAATTTCTTGGCCACCAACTCTGTCACTTCCTCCACATAACTTCCTAACATTGGCATTCTCAAGGGGAAGTTCTGGTAGTTCCTTTGTCCTTGTACTCCTAATTTCTTGGCCACCAACTCTGTCACTTCCTCCACATAACTCAAACTAGAAGTTTCCTTGCTCCTTGTCTCCTCTGATTTGATAGGATCCTGTGTGATTTTGAGATCCTCAGCTAAGTTGTCTTCCAAATCTATGCACTCCTGAAGACACTGACTTAGGGTTTGCAATCGTTTTACGTATACTAAGACTCTCAATGTTCCATTGGTTAGACCTTCTAAAAATAGGGATATCATTTTTTGCTGAGAAGGTCTCTATGTCACAGGGCATCGGGTTACGTATTGCTTAAACCTTTGTGCTGCATTTTTTACTGTCTCATTGGGAGCTTGTTTGAAACTATGTAGTAAGGATGACGAATTGTGCTTGATCCAGCGCTTCGTGAATTCCCAAATAAGTTCTTGGAAGAATTGTTCAATATGCTCAAAGCAATTTGGATCCAGAGATTGAAACCAAGTTAAGGCTATTCCCGTAAGTGTTAGCCCAAAGGATTCATATTGCATGAAAAAGTCATCCACTTGCTCTTCTCGCAACACCTGCTTGAATTCTGCGATGTGTTCATAGGGTTCTCCTGTGCCATCGTAACGATTTCTCATACATTTGGCCAATTGGATTGGTCTCAGTCTTCTGTCGGGTTCTGGGGATCGAGTTATGATGGGGACACCTTGGGGCGGTTCTGTCCTAAAGGTAGGTCTATTCATATTTCCCATCCTCTGACTAGAGTGGCCATGGGGGTTGATTCTTGGCATGTTGAATTGTTCATGTAGTCTATCGGGTATGCTACCTTGGCTCATTTGTCCTAACGTCACATTTTCTGTTCTTTGTTGGGTTTCGAATGGGTTTTGCGAGGTAGTTTCCTGATCTCGAGCTAACTCTCCTCTTTCATTAATCTGATTAGGACTTTCAGTTACTACATATATCTGGCCCATCTTGTCCCTATAAACTCCACTTTCATACTTGACAGCTGGTCTTTGAATTATTTTGGATTCTGTGGTGTTTATCATTCTTGCTACTGTCCTCTGTAGACCATCAAGGTAGATGGGTATTCCTTGCAAGTTAGTGGATATATATTGAAGAGACATTCGATATTCGCCTTCCACTCTAGACATAAAACCTTCCCTAGGTACGGAACTATGCATGTCTTCAGAAACCAAGAGCCTCTCCCAGTTAAGTGACATTTTTGACTCACTTGTCTATGAACTCAGCACGTAGAGTTAACCCATGAGTTGTGAGTCCCTGACTTGATTGTGTGGTTGATCTTAGTTTCAAGTGATATGGTACTTTATCTATCTCTTCCTAGGTATCATCTTGAGCTTAGGTTCATAAGCCTTGTCTACAAGTCCACAATTGTCCTTTGAATTGCTCAAAATCTTGTGGAACCCCTTGCTTCCTAGTCCAACCTAAGGGTCAACTTAAAAATACCCTATCTAATAATCCTGGTATTAATATTAACATAACCAGTCGATGTTTTTGTTGTACTCCTCACGAGCTTTCCAACAAACCCAAGATCACTCCGAACGGATTTCGTATGAGAAAGTTATGCTAGTTCAGGGTTTTGGGGGTTAAAACAGTGAAACAGGGCCTCTCAGGAAATGCTTCAAATCAGGTGATACACGATATTTGTAGGACACGATACTCGATCTTTGTCCCAAAACAATACACGATCTTTGATGTGGAACAAAACGATACACGATCTTTCAACCTGAAACGATACGCGATCTCTGACCCAAACGATCTCTGGCCGAAACGATCTCTGACCCAAACGATCTCTGGCCGAAACGATCTCTGGCCGAAACGATCTCTGGCCGAAACGATCTCTGGCCGAAACGATATCTGACCCAAACGATCTCTAGCCAAAACGATCTCTGACCCAAACGATCTCTGGCCGAGTATCGCGATCGGTATGAAACGATACACGATTAGAGGGAAATATCGCGATACTCAACCACAGGAGATTCACGATACTTGCCAAGTATCGCGATACTCGACCGCGGGAGTAAACGATACTTGGATTTTTTGGAGTCCAAATTCAAATTTTTTTGCAAATATGAGTACCTTGTGTCCTCCTTGTCACTCCTATGTGTCTGTAGATGCAAAATCTTCCTTCAAACCCACGATATTGCACTCACGATACTTGCCGCAGGTTTCGTCATGTCCGGGGCTGTTCACTCAGATTTTCAGCTATTTTGGTGCTACTTCTTCAGCGCCTCTATTCTGCACCCTCTCTAAGCTTCTTGCTCACAACCACAAGTAAAAACAAAGTGAATGTACTCTAAAAAATGGAAAAAACTGAGAAAATGAAGGTGGGTGGAGATGGTGATGATGATGAAGATGAAGAAGAAGGAAAATTCTAAAACTGAACTAAAAATGATGATTTTTTTTTTTTTAACCTTCCAACGTCGCTACTCTACGTCTTACCATCACACGCTCGTCCTCCAAGCTCTCTCCCCGGCAACGGCACCAAATTTGGTGTCACTCTAGCACAATGGTGTGTACCAACGTGAGGAGATACACCTCATAAATGTCAATCCGTGGAGACGTGAGGACCGGTATGAAGACCAAGAGCAAGTGAAGTGCACAAGTGCGTGAGTGAAAGCACACAAGCATGCACACACATACACACACACGTGCACAAGGTAAGAGCAAAGAGTGGAACAATGGAAAGCTTCGATTACCAAATGAACTCTATTAGAAAGCTGAAATCTACCACAAGCTAGCCTCAAAAATGAGCTCTCCAGCCCTTTTTATAGTTTTTGAGTGGTTTTGGCCATGTCCAGACCTAGTGTCCGGCCTAGTTAAAAATTAGGTTCTAGGGCTTATTTGGGGGCTCAAACGGAATCTAAAAATTATGAAAATTGGTAGTATGATACATCTAATACTCCTCAAGCTCAAGGACTCCTTGGCTTGAACAAAATGGAGCTGTAAAAATAGAAAATGGTATTTACAATGATATTTAGTGATAAAAATCACTATTTTTATAGGGATTTCTTCTGAAAATTTGACATGTGAATCTTGGAGCTCCCTACTTGCTCCTTCTTCTCATGTGTTCACTTCCTTGATGCGCTTCCATGCTTTGTCCTTGATCTTGAGCTGCAACAGAGATCCATTGTACAAATAAAAACTTTGATCAACCAAGAACAATGTACGTAGTCACCAACCAGTCAAATACAACAGATGAATTCGGTAATGTGATTCCAGAGATAGACATAGGTGACATAGAGCAAGGGAACTTAGGAAGACAGCCCAAAACTCCTCGAGGCAAATCAATCCTAACTAGAATCATCACTTCAGAGTGGGTTCCCCAAGACAATAAGAGCATAAATATGCTCTTAAACCCAAAGAGAGATGAGGCTTTTTGGAGGTATGCCTGACCAGCCTAATAAAGTAGGAATGCTCATAATTTATGAATTTAGAGATCCTGATAGCCTAGGCAAAGTGACCTATTTAGACAAACTTCAGAGAGGGTCTTTGTGGTCTCAGAACATGGTAGGCATGCCTACACTTGGAAGGGTGAATTTGCCTTTCCCCAACCAGGGTCCAATGTCTCTTATAGACACAACAATCCACATCTATTGAGGAACTAGCAGAGAAGGTATCGCAAGAGATGTGAGATTAGCCACACAAGTAACCACTAAGAATGAAGGCAAGAAAAGGAAGAAGAGAGAAGCCACATCAGATGAGGAAGAATCTTTATTTGAGATCCCTGAAAACTTTAAGAAGTATGAGATAGAAGATAGGAGAGTCGTGATAAGAATGCCTAAATGTGATGCAAGACCAGGGGAGTCCTATGATAACAAAGAGAAAACTAAGAAAATCATTGTAAACATAGAAGAAGGAGAAGAAAAATTGCACATACATAGGACATGACCTGACTGAGGAAGAGGAACAAGAATTGGTAGCCTTGCTAAGAGAATACAGAGATGTTTTTGCTTGGAGTTACAAAGACTTAAAAGGTTGTGGATCCAGACATATGCTCACATACGATCCCCATGACCTCAGATGCCAAAACCTCTAAGCAAAATCCATACACATATAACGATAACTATGCAGCAAAGATCAAGGAAGTGATAGATAGATTGGTAGAAGTTGTATTTATCTATGAGATTGAGCACACTGAATGCGTGTCCCCCATCATAGTGGTGCCCAAAAAAAATGGCAAGTTACGTGTTTGTATTAACTTGAAGAAAGTTAACGCAGCCACGATTAGAGATAGTTATCCGCTTCCTATCACTTAGCATCTAAAGAGTAGCAGGGAAGGAAGTGTACAACTTCCTTGATGGGTTTTCTAGCTATAATCAAGTGTCCATTGCCCCCCAAGATCAGCATAAGATGGCCTTTGCCACTGAGTGGGGCATTTCACTTTTTGGGTAATGCCATTTGGGCTTACCAATGTGCCAGTTACCTTCCAGAGGTTGATGTGCCATGTCTTTAAAGAATTCTTGAGGAAGAACTTGGAAATCTATGTTGATGATCTTTGTGCTCATTCCAACATTAGACAAACACATATCCCCGAACTGAGAGCTATCTTTGACAAATGTAGAGAGTATCAAGTTTGCTTGAACCTAGAAAAATGTGTTTTCATGGTCAAGCAAGGAAAGATTTTAAGACACATAGTGTCAAAGAATGGCATATGCACGGACGAAGAGAAAGTGCGAGCTATTGTAGAGCTACCTAGGCCAAAAAATGTCAAGGAGGTACAAGCCTTCATGGGGCATTCTGGATCTTATTGACGCTTCATTCATATGTATGCAATCATTGCAAAGCTCTATACTCCCTTTTGACTAACTTTGAGTGGACAGAAGACTATGAAAACTCCTTTAATGAGCTTAATCAACGGTTGTGTTCACCACCAATCTTGACTACGCCAGATTGGAACAAGCCATTCCATGTTCATGTGGATGCATCCAATTATGCTATTGGGTGTGTACTAGCACAACCTACTAGTGAAGGTAATATGGATCTTCCAATTGCTTATGCGAGTAGACAATTGAACTCAGTTGAACGAAACTATACCACTACCGAGAGAGAGAGAGAGAGGGATTAGGAATGGTATATGAAGTTAAGAAGTTTAGACATTATTTTCTTGCAAATAAGTTTAAATTTTTTATAGACCATCAAGCACTATTATATCTAGCGTACAAACCTTGCAATACATGCCGATTAGTAAGATGGTTCCTCTTACTAATGGAATATGACTTTGAAGTTGTGGTTAGGAAAGAAAGAACTCACTTGAGAGCATATCATCTTTCTCGACTGACTTCAGGAGAGTCCCCTCAAGGAGTGTCAGATGAGCTCCTTGATGCTTACTTGTTCAATCTAGAGGTAGTGCCTGAGTGGGCCAAAAGTATAGTGCCTATTCTCACCTTTGGACCTAAACATCCTGTGTTGAGAGCTAGAGACAAGGAAGTAGTCAGGCCTCAAAAGTACCACATAATGACAGGCAGCATGTATAAGCACACCAATCAAGGCATACTAGGTTGTTGTGTAGATGAGGATGAACATGCAAAATGGTTGCAACTAGCACATGTAGGTGCACTAGAGCAACACCGTTCAAAACATAGAACTCTTCAAACTTTGCAAAGATTAGGGGTATATTGGCCCACAATGGAAGCAAATATCCATAAGATTGTAAGGAATGCCCAACCTGTAGTACTAAACCACCCATGGAACATACCACTCTTTATTGAGTGTCTTTAGTGCCAAATTGGAGTGAACCTTTGGTAAACTTCTTGAGGATGAAACATTCCCTCGAGAGATGACATTGGCCAGACAACAAAGCTTAGAACGAGAAGCAGTAGATTATGCACTCATTGGCAGTAACCTATACAAGCACGAAAAAGGTGGATATCTTAGGCTATGTGTCCACGAGAGTGAGTATCTTAAGATATTAGAGACAGCCCACCAAGGTGTGGAAGGAGGACACTTTGTCCCAGATCGTGTGATCAAGGAAATACTTTTCGGAGGTCTTTGGTGGCCAACCCTTCACATGGATGCACACACCTACGTGAAGAGATGTGATATTTGTCAATGAACTCAGTACCATGTACATAAAGATGAGATTCCATTGAAACCTATGATGGGTAGATGTGCATTCTCTAAGTGGGGAATAGACTTTGTAGGTCCTATTAATCCCCCAGCTAAGAGCTCCCATGTTGAGTATATCATTGTTGCCACTAATTATCTGACTAAGTGGGTAGAGGTGAAGGCCACTACAAAAAATGATGTGCAAACCACAGCCAAGTTCCTATTTGAGAATGTATTCACCAGATATGGGTTGCCAATAGAGTTAGTAAGTGATAAAGGCACACACTTCTTGAATGAAGTCATTGAAAACCTTCTCCAAGAATTCTTGGTGATACACAAGAAGTATGCCCCCTATCATCCACAAGCCAACGGACAAGCTAAGAGCACAAACAAGATATTATGCAATGTGTTAACAAAATTGGTGAATAATAAACACTCTGGTTGGGACAAATAGCTACATCATGTTGTTTGGGCATATCGAGTTTCCTATAAAACAGTACTCCAAGCCACACTCTTTCATATGGTATTTGGCCAAAATACAGTGCTACCATTAGACTTCCTAATACCCACACTGAGAGTAGCACAAGAGCATCAATGGACCAGCCATGAACTTTCATATTGAATCTTTGATCTAGAATGCTTGGGTGAAACAAGATTGAGAGCAGCAGCACGGATTTAGCTAAAGAAAAAACAAAAATCATACTTCAATGCACATGTGAAGGATAAGGGCTTGAAAATGGGAGATTTAGTCTTAGTGTACACCTTAAAGCAACATGCAAGAAAGTTGGAGAAGAAAAGCTATGGACCTATGATCATCAATAGGATCTC
Organism: Ceratopteris richardii; assembly: GCA_020310875.1. Lineage (NCBI taxonomy): Eukaryota > Viridiplantae > Streptophyta > Polypodiopsida > Polypodiales > Pteridaceae > Ceratopteris > Ceratopteris richardii. The sequence continues at coordinate 110,314,055 of CM035418.1, forward strand.
AACAAGTGGAGCAGTCCAATTAGCCACCCTAGAAGGTGACATCCTATAAAGTTAAATTAGTGGATTCCGAGTCAAATTATATCAAGAACCCATCACTGAGGAAATGCTTAATCGACTCAACATGACCAAGAAACATAAGGAAGAAGAAAAACAAATTCACAAAGAAGCACAGGCAGGAGCTTTAGAACGCATTTGAGGAATGAAATTGAGAAGACAGGGTAGAGATGAGCTTAGATCAGATGCTTATGAAGCTCCAAGATATCACATGGCCATGTGTGATGCACCAGGAGTACATTCCCATAGAATAGTTGACTGATGACCTTTTGTAACCCTAGAGGTAGGACAAGGAAATAATGCAAGGAACGTAAGAGCCTTGATTGACTCAGGTGCAACCACTAGTGTTGTTAGATTTTCTTACTATCAAGAATTGCAATTAAAAGTCAATCCTATAATAGCTTATCTCATAGATTGGGAGGTGTGGAGACCCCTTGCATGGGTGAGGTGGAGCTTCCCATCTACAATCAAGATCTTCTTATGACAGTTAAGGTGCTAGTGTGTCAAGATGAGGATCTCACTAAGCCTCTTGTCTTGGGTCAAGACTAGATCTACAATCATGCAGTCCACCTGAACCTAAGAAGTGGACTCTTTAGGTCTGGGTAAATCAGAATCGCACTACCATTGAGTTAGAGAATGAAGCACTCAAGAAAATAGGAAAGGCACCAACTCCTGGTCCTTCCAAGAGTACACATGAAGATAAAGATGTTGTTCTTGTCTGAAACTTTGTGATGTAGCAGGATGATGTTCTCAACAAAGAAGCCAAGGATCTGATGGAACTCCCTTCTTTTCCAAAAGTGATCGAGACAAGGAAACCAAAGGAGTACCAAATGCAGAGGAAGCAGATAGCCTATGCTCATAGCCAAAGGAGAGTACGAAGCAAGGGGACTCAAACAATGAAGCAGATTTGGGTACGCAAGGGTGAACAACCCTCTGCTCTAGTGATGGATCCCCAATGACCCACGACACCATCTACTTGGACAAGGACTACGCAGAGCGAGTGCTCCTGGAATTTCCCAGAATGGACCATTTATATTTGGGTCCCAAAGCAGTCAATGAAGGCCGACCCTAATGCACGACAAATCTGGGTGCCTAAGACCTGCTTACACGCCCAAGTAGTTTCATACAAGCTCACTAGACTCAAATGCCACTCACAATCATTCACATCACACACTTCAAGGCGCACATCTACATTCCAATGCTCCACACATCCAACCACACCTAGAACTACTTGGAAATGGATACTCAAAAAGTCCCAAATCCAAGATGACATGATTCATGAACATGAGAAGACCATGGCAGCCACAAGAAACCATCTCACACATAAAGTTTGGAGAGTTAAACTCTGTGATAGACCACCTGACCCCAACATGGAAAGTATTGTGCATAGACATTGATGCATTTGAGTACATCGCACAATCCCGAGTATGCATCTAGGGACAAACCTCTAACTTGCTAACTAACACTCACAAGTCAGAAGAGACATCTCACTCACTAATGCACTAACCACATTGATGGCATGTTGGTGTTGTAGAGGGAACACAGAATTATCTTATTTCCTATGCAATGCTAGTGTGGCTTTCTTCTTCCATCAGATAAACAATATCATGTTCCCAAGCAGGAACAAGTCAATAGGTGGTTGATCTAGAGAGTTTACCAATCATGTCGAAAACAACTAAAAGACCAGAGGAATTGCAAGCAATTCAGATTATACCTATACAAGACCCCCCGAGTGGACATACCATGCCTGTTGGCAAAGCTTCCCATTGGTTTAGTGAAGTTGTAGGACCCTTGGGAGAGGGATCATACCTTTGGGAGTCAGACGCCGAATTCAATGGGAAGCAAAGCAAATATCACTTTTCTACACAGGAATTTGAAAAGCTACAAAATGTAGAAACACTACACCCTACATGGGAGAAAGCAAGACTGGACGTATACTTTGGTGCTCAGCTTCCAAAGCCTAACTTCATGACATGCTACTATCTTATCAACACCTTGACTCCAAGCAAGCACCCCAAAGGTACGAGCACATTTGTGCTCCCATCTCTAACAAAGGGAAATGAGCTCAAGAGTTTTAAGTTAACCAACAATTTAGTACAAGAGGCCTTGGACATGAGAGGCATGCATATGCCTGCAGAGAAGGAAGTCCTAGTGCTTGATAACATGAAGAATTGAAGCCTCACCAAGCTCAAGGACATGGTGGCCATGACACCGAATATCACAGTTCATTTGAGAATGTGCATGCAACATTTTGCATTTCCAGCACAGGATAGGTTCACCATGCCACCTAAGAAACTTTGGTTTAGCTTATAACTTGCATAGACACAAAACCTCACCATCAACCTACCACATTGGATCATCGACCTGATACACTTGGCTCACAAGAGATGGCGATGTAAATTAGTCTTGTATGGATGTTGTGTTTTGACAAGAATCATTTATAGATGTTTGGCTTATGACATTCCTCTTCAAAGGACCCTAATGTGGACCCGAGTGAAGCAGTTCAAAGGCCGAACCTCCACTGGACCCCCTTCCAAGAGGATGAGAGGAAATGTACAAGTACCTTGTGCTCAACCCCGTGGAGCAACACTAAGCCCCAACGTCATCCGCCCACCTCGACGGATTAGGCCATTCACATTATGACTACCCCAAAAATGCTCTGAAGGTCCAAATTTGATATTCCCACCCATTCCCATGGATCTAAAATTCCCCTGGAGGAGCACCCTTGGAAGAGCTCACCAATGCAGACTTTGAGCAGATTTTAAAGGAAGCGAATCTTGAAGCAGAAGAAGAACAAGTGGAAGGAGCTCAACTACAAGGAACAACATCCCAAGTACCCGTTACCACAGTTGATGTGGAGGAAGAAGAAGATGAAGACGATGCAGAAGATGAAGAATCTGAAGAGGGTGAGGAAGGGCATGAAGAAAGATACCGAGATTAGCAACAATGAGTACTAGAACTCATAGGTGATCCTGCATACACAGCCCAGTTGCAAAGGTTATACGACACGATCAGAGCAGTGCAAGAGAGGCACAAACTTTTCTTTGCATCAGGACAAGCCCTAAGAGAATAGATGTTAGCAGATGAAGGAGTGGACCCACAATTCATCACTTCCCTCCAACTATTATCCGAATCCTTAAGAGTTCAGGAGGATGTCTACAGAGCCATTCGACAATTTGTTCGATACGACCAGCGTAGAGTCGATACATGACCAGGAGCAAGAAAGAATATATGAATACCAGTAACTGAACCCGTCGCTAACATAGAGCCCATAGCTACCCCCACCCCGACCATTGACCTCACTGTTGAAACTTTTGTACAGACATCGCCCATCTCACCCTTGCACCCTCCATCTCCCCCTTCTCCACCACCACCGTCTCCCACCACAGAACGAACCGCAATCGTAACAACTACCATCACCCACACCCCAACCTCATCCACATCCTTCTCCTTCCATGAGCCGACCTCTCAAGCCACCCTCTTCTCTTCCATCACCAATCCTTTGTACACTTCGCCATTTTTGTCCTCCGACCCAATCACTGGCCATCCCATAATACCTAGCATTACAGGATACCCTCGACCCACTGACGGCATTCTTGGTCTTCCAACTTACCCCCCTTTGCATGTAACTCCATCCCATGATCCTTACTTCCCTTTCCCATCCTCAATATTTTCCCACACAGTGGTCGCAACCATCACCCCATCCCCCTACGTCTCATTCATGGAGGATTTTCTACACCAGCATAATACGCAATTGTTCGGACAACACTCACCCACACTATCTTTCCAACACACACACACCACGATCACTTCACCTACCATCCTCACATACATGGTAGCACCTGCACGCACCACATTCACCAACTACAACAAGCATACCACCAATTGGAAGAGTGCAATGCTACATTCCAGGCAGAGTCTCAGCGACTACAAGCTAGAGTCAGTATCTTGGAGGGCACTCACCAAACACTCCTAGTAGAACATACCACTTTACAACAGGCTCACAACTAAATGGAGTCAAAGCTATCAAACATAGATGATCAAGTGGTCAAGTACTTAGAAAACATGCTTAGCGCAGATGCTCATAAATGCCAAATTATGTCAAAATTTAGGACTTCTCCGCAAACACATGGCCTCGGCATTAGAAGAAAACAAGCACCTCCAACAGCAAAACCAAGGTAACCTTGAAGCAGCTATGGAAGGCAACTCTGGTGCCAAAATTAGTCCAAAAAAGTATTGTGTTGTTCCCTCTGAAGATATCAAAATATTACTAGAGGAGCATGCAAATTTTTTGGAGTCCTTTGAAAAGTTAGAATCAGAATGTGTTGATCTAAAGAAGCAGTTAGCAGATGCCAATACCACTTAGTAGGACTTGGCCATCCCACGACAATCTACAGAAGAATTAGAGGCCCTAAAGAAGCAGGTGGCAAAACTATAAACATGTTTATTACCATATGAAAGACCGCCCTCACCAGTCGAAGAACTAGAAACTAAAATGGTGGTTGAGATTCCTATCGATGAAAGTTATGAAGAGCCCTACGAGCCAATGCATGTAACTGGTGAGAGAGTCACTTCAGAGGGAAGAGACACTTTGGAAATTGAAGTCCCTGATTGGCTCAAGAGGTTCGAGCAAGTAGGACAAACCCATGACGATTGTGTTGCAATGCAAATTCGATCCCTCACCAATCTGGAAGAAACCGTTCTCAAATCTTCTTACTTTCAGCACCTATCCTATCAGCAATTAATAACAACATCAGAGCCGCAATACATGCCCTACTTTGTCTTAATAACAACTATAATGCAGAAATTAAAAGGCATATAGGGAAAGAGTCCACCTTTGCAACACAGTGCGAGCCTGATGACTTACCTCAAAATGCACATGCTAGCTACATCTTTCAACCTACTTGGCGAGAACAGTTATTAACTAACTAGCCTAAGATGATGAGCACTTGGGCCACCATGCCACTCTATATCAAGTATAACCCATGTTATTGCCCCGTGGTCCGTCGCAAATCATGGCAAGCTTTTGCAATCAAAGTACGCAACAATAAAGGATGCTCTACCTGGGTCAACTATCCATATTTTGTTCCACCTTGAGGGCTGCCAATTGTAGCGTATATGATATCCACCATAGGACACTAGTCTACACGCTTAAAGAATGTGCCAGACATTGTAGCAAAGATGTGTATGAAAATATTTGAGATCATGACAATCATCTTCAAGACCTTTCAAAAGGTCCAGGCTCCATACATCTCCACCCTCGGATTTTCTGAAGGAAACAAAGATTTAGTATACGACATGAGCGAGACCCCCTTTGTGACCATAATCTTTGCATGGCATGCGTGCATAAAGTATTTACCTACTTGCCACAAGGAGACCTTTGAGGAAATGTTCTCTACCAGGTTCTGGGAATATCATTCTAAAATTTTCATTCCCAAACCAACATATTTGCTACATTTCTTTCTGGTAGAACAAGCCATTCATGCGGATCAGCTACATGTGCCACATCTAGACATTCTAGTTCCAATCGATTGGGATAAGCTCATGAAAAATTTGGCTCGATGATTACTCATTCAAGAACATCACTGGTCACAGATGTTGTCGAGTATTACATCAAGCACTCCCACCAACAAGGGTCTATCAAGGACGACAGATGCGAGAGAGGGGGGGTGTTGGCATCAGTCAGGGCATCACAAGAGAAGCGAGCCAACATAAAGAATCAGAGCAGAGAGAAGGCCAAGCAGGCAAACCATTGAAAGAAGATCCGGCAATTAGGCCATACAATTTTTCTAAGATATCTCCCTTTTAATAGTGATTTTCATCACTACATGAACATTGTAAATACCGTTTTTTGTATATTAGACTCCATTTTGTTCAAGTCGAGGATTCCTCGAGCTTGAGGAGTATTGGAAGTAGCAACATACCAATTTTCATAATTTTTAGACTTCATTTGAGCCCTCAAATAAGCCCTAGAACCTAATTTTTAACTATGCCGAACACTAGGTTTGGACAGGGACAAAGCTAGTCAAAAACTATAAAAAGAGCTAGAGAGCTCATTTTGGAGGTTGGCTTGTTAGTGAGTTGAGCTTGTGTAAGAGACTTTTTGAGTAATACAAAGACTTTTGGTCGTCTCTTTGTTCTTGCCTTGTGTGTGCGTATGTGTGTGTGCATTCTTGTGTGCTTCTCACTCACGCACTTGTGCCATCACTTGATCATAGTCTTCATGCTAGACCTCACATCTTCACGGATTGACAATTATGAGGTGGATCTCCTCACGTTGGTACTTGCCATTGTGCTAGAGTGACACTCCTCTTATCTTGTTATTGGGAGTTGGTAAGATCATTCTGACTACTAGTGATGGTAGTTCTTTTACATTGTCAGATGCTTATTTGTGCCAAGGATCAAGAAAAATCTATTATCAGTTTCTACATTAGCCAAGATTGTCTTGGTTGTGAAATTTGTTGATGACAAATGTACAGTTCATAATCTGTCAAATGGCGACGTGATTATTGCGTTTGGCATTTTATGTCGTGGGTTGTATAAGCTCATAGACTATGAAAAATTTATGAATGATTTAGCATGTGCAATACATGATTCTCAGGCTATATCAGATGCAAAGCTTTGGCATGCACGCTTTGGTCATCTGAATTTTGCTAGTTTGCTACACTTGCAGAAATATGAAATGGTGTCCTCTACCAAAACTTGAGGCACGTGGTAAAGAAGTTTGTGAAGGCTGTATTTTGGGTGAAATGGAGTGTTCCTCATTGCCAAAAGATGGGTCAATTGAGCTACTCAAAAATTGGAGCTTCTTCATAGTGATGTATGTGGTCCTACGTAGACACCCTCTTTTGGAAACTATCTTTACTTCGTGACTTTCATTGATGATTTTTCCAGGCATGCATGGGTATATCCATTGAACGCAAAGTTCAAAGTGTTTATGTGCTTTAAACAGTTTCTAATTTTGGCTGAAAATCTTCAACATGTAAAATGGGCACCCTCCATTCTGATCGAGGGGGGGAATATATGTCTTCTGATTTTAATGCATTTTTTGTTTAACATGGGATAAAACATCAGTGTATAGTGTCGTATACGCCTCAATAGAATGGACTTGTTGAATGAAAGAATAGGTCACTCATGGAAATGGCGAGGTGTATGGTCAAAAGTCAAGTTTTACCACATAGTTTTTGGCTTGAGGCTATCATGTGTGCAACATATGTACTTAACACATGTCCCACTAAAGCATTGCAATCTATCACTCCATATGAGGCTTGGCATGGTCGCAAGCCATCTATTGCTCACCTGTGTGTTTTTGGTTGTCTGGCATATGCATTAGTGCCTAAACAACCATGCAAGAAATTGGATGATAAAGCAATGAAAATGTATTTTTGTTGGGTATAGTTTTGAACACAAAGGCCATCAACTGTATCATCCATAGAATAAATGCATTTTGTTTAGCCATGATGTTATTTTTGTGGAAGATGCTATTCAACTTTTACTTTCATGTACGAAGGAGACATCTGTTAGCTCCAAAGACATGTATGATACTTTGTTTCCTCTTTTTACAAGTGGATACTCTAGTGCTAGTCCTAATGAGGCAACTTCTCAGCCTTTACAAGTTTCATGTGATGATGCCGATCATTCCATTTCTAATGCAAATTTACATGGTGCACTTGTTGATGAGAGAGCTAATATTGAGGAGGCAAAAACTATGCCAAAATTGCTAGTGCCGACTTTGTCTGACAACAAATTAAATGCACCTCTGTCATATCATACTCGTTTAGGCTCTCATAGTGCCTCTTTTGCATCAAATTGCTATGCTATGGCTACCTCTAATCTTTGTGATGATAATGAGCCTGGTTCATTTGATGAAGCACAAAATTTTGAAAATTGGATGGCTGCTATGCAATCAGAATACGATGTTATCATGAAAAATGGTACCTGGTCTTTATGTGACTTGCCTCCTCACAAGAAGGCCATTGGCACTAAGTTGCTATACAAGCAGAAGTGTAAGCCAGATGGAACAGTCGACAAGTATAAGGCTAGGCTTATTACAAAAGGTTATGCACATGAAAGAGGCATTGATTTTGATGAGACCTTTGCACCTACATGCCGAATGACTACTGTTTGTAGCATTTGTGCACTTACAGCTCATCATGGTTGGAATGTACATCAATTGGACATTAAAACTACATTTCTGAATGGTGACTTGCATGAAGAAGTGTATGTTTTTCAGCCCCATGGCTTTGTGTAGAAAGGGCATGAAAACCAAGTGTGTAGGTTGAAGAAGGCATTATATGGTTTAAAGCAAGCACCCCGTGCTTGCTATGAAAAGATACATGCCTATCTGATTGCACATGGTTTTGAGAATAGTCGAACTGAAAGCACCTTATATGTTAAGCATGCTAATGATGTGTTTCTGATCATTGTTGTGTATGTTGATGACATGTTGCTCGTTGGTCCTCGTGAGAAGCATATTGCTGATTTTAAGGCTGATTTGCATGCCTCATTTGAGATTTCAGATTTGGGGCATTTGCATTATTATTGGGGCATTCAGTTTATGCAAGTTGATGGCAAAATAACTTTGTGTCAAACAAAATATATTGACACATTATTGCAAACCTATTGCCACTTCTATGGAGACAGGTTTACGATTGAGCCTTCATGATGTTGAAAATGCATTTGATACTATTCTCTATCAGCAAGCTATTGGATGCTTGATTTACTTATGCATTACTTGGGGCCAAATATTGAGTTTTTGTCTCACAGATGAGCAACTTTATGCATTGCCCAAGTGTCAAGCATTCACAAACGGTTAGGCGCATCTTTCGCTACTTGAGTGTTACCTGGCTACTTGGATTGTTTTATCCCAAGGATCACTACCGCCAGATTTACATGCTTTTCCTTACTCTGATTGGGTTGGTTGCTATGACACTCATATGTCCACTAGTGGCTTTGCTTCTTGCTTGGTAGCTCATGTATCTCTTGATTGAGCAAGAAGTAGCCTATTGTGGCCACTTCCAGTTGTGAGGCTAAGTATAGGGCAACTTCCAAAGTGATCATTGAATGAGTGTGGCTCAGATGCCTTATGGCTGATTTGGGTGTTGGTCAGTCTTCTACCACCACCATCTTCACTGACAGTCAGAGTGCATTGGTAGTTGCAAGGAACCCTATGTTCCATGTTTGCACTAAGCACATTGAGGTGCATTATCATTATGTGAGGGAGAGGTTCTCTACTGGAGAGATCAGCTTGGCATATGTGCCCATGTAGGAGAACATTGTAGACCTTTTCACAAAGGCTCTACCTAGGGAGAAGTTTGAAGCTATCCGCAAAGCTTTGGGCTTACTTCCTTTTATGGATTGATTCCACATAGCTTGGCACTTCCTTATATATGAGTACTAGATCCTTGTTCACTGCATCACTCCTAGGGGGGATTTGTTGATATATTAGGTAATGATGTGTGTGAACACACTAGGACTTCCGAGGCACTTTTTTCCCTCTTTAGGAGTTTTTTTACCCGACTTGTGTATATGCCTATAGCCCTAATGGGTGCCTTATCTTTGTACATTCTAGTTGTAATACATTCAGTATCGTGTGTTGTGCTCCAAGCTTCTTCTTCTTCCTTCTGTTGTTTGTGTGCTTTTGTAGACCTCAAAACTCTAATGCAATTGAAAGAGGTGTTCTAGCATGCATGGAATCAAGAACATAAACTTTCATTGGTGGTGAGCTTTCTCTTTCAACAACTAGTTGAGCCTATGGAGATAAAGAAACATGTGGCTTGTTTGCCAATTGCTCTAGTCTTTCTAATAAAATTGGCTTGAAAAAATTTGTTTGATTGAATAACTGATTAGCCTCAAGCATAGTGTTAAATGCGGTACTAACCGTCAGAGACGCGTTTAGACAATTAGTGGGTTCTTGGGAGTGGAAGGGGTCTGCTAGGCAGAGGCGCTATGCTTGATTCCCCAAACTAACCACTTCACACACAACAATACACTGATGCTCAAAACTCCATCAAGACTCTGTTACACTTACAATCTTACAGTACTCAACCAAACTCTCCCAAAGTTGACCGAACACACTGCACCAGACTATGCAGTATCGTGATACAGAGTTACTTGATGAACTCAAGAAATGTTCTGAATACAAAATACTGTAACACTAGAGACAATATCAGTAATTCAACCTTCACCAAAGAGGTACAAACAATCAGACAAACCGAAGACACAGAAGAACTCAACAGTCTCAGACACACAGTACTGGGGGGTTCAGTACGCAACTTAAGACGACCCTTACTGTAGCTTAACCTTTACCGTATGAGGACAGACCTCAACACCGAGGACAACACAATACGACTCAGAGTTCTCAGAACACTACCGCAATTACACAGACTTCATCCAACAAGTTACAGCACCTTACAAGAAAGAGCGACACCACGATACGCATAACCAATAGACCAATAGCAACCGAAACCCCGCAGAACAACTCGCTCAGACAAACAGTCTAACGATCAATTGAACGTCTATGTAACTCACGAACAGAAACAAGTATCAATAGACAACCAGACAGAACAAGAGTAGTATACTTAGAATTGCTCAACAAACACTACAGCAGCATTCAGCTCAATCACCCAGACAGACAGTCTGGTGATCCCAATGAACGTCACTGCAGCACCTCTTTTTCATTGCTTTTATATAAAGATTACAAAGTATCGGTGTAACAACCTTTCGTTCGTGCGAACAAGATTCAATTTTTTACAATCGCCAATCGGGCGGCCGACTAACACTGGCACGCACGGTGGACTCGAACCCGCATGTATAATCGAAATGTAAAAACTCATGGTTCATTGACTATACCTTCTAAGTACATGGATCTTGCTAATCTAAAAGTTCGGGCTATTTTCTTCTTTACAGCTTCTAACATCTGTTTTAAAGTATCTGGTTCTACTAATTGGGCATCTGTTCGTACAGAACTTAAGGAAATGGCTTCGGTCAGCAAAACTTATGCCTGCGTCTGCAGAAAAGCCTCTTGTAAATAAAATTTGTTTGATAAGGCCGCATCTCTGGATACTTTCATCTCTGCAACTTGCTTCTCCATTCTGACTACTCTATCTTTTTGAGCGTCCAGTTGGTTCTCCCTTCTTTCGATTTCCTAATTTTGAAATTGGATGGTCCTTGAGTATGCATCCCTTTCTCTTCGGAGATCTGTTATCACTTTCTGTAATTGAGCTTCTACTGTCAATTTTCGTTTGAGAATGTTGTTCACTTCTGCAAAGTCCATCTTACATTTCTGGAGTTCTTCAGGTGTTTTTATAGCCAGATCATGATGTTCTTGGCCTCGCTGTACTACTTCATCTAGTTGCTGTCTTGTTTCTTCTAATAGATTTCCTAAAGCAATTCGTGCATCTTCTTTATCCTGGAGTCCTTGCTTCAATTGAATGATTTCGGCATTTGCATCATTTAATAATTCTTCCTTCTTTCTGAGCTCAGCCAGTGCCTCATCTCTTTGACTGGAAACTGCTATCTGTTCGTCAAATCTTGTCTGTAACTCCTTAAGTTGTTCATGTAATGCTTGATTTTCTGCTTTGGCCACTACTAATTCTTCCTAGAGAGGACTAATGTCTGCTTCCAGCACGTCCACTTTGTGTTGAAATTCATCTCGGATATTCTCTGTTACTTGCTTTATTTGTACAGGTAATTGCTGTGATAGTTGGATCAGCATTTGACCCATAGATGCTCATTGAGAAAATACGGGAATTGAAGGAATTGGAGCTTGAGAACGAGGTTGGGATGAAGACGACTGCTTTAAGGAGTTCTTCGAAAACCTCTTTGATGATATGTTCTCCCTCCTCTTACCGTTCCTACTCAGATTGCTGTTGAGATGCTTCTTCTAACAAGCTTGTGCCAGATTCGGTGGGAGCCTCCTGTTCTTGTTGCTGCTCTGAAGAGGAGTGCGCTGATGACTCGTGATGCATGGAGGTTGTGGTGTCGTGAAAGGTTTCGTCTTCGTTTGCTTCTTCTTCTTTGTCGTCTGCCTTATCATTTGCGGTTGAACCCTGTACTTCGCTATTGGATGAACTTATCCTGATTCTTTTCCGGTGGAGAAGGTGGAATATCTCTTCATCTTCTTCTTCATCATCCTCTAATATTTGTGCAGATTCCTCATGTCATAGAATGGGTCCTCGGGGTGGTGGCTGTGCTGCTAGAATAGTCGGGAATAGAAAGGATATGATGTGCGGCATATCTCCCTTGTTGACCTGCTTGATGATTGCAACGCATTCCTTGTGAATGCGGCAGAAGAAATAGGATGCAAAATTTACAGGCTCTCTTGCAGCCATATCTATTGCCGAATAGAAAGGCCGAGAGATGCCATAGGTTCACTTTTGCAGGTTAAGAATGGCTACTAAGAATTGTAGCGCGGATCTCTCAGGCTCAGGGCGGCAGAGTATTGCGTATTCGTTGGATGAGCTCCTAGGGAATAATTGATTCATGGTGGCAATCGGTAGATTTGGGCCATTTTCCCAACCTTGCCGAGGGAGTCAAAACTCATCAGCAAAGGCTTGGAACGTGATTACGGTTCGGGAGGGTAGGGATGTGATAGCCCAACTTTTCTCGGTGGCGATTATCTGCGCATAGAACGGGTGGCGATCCACTGAATGCCATGGCAGTTCAGCGAAATTGGCCAACCCACGGGTGCACAGGAACTCTCCTACATCGGTAGGGAGTCTGTCACGGAAAGCGACGAAGTTTGCCAGAGCTTCCATGGCACACACAGTAAAAGCAAGCACAAGACACAAACGCACAGGGTATACACAATCACACAAATCACGCAAACACAATAGCGATTTTCGGTGAAACGGAGAAGGTTAAGTAGATGTGTCGCAGTGGAGAGCAATCAAAATCACTAATCATCGTGCGACGTTGAGATGCTAACTTCATAACTTCGGTGTGCATGCATGAGCAGAACGATAATGTCGGGCGGCTCTTGAGCATAATCTGTACATGTTAGAATATAACGATTATTACTGAGTATGGCTGGAGGTGTAATAGGTCCAACAAAATCTAGGCCCCACTTCTGAAAAGGCTCCAACGGCAAGACCGGTTGGAGAGGGAAAAAATGGCATTGTAGAGGCTGTCCAGACCGTTGACAAGTATCACATTGTTTGACAAACTGAGATACATCCCTGTACATAGTAGGCCACCAAAGTCCACTTTGCATAATTTTTCGGTGCGTTAAATCTGCTGCAAAGTGTCCACCAAAAGGAATTGAGTGAGCCAGAGTAATGACTGAGTTAACTTCGTCTGGAGGAATACAACGAAGTAAAACTCCAGTGTGATCCATGTAGTATAATTCTCCAGCAATTAGCCAAAATTTGCGAGTGTACACTGCAATCTTCCTACGCATTGCAGGAGATGTTGTAGAAGAAAGACATCCATTAGTCAAAAAAGTTAACAACTGATCATAGTAATTAGTTGTTGCAGGAGGATTTGCTTCTTCATCATTAGTCGGTTCAGTACTGTAAATCGCTGGTGTGCTGTCATCAACACTGACCGGAGCTTCACCGAAATCTAAGCGAGAAAGAAAATCTGCTAAGGCATGTGAGTTGTCGGGCCGATGGATTACTTCAAAATCAAATTCTTGTAAAAGTAGAACCCAATGCGCTAATCGACCACCTAAATGTTGTTGTCGTACCAAATAGACAAGTGCAGCATGATCTACATGAAAAGTAAATCTGCGGCCAAGTAAATAGTGTCTGAATTTCTTTACCAAATACACTAAACCCAGACATTCTCTTTCGATTACAGAGTAATTTTTTTCTGCAGGAGCAAGTCTTCTACTCGCATAGTAAACAGGCCGAAACCACTTATCGGTTTGTTGCATCAGAACACTGCCAATGGCAATATCTGATGCGTCTACGAAGACATGGAATGGGCGATCCCAGTCAAGAGGCTGTAAAATTGGTACCTGTGTTAATAAACACTTTAGACGATCAAATATTGTTTGACATTCCGGAGTCCAATCAAGCTGTTTAGGAGTCTTCGTGATTAATCAATTGAGTGGAATGGCTAAATGAGCGAGCCACCGTAAATGATGACCATGCCATCTCACTTGACCCATGAAACACATTACTTCCTTTGGTGTAGTAGGTACAGGTGCTTCTAACACAGCTGCTACCTTATCTGAGTCGACTTGTATGCCCTGTGCAGATACAATATGGCCAAGCAACTTTCCACATGAAACTGCAAACACAGATTTGTTTGGGTTCAGACAGAGTCTGTATTCTCTGCATTTCTCAAAGCAGCACCGTAAATGGAACAAGTGTGCTACCATCTTACCGAACACAGAGAAATCATCAAGATATACTTGCATGAAAGAGGTAAGATAGGGGGAGAATATTTCCTGCATACACCTTTGGAAAGTACTGGGGGCATTTCTTAATCCAAACCACATAACAGTACAAGCAAAAACACCCCAATTGGTGATGAACCCTGTTTTTGGTATATCTTCCTCAGCCATTCTGACCTGATTATACCCACTGTATCCATCTAAGAATGAGTACATTTCATGTCCTGCTACTCTGTCAAGCATGGTGTCCAGAAATGGAAGGGGAAACGGATCTGGCACCGTAGCTGCATTCAGTTTGTGGTAATCCACACATATGCGTGGCTGCTTATTCTTTTTAGGGACGATAACAATGGGTGATATCCACTCAGCATGCTCTACTGGTACAATGAATCCAACTTTTAATAACCTATCCAGCTCTGCCTTTACCTGTGCTTCATAATTCGGATTCATCCAGTAGCTCGGTTGTTTGATTGGTTTTGCTTCCGGCTTCAGCATGACCCTATGTTGATAAATGCGGGGATCCAAACCCTTCATATCCTTGTAATCCCATGCAAAAACATCATAGAACTCTCAAAGCAACTGTATTAACTCTGCTTGAAACAACTCAAGCAATCCTTCCCTTATTTTAACAGGTCGCTGATTAACTTCATCACCTAAATTATATGTAATTAACTGATCTTCTGGTACATAGAATTGTTGGGACTTCTCTGTAACATCAGGTGGGTTTAAAAGTTGTTGTAGATCAGTGTCATCTATAGCAGTAGTATCTTTTTTCTTGTCTTCTTCAGTCACAGGCATCACCGTACAAACTGCCGTATTCCAATTATCTACAACAGATTGTAGATCAACAGTTCCTAGGGAGATCAAATCAATATTATTCTTCAAAAACTCTTCTTCTTCATCATCTGACAAACCATCTAACATATGAACTGGTTCTGCAAAATAAGTTCTAGCATGTAATTCACAAGGCTGGATAGCATCTAACTTGACAACATATTTACGATTATTGTCCTTGAAAGTGAGTTCCTGTGCGGACCAATCTTGTATCACCTTGGCTTGTTTCAACCAAGGACGGCCAAAAAGCAGATTATAATCCAAGCTAGACTCTGGTAGTTCTAAGACGACAAAAGTCATCTTAAATGTTGTACCTTGCAGAGTTATGGGAATATCTCGTACTAGTCCTACTGGGTGGACTCTGGATTGATCAGCCATCCTTACAAAAAACTGGACAAGCTCATTTTTCGTCCATCCTAACTTTTCACACAGTGCGGCAGTAGCAATGTTTACACCAGACCCTCCATCAATTAGTACTTGATTAATTTTATGATTTTTGTACCATACCATAATCAATGGGACCGAATGATCCACCGTAGCGTCAGTTTTTGGTTGTACTGTTGCTGTTGCTGGAATGCAGGCAGACTCAGTACTAAACTGTTGCTGGAATTGTTGGCGGACTCCTAGTACTAGTGCAAGTAACTGACCAAGAGGAAGAGTAATGGACACTTTAGATAAGATTTCCCATGCTTCATTTACTTGACTTGTTTCTTTCACCGATTCTGAAGACGATGCGTCGGTTACTGGAATTGACTCTTGCTCCTGTGCAGTTTCCTTCGACAGTGGAACTTGTGTCACCGGAATAGGATCTGGGAACACTGGAGGTTCTGTGGTGGTCCACTGACTAGCCTTGTCATATGTTCTTTGTTGTTCTAGGATGCCTGGTTCAAATATTTCAGCTGCCAGTTGTAACGGCCTACCGGATCTGGTCTGAACTACTGCAGCTTGTGTTTCTATTGGTGTGATATGAACCATATTAGTCATTGGATTCTACCATTCTTTCTTTCTCTGATCATATTCTGCTGCATCTTTACAAAATCTTCTAATGTGGCCAAATTCACCACAAAAATGGCAGCGAGGTGGTGGCAAATTAGTATTTTCCTGTGTTGGTCCTGCCTGCCAATGGTTTGCATTGTAGTTATTGTTTCTCTGTCCTCTGTAATTTCGGTAGCCCTGCTACTGGTTGTTTCTCATTTGAGGAGGCACATAGTGATTGGCAGGCTGCCCTGGTTCTTGTATAATTGCATTCATTGTTGTTGTTCCCTGTACTTTGGCGTTGTATGTGCAGTTTTCGATGGAATGTCCTGTCGTATTACAGAAAGCACAAAACAATTGGTTGAGGGTACAAGTGGCATTGGTATGCCCTGAATTCTTGCACGTGGTGCAGTACATCTGTCTGGTCGAATCTTCTGCAACATTTTTACTTGCTTTTACCCATTCCAGGTCTTCTATAAATCCTCCAAACTTGTTTTCCAGCTGCAAAGCCATCGCAATCACCCCATCTAGCATCATAGCTCCCACACAGCATATGATCATAATCTGTTTAAGTTGCAGAGTCAACCCATTGATAAACCATTGAGTAATACCGTCATCCGGTAGGTTAGCATGTGCTGGGGGTAATTGTCTCAAATGCGTTCTAAATAGGGTGGCATATTCCTCCACTGTCTGATTCATCTTCTGTCTATTGTTTTGCAAGTAATCAAAAATTTCGGCTGGATTCTTCTTTAGCTTGAATCTCTACAAAAATGCATCCCTTACTGCTTCATAGGTGCCGAAATGGTTAATATCATATTCTGTCAGCCACCTGGTGGCTTCATTAACCAATGTCGATTGGAATACAATAGCTTTTCTCAAATGTGCATACATGAGCGTCTAGGTCATCACCTGGGAACCCTCCGAATTTAGTGTACGTTACTCCTGTTGGAGTCAGCCGGGGTGGAAATAGATGTTGTTGTTGTTGTTGTTGTTGTTGTTGTTGTTGTTGTTGTTGTTGTTGTTGTTGTTATTGTTGCCCACTCATCATGCTAGCAGTGGTATTGTGACTATCTTCTGTATCCCGAGGCTGAATATCTGAACCGTCTAAATCTGTGTCGTCAGTTTGTACACTTTCCGGCTTGCCAATATCGTTCAGTATGTTTTTTATTTCAGTTTCGAACAAGCTACCCTTCTCCTGGGTATCAGATGTAGGAGTACTTACTCCGAATAGCGGCGACTGGACTAAAGATCCACCAAGAAATGGTAAACCGTCATCGGAAGACTGTGAACTCTCAGCAACTGGTACCGAAATAACACCGGAAGGTGTCGAATTTTCACCAAAACAAGGTGCTTTTTCACCTTCACTAATTTCTTTGGCCAAGACGTTTCTATCCGCAGACTCTAGAGTCACTATTTCTTCGAAAGACTATACCGAAATTGCACCGGAATCTGCCATAAATGTAGTAAGTTCCACTGGAATACTGTTGGAATCACCTCTAATGTTCTTCACTTCCTTGGCAACTGAGTTAGACCTATCTGCGCTTCTACCTCCTGGAGGCGTCCTTAGCAAATTAGGTACCCAAGGTTGTCGGTACTTCGGATATGACTCATCGGATCGAGTAACCGGCATGTATCATCTTTTGTACTACTTGCATAATAATACTGTCGATTCACAATCTATAGTCGCGTTTCTACAATCTATTTACAACAATCTGATCTGTTGCCACCTTCCCACAGACGGCGCCAGTGTTAAATGCGGTACTAACCGTCAAAGACGCGTTTAGACAATTAGTGGGTTCTTGGGAGTGGAAGGGGTCTGCTAGGCAGAGGCCCTATGCTTGATTCCCCAAACTAACCACTTCACACACAGCAATACACTGATGCTCAAAACTCCATCAAGACTCCGTTACACTTACAATCTTACAGTACTCAACCAAACTCTCCCAAAGTTGACCGAACACACTGCACCAGACTATGCAGTATCGTGATACAGAGTTACTTGATGAACTCAAGAACTGTTTCGAATACAAAATACTGTAACACTAGAGACAATATTAGTAATTCAACCTTCACCGAAGAGGTACAAACAATCAGACAAACCGAAGACACAGAAGAACTCAACAGTCTCAGACACATAGTACTGGGGGGTTCAGTACGCAACTTAAGACGACCCTTACTGTAGCTTAACCTTTACCGTATGAGGATAGACCTCAACACCGAAGACAACACAATACGACTCAGAGTTCTCAGAACACTACCGCAATTACACAGACTTCATCCAACAAGTTACAACACCTTACAAGAAAGAGCGACACCACGATACGCGTAATCAATAGACCAATCGCAACCAAAAAACCCCGCAGAACAACTCGCTCAGACAAACAGTCTAACGATCAACTGAACGTCTATGTAACTCACGAACAAAAACAGGTATCAATAGACAACCAGACAGAACAAGAGTAGTATACTCAGAATTGCTCAACAGACACTATAGCAGCGTTCAGCTCAATCACCCAGACAGACAGTCTGGTGATCCCAACGAACGTCACTGCAGCACCTCTTTTTCATTGCTTTATATAAAGATTACAAAGTATCGGTGTAACAACCTTTCGTTCATGCGAACAAGATTCAGTTTTTTTACAATCGCCAATCCGGCGGCTGACTAACAATAGCTTGAGCTAGTTCTATCATTTTCATGCAAAATTTTGTCTGTTCAATCTATAAATCTACCTTAGGGTAACTCTTGCCTAGGTTTGCAGCTTTTGGCCCTTCTTGAAATCGAGTCTGGTAGGCGTTGAACATCATGGCTGTTACTATTAGTGTCCATGTGAAAGGCCAAATGGCCGTTGCACACTTTTGTATATGTTCTTTAATAAAAAAATATAGTGGCTTGTTTCGCCACAGACTCTAAGTTGGACCGCACTTACAACAGCTAAGAAGTCTATGTTCTTGCTCCCTGTGTATTGTATTTTTCTATGTATTCTGCAGCCTCTATGCAGAGTACCATGTGTGGTGTTTGGATCTCAATTTCTACTCCAAGGATATCCTTGTGGAGCTCTCGAGAAGGAGAGCTCATTGTGGTACATCGTCATCAAAATACTTCACTGGTATTAGAGCTTTTCGACACAAAAATTTGGTCCTTTTGTGCGAGCCAAGCGAGCATCCAAGGCTTACGACTAAGACAATGACCAAGGCATAGACCTTGGCCTACCTTGTCATCCGAGTCATTCAAAGTCACTATTGGCATCATTGGTTGTGCACGAAGGAGGACCTCAATGATCAAGGAAGATAGGGGTTCTTGATACTCCCCGAGAGGTCACCCATCCCAGTACTATTCCCCTTGGAGCTTGCTTAACCGGCAATCTCTTGCCACTAAGCTACACTTGTGCGGTGTTTGAAGAAGGGGGAAGACTAAGTTTAACATTACCTTGAGCATGTTTTGGCCCCTCAAAGCTTCATTCTTTGCTTTCAAAGCCTATTTTGAAGCATCTTTGGGGTGATTCTTGGAACCATTTTGGAGTACTTTTGTACATAGCTCTCTTTACTTACGTTCAAGAACATCAAGAACAATACTCTTTGTACTTCTTTGACAACATAGGTTCACCTTTTTGGGTTGTGTCTTCAGTCACAGTAGTAAATCTACAGGTTTCTTGAAAGGTTTTAGTGATTGTGGGAGCAGCCACCACAAGTCTATGCAAGTTTTTGAGCCTAAAGGGAAGAGTTGACAGAGACTTGCAGGTGTTGTTGGCTAGTGTTTGGGCAGTGAATTCAGCCTTTCAGTGCCATTTTACTACATATATTGATCACATACACACTATGTACATTTTTGTGGATATCGCTTATGTACATCCATGTGGACATGGATATAGTGGTTACATTTTTACATAAAGCCTTTTACGTTTGATAAAGAGGGTTGTGGTGGAACATCCAGAGCGTTATGTAGTTCCTAGAAAAGAAACTCTAGATTGTAAGTTGAAGAAGAGCTTATATGGACTTAAATAGTCCCCTAGACAATGGTACCAAAAGTTTGATGCTTTTATGAAGTCTCAAGGTTGTTCTTGAAACAATGAGGATCTTTGTCTCTACACAAAGAGATGCTTAGATGGCAACTTGATATGCTTGATACTTTATGTGGATGATATGTTGATTACTGGGAAATCCTCTTATGACTTGTCAATTCTCAAAAAGAGGTTGAGTCACACATTTGATATGAAGGATTTGGGGGATGCCAAACATATTTTTGGCATTCACATTACTCGTGATGGGAATAAAAGATGCATATACTTGTCTCAAAGTGAGTACATATCCAAAGTACTTCACATAATCAATATTGTTGGTGCAAATGTTCAAGCCTACACATTTGGCTTAGCATGGAAGACATTTTGTGGTACTAGCACTTGATGATCCACGTGAACTATAGCTTCTAACTACTTGATCATTTACCATTGTAAAACATTAATTCTTAGGAGAATCTTGTAAAATCTTATAACTCATGGCGTTAGGAAGAATATTAGCTACAACATCAAGTTGAGGGAATATCTCCTAAATCAGTGGAGTCACTTTTTTTATTGGAGCCAAATTTTTAATTCAAAATTCAAACTTAGAAGTAACACAAATAAAAGACTTTGTAAAATCTCAGAGTGTGTGCCTCATTCAGAGATCACCCTTTGATCACTTGTAGAACTTGAGTAGCTCACATTATAGCTCACTAAATTCATCAATATTGAGCATCATTACAATGCCAATGACTATGTACAATTATGTTCTATAATACATATAGCTCATAGAATAGCTTTGTCTACTTCTCTGCTATGACTACTCAGAGTAGTCAACTTCTTCTAGTCATATCTTAGTGATACTCAACCATTTTACGTAACCTTTGGCTTATTGGAACCAGCTTGAAGTCTACTTTGTGCTATAAAAATTTCAAGGCATTTGGTTCAGGCATCAGGGAGAAATCACCTTTGAAGTGCTCACTCGTCATCTACTGGTTATTCCCTAAAATATCGGGGGTAAGATCTGATTTGCTAAAGTTATTTCTCAGAGCATAGTTGATCATTCTAAATGATTCCACTTGCAATAATTATCTATCTAAGCTAATTCAATTCCCCCAAAAGGAATTTTGCCACTTGTTACTATGTTGTGAGCTCTGAGTAAAAAACCAAGCAGGTGTATGGACTAAAATAACAAGTTTTTCAACACTAGTTATTCTTGAACTAGTCTATTTTGGATTAATTGTTTCAAGTATCAATTCCAAAGTACATAGGTACTCTCTTGGTGTCATTTGCAAGCTAAAAGGGCCTACTTTATAACTGTAAAGTGCATCAAGGCTAGTACAAAGCAGGTTTTAGCAATACCACCTCACTTCCTTGACGTATCCATCTATCTCTTCCAATAGTGGTATCAGAGCAAGTTGAGGTAAAATGGGAGATGGTTTTCCTTCTTTCATTGACAAATTGGACAGGAATAATTATCTAGCATGGTCCTTGAGGATGAAGACCTATCTACAAAGTAGAAGTCTCCATGGATACATATCAGGAGATGAGGAGATGCCCACATTTAGAAGCAAAGATCAACCTACAAGAGAGGAGCAAGAAAGACTCAAATCATGGTGTGCCAAAGATGTTTTAGCTAGGTAATATCTACTTAACTCTATCTCTGACTTCCTTCTTCCTCATATTAGGAATTGCAAAACTTCCCAAGAGACTTGGGATACTCTATCTTCATACTTTTCTTCCAATACAAGAGATAGGAAAAATCAATTGTAAAATGGAGTTTACTACCCAAAAAAAGCAACCTAAGCAGAATGTTTCAGAGTATGTCACCAAGGTGAAGGATGTGGCTGATCAGTTGGGTGGTGTTGAAGCTCAAGGTCAAGGACAAAGCATGGAAGCGCATCAAAGAAGTGGACACACAAGAATAAGGAGCAAGTAGGGAGCTCCAAGAAGCACCTGTCAAATTTTCAGAAGAAATCCCTATAAAAATATTGATTTTTATCACTAAAAACCATTGTGAATACCATTTTTCATTTTTTGCAACTCCATTTTGTTCAAGTCAAGGAGTCCTTGAGCTTGAGCAGAATTAGAACTACTTACATACCAATTTTCATAATTTTTAGACTCCATTTGAGCCCCCAAATAAGCCTTGGAACTTATTTTTTAACTAGGCTAGACACTACGTCTGGGCAAGGCCAAAACCACTCAAAAAACTATAAAAAGGGCTGGAGAGCTCATTTTTGAGGTTAGCTAGTTAGATATTTGAGCTTTGTAAGAGAACTCTTTTGTAATCCAAGTCTTCCCATTGTTCCACTCTTTGCTCTTACCTCGTGCACGCAATGTGTGTATGTGTGTGCATGCTTGGGTGCTTCCACTCATGCACTTGTGCCATCACTTGCTCACGGTCTTCATACCAGTCCTCACGTCTCCACGGATTGACATTTATGAGGTGAAGTTCCTCATGTTGGTACTTGCCATTGTGCTAGAGTGACACAAAATTTGGCATCGTTGCAAGGGAGAGAGCTTGGAGGACGAGCATGTGATGGTAAGACGTAGAGAAGAGATGTTGGAAGGTAAAAAAATCACCATTTTCAGTTCAATTTCTGAGTTTGTCTGCATCTCCATCTTCATCATCACTAGCATTTCCTCCCCATCTTCATCTTCTCTAATTTTTTTCATTTTCGAGTGTACATTCACCTCGTTTTTTCACTTGCGACTGCGAGCAAGAAGCATAAAGGGTGTTTAGAGTTGAAACTCTGGAGAATATCCTTGGAATACACTCAAAATACCCCAAAAAATTGAGTGATAGTATCATGGAGTGACAAGGACTATGTCTGGTATTGCATGGGTGGTATGGCCGGTTTGGAGATAGACTTTGCATCTACAAGCACATAGGAGTGACAAGGAGGACACAAGGTACACATATCTGCAAAATTTTTTGAATTTGGGTGTCAAAAACTCCAAGTATCATGTTCGATTGAGTTTTGGTATCGCGATACCAGAACTCCTTTGTATCGCGATACTTATCGAGGGATCGTATCGTGCATACCGACTTGAAGTATCATGATACCATTCTGGTATCATATCATCAAGGGTTGATATCGCGATCGTAGTTGACGCGGTGGTATCGTATCATGGTCCAGCTAGTATCATATTATATCGGTCAGGGTATCGTATCGTTGACTGACCGGTATCGTATCGCGTGCATGATTGGTATCATATCGTGCACCTTGTCGTATTGTATCTCGGCCAAGTTGGTATCGTATTGCCAACTTGGTATTGTATCGCCTCCTATTTCGGTATCATATCGTCAGATCCTTTGGTATCGTATCGCTCAAAGAGTCAATATCATATCGTGACTTACTTCAGTATCGTACCATGCAATTTCTGATATCGTATCGTATTAGGTCAAGTGGTATCGTATCGTCTACTGAACGGTATTGTATCATGAGCCAATCAAGTATCGTATTGTTAGCTATCCTGGTATCATATTGTTAGCTATCCTGGTATCGTATTGTTAGCTATCCTGGTATCGTATTGTGAGGTTGGTATCGTATCGTGCAAGTCAGAGGTATCGTATCGTGACCACTCCCAACATCGTATCGTGGAAGTTGGTATCACCTTGGTGGTATCGTATCGTCTAAGGTGGCATCATCTACAATGATATCATGTATCGTGGAAAATCTGGTATCGTATCGCATGTTCTGAGCTCCCAGAGAGATCATGTTTCCCTGTTTTAACCCCCAGAACCCTGAACGGGCATAACTTTCTCATACGAAATCTATTTGTTGTGATCTTGGGTTCGTTGGAGAGCTCATGGGGAGTACTACCAAAACTTCCATTGGTTACGTAAAAATAATATGTGGATTATTAGATATAGTATTTTGAAGTTGACCCTCAGGTGGACTAGGAAACCAAAGAGCTCCAAAGGATTTTGAGCAATACAAGGGGAAATTTTGGACTTGTAGACAAGGCTTGTGAACCTGAGATCTGGCAGACACCTACGTAAGGATAAACAAAGCATTAGATCATCTGAGGCTAGTGTCAACCATAGAACCAAGTCTTGGGCACAACAACTAAGTGGTTACCCCTACATACTAAGTTCGGACACAAGTGACTCAGAAATTTCCTTCAACATGGAGAGACTCACACGTAGCTCAACTACTGCCTATTTACAGACACCAGAAGGTCCCTATAAAACACGATTGGAGTATATTAGGACCAACCAATTAGGTGCACGCATCTATGAGGATAGCCTAAGACGATCAGTGGTCCAACTCAAAAATCCAGATCAACCTTTTGGACTTGAACACCCAGTGGTCAAGTTCGAAGAGGGTCATACATTGATAAGGAAGGAACCATGTATGTGGTTACCAGCCTACCAGACAGGACAAATGAATTTGGAAATATCATTCCTGAGAACGATATAGGAGACCTAGAGCAACGAGACCTAGGACGAGAACCCAAGACTCCTAGAGGCAAGTCAGTTTTGACTAGAGTAATCACTCCAGAATGGATCCCCCAAGACAACAAAAGCATAGAGCTATTCATGAATAGAGAAATAGAGGAAGCCTTTTGGAGATTCAAGCCAGATCAACCTAGCCCAATAGTCACCATCTACGAGTTCAAGGATCTAGAGACACCAGGAAAGGTTGTCTATCTAGATAACACCTCAGAGAAAATGTTCTTGGTAACAAAGCAGGATAGGCATGCATACACTTGGCAAGGTGAATCAATTTTCCCTCCAATAAGATCTAGCGTTTCCCATGGTATCCATGGAGCAGGATCATCCAAGGCTCATGGAACCCAGAGGGAAAGAACTAGAGAGAGACCGGAGGTAAGCTTTGAACACACTATGGGCAGAGACAGATCATGACATGAAGGTGAAAGAACTGAAAGAGAGAGACACCGAGCACATAGATATCAAAGAGATGAACATGATTTTCCATTGCCTAGACCTCGGGATCACCCAAGAACCCTTAGACCTTCTCAAGCGGTTAAGGCAATGAAGAATTATTTTGATGGGTTTGGAGACCCTTATGATCATGTGCCCGAGCTCAAGCAAGTGTTAAGAGCTGAACAGGTTGAGGACTTGTTCATCCAGTTCGAGGCATTTGGTTTGATTCTTAAGGGTACTACCTTAGCTTGGTTTCAACCCCTGAATAGTCACAACTACCAAGAGATAAGTGAATTGCTAGAAGAATTCATTGTAGAGTTCTCCAAGAGTGGTATTAGGCATAACACATCATCCTTGATCCACAGCTTCAAGCAAACACCCCAAGAAACAGTGCGACTTAGAGGAAGAAGGTTTAGACAGTACTTGGAAAGATGCCCTGTGCCAGAATTACCCACAATAGCCAAACAAGTGGCCTTGTTTTTAGATGGCTTATTGAGCACAAAGTTAAGGTCATATGTGTACTTGAAAGAGCCTAGATCCATAGAAGGGTGTGTGCGCATGTGCATTGACATAGAGGACAACTTGAAAGAGCCTAGATCCATAGAAGGGTGTGTGCGCATGTGCATTGACATAGAGGACAACTTGGGTGAGGAGTTAGAATTTTCCAAACTCTATAAGGATTTTGATAGTTCTACTAGTCATACCTCCAGAACCTCCATTGAGATAGATGAGATAGCTGAGCAGCTTGCCAAGAAGCTAGGAGTTCAAAATAGACAAACACCAAGGGTCTCCTCATTAAAGTGATGCTACAATTGTGGAGGAGACCACATGGCTAATGTTTGCCCAATGATGGCTTAGCCCCAAGGAAACCCTAATGCTCTATATTGCACCATTGAGAGGAAATACACAAATCATATGGCTCAAGATTATTGTCCATACAATAGGCAGGTTGTCAAACAAAATTTTCAGCAACCTTACCAGCAGGGAAGGTATCAGAATCAATACTAACCGCCATATTATAGACCACAACAGCAATACCAAGCACCATACAGGCCACAACCAGTCCTAGGAAACCAAGCATAAGCTCCTGCCAATGTGATTCCAATCAAGCATGCAATGAATAAAGCATTGGTGCCAGTGACCCCTTTGATCTCAGAAAATGACTCTCATGCTCATAGTTCAGACTACTCCCATGAAGGTAGTCCACATGGTTATTACACAGAGTCTTCTGAGCATAGTGAGACCTATTCGTATCAATATGAGGCACCAATGGAACAAAACTGGGAGCCAAAATACTCCAATGTCATGTATACAAATCCCAACCCCAAGCCCCTATTGAAACAAGTAAGACCACAAGCCCCTAGAGGACCATGTTTTAGGTGTCAAGGTGATCGTTTCATTCATGAATGCCCCCACTCACTCACTCCAGGACAAGGACAAAACATCACAATACAAGGCTTTTGTCCTGAGTGCGGCAAAGAACATCTTCCAAGAGAGTGTCCTAGGAATCCCTCAAGTGCACCCAAGGTTACACCCATCAATGTGGTAGGCGTAGTGGCAGATTCAAAGTCAAGTAGCGGTAATGTGGCTCCTATACAGGATGTTACTAGGGCACAAGTTGTACAATAGGATAAACCAGCTGAGCAATCAAAGCCAAGTGAATCCGGAGAGCCTAATAAGAGGAACTTGGAAGGATACCAGAGAGAAAGCTAATCGCAAGTGGAATACAAAGTTATCTGAACTAGAAGAAAGCCTGAAAGATGCAAAAGCAAAAATAGAAGACTTTGCATCTCAAAGACCCTCGCATGTCGAAGCTCCATCCACTCCACCTCATCCCACCCCACCACCCACTGTAAATAACCCACAACCAGGGTCTATTCTTGTAGATCCAACCCCAGAAGGCTTGGACATGATGTTCAAGGCCTACCAGGCTCGACTTCAAGAAGGGCCAATAGCTGCAAACCTGGAGAAGAGTTACCCTAGAGCAGATTTACAGATTGAACGGACAAAAATGTGCATGAAAATGGTAGAGCTAGCTCAATTAGACAAACTCTGTCAAATTGGATTTGCATTTCCAAGGCTTACTAGAGAGATTAGAGCAATTGGTAAACAAACCCCAGCTTTCTTTACCTCCACAGGCTCAATCGCTTGTTGAAAGAGGAAGCTCACCACCAACAAAAGCTGATGTTCCTAATTCCACGGATGTTGGAACACCTTTTTCAATTCAAGAATACTCTCAAGAGTTCTTGCGGGAAATACAAGAGGAGAAATGGGCCAAGGAGAAGGGTAATCCCCCTCCTGTTCCTGAAATTGATGATCTACATGATCAAATTCCCCAAGACATTCCATCTATTTATGGAGACCAAGTAGAGAAACAAGAAGACGAGACATTAGATTTTGAATCTAATTCTTTACAAGAGTTTCCACAATTCACAGGCCCATGGGAATCTGAATCTCTTCATATCAGAGCTCCCACAATATTGGTAAGAAACGAAGACTCAGTGGTTCCAAGAAACACTGACGTCGTGAAGAACACTAAGCTTCAGTGTCATCTCACTGTAGAAGAGCTGCTCAAAGCAAAACCTGAGCTATGGAATCATGTGAAGGATCAGGTTCCAGAACTTGATTCCAAAATGCCGAAAGCAGGCTCTAAGCAAAAAGTTCCAGAGATACCTCTTGATAAAATAGGAGACATGAGCGAAGGTGAAGAAGGTAATACTTATCTTCCGATCACCTACCAAGGTTACACAACCAAAGCAATCGTAGATTCAGGTGCTGGTGTTGCTATTGCCACCACCTCCTTGTGGAAGCGATGGGGCAAACCCACATTAAGACCAACTAGAATGAAGCTTCAAATGGCAGACGGTCATTTCGAAAGACCTCTAGAATTGCTAGAAAGGATAACTCTAACCACCTGTGGTGTAGAGTTTGAACACACATTTGCTATATGTGACTTTGAGAAAAATAATGTCTACAAGATGATCCTAGGAAGACCCTTCCTACGACAATTGCAAATAGTACAGGATTGGGGAACCAACTCCTTGTACTTACAGCACTTAGGGGTCAGCACCAAGGTCAACTTGAAGGATTACACCTTCAGAGATGTACCACCCCTACAAAGGAATCCTATCCACAAAGTGAAAGAAGATTCTATCTCTGTGCATTCTGGAAGTTCACCTGATCCATCATGGCTGCATGAAGATACTCACTTGTGGATATGCAAGGTCACAGAGGAAGAGGAAAAGCACCTAAAAGCAAGAGAAGAAGGAACTCTCCCAAGAGATAGACCAGTTAAAGACTCAGCCTATACACCGATGATATTTCCAGATGAGGAATTTGAGCCTCATGGTTGGGCAGAAATCTTAGCTACCATGGACATTGTAGTCAATGAAGAACAGTGGACACCTCATTGTGATGAGGAGGGTTATGATATTTCAGTGTTCATGTTTCAACCCTTGTTGGAAGAATGTGACCCTAGTGATGTCATAGAAGAAGAAGAAAATGATGATGATCTAGAGTCCATTGTAATGGATAGTTGCTTTAACTCAGAAAAGCACTATCTAGAAGATGTAGGAGTATTTAACCAACAAGAAGAAGAACCTCTCACAAGCATTAAAACAATCAATTCAAAGGATGGAAGTGAAGGTGGTAAAAAGAAAAAGAAAAGGAAAGCAGTGAAACAAGAAGAGGAGGAATCATTGTTTGAAGTACTAAAAAACTTCAAGAAATATGAAGTTGAAGACCGAAAAATTTTGGTATGAATGCCTAAGAGAGAGGCCATCATAGGAGAAGTATATGATAATAAAGAGAAGACCAAAAAGATTGTAGTGACCATTGAGGATAACGAAGAGAGATGCACATACATAGGACATGACCTAAGTCCAAAAGAAGAAGCAGAGCTTGTAGCTCTATTAAGGGAATATAGGGACGTGTTTGTGTGGCACTATAGAGACTTGAAGGGAGTAGATCCGAAAATTTGCTCCCATACTATCCCCATGACAGCTGATGCCAAGCCCACCAAACAGAAGCGCTACACATATAATGACACTTATGCGGCAAAAATAAAAGAAGAAATTGACATGCTGATTGAAGCTGGATTTATCTACAAAATTGAGCATACTGAATGGGTGTCCCCCATTGTAGTGGTGCCCAAGAAGAATGGAAAATTGCGGGTGTGTATTAACCTTAAAAAAGTTAATGCTTCTACGATTCAAGATAGTTATCCGCTTCCAATCACCGAACATTTATTGGAGCGTGTTGCAAGCAAGGAATTTTATAGCTTCCTTGATGGATTTTCAGGTTACAACCAAGTAGCCATTGTCCCAGAAGATCAACACAAAACATCTTTTGCCACAGAATGGGGAATCTTTGCATTTCGTGTGATGCCATTTGGTCTCACCAATGCACCCGCAACATTCCAAAGGCTCATGTGTCATGTCTTCAAAGAGTTCTTGCGAAAGAGCTTAGAAGTATATGTGGATGATTTATGTGCTCATTCCCAACAAAGAAGATACCACATCCCTGAGCTCAGACAGATCTTCAACAAGTGTAGAGAATATCGAGTGTGTTTGAACCCAAAAAAGTGTGTGTTCATGGTACGACAAGGTAAGATCTTAGGTCATATTGTTTCTAAAAATGGAATATCAATAGATGAGGACAAGGTAAGAGCCATAGCAGAGTTGCCGAGGCCAAGGAACGTTAAAGAGGTACAAGCCTTTATGGGCCATTGTGGATATTATCGTAGATTTATCCACATGTATGCCATCATAGCTAAACCTCTTTATGGTTTGTTGACGAATTTTGAGTGGAACGACGAATGTGAAAATTCCTTTAATGAGCTGAAGGGACGTTTGTGCACAACACCAATATTGACCACCCCTGATTGGAATAAACACTTCCATGTCTATGTAGATGCTTCCAATCATGCAATAGGATGTGTGCTAGCACAACCCACAGGTGAAGGAAATTTAGATTTGCCTATAGCATATGCTAGCAGGAAATTGAACGCTGCTGAACGAAACTACACCACAACTGAGCGAGAAGGTTTAGGCATGGTATATGTTGTGAAGAAGTTTAGACACTTACTTATTGGCCAACAAGTTTAAGTTTTTCACTGATCATCAAGCTTTATTATATTTGGTCAATAAACCTTGCAATACAGGATGCTTAGTAAGATGGTTTCTCTTACTAATGGAAAATGACTTTGAAGTGGTTGTTAGGAAAGGTAGAACCCACCTCAGTGTAGACCATCTTTCTCGCATCACTTCAAGAGAGCCACCACAAGGAGTATCTAATGAACTACTTGATGCTTATTTGTTCAATTTAGAAGTTGTTCCTAAATGGGCAAATAAGTTGGTACCTATCCTAACCTTCGGACCCGCAAATAAGAATGTAAAAACAAACAAAGATGAAATTGTAAAATCACAAAAATATCAAATATTGGCAGGAAGTATGTACGAACAAGATACAAATGGTGTATTAGCTTGTTGTGTTGAGGAGGATGAACATAGCAGTTCGTTGCAACAAGCCCATGAAGGATTTCTAGGAAATCACTATTCTAAACAATGAACATTGCAGAATCTAAAACGTTTAGGGGTGTATTGGCCTAGCATGGACAAAGAAATTCATGAGTGGATTAATAATTGTCCAACGTGCAAAGAGAGACCCCCAGTGGAGCATGCCACCCTTTATCACATGTTATTTTCAGATTGGAGTGCTCCATTTGTAGAATTTATGAGATCAGGAACACTACCAAACGAGGCTAGTCTAGCAAGAAGACGAAGCATGGAGCAAGAGGCTAAAGACTATGCCTTAGTAGGTGATAACCTATATCGGAAAGGCAAGGATGGATACTTAAGACTATGCATTCATGAATCAGACTACTTGAAAGTCTTAGAAACTGCACATAGTGGCGTTGCAGGTGGACACTTTCGGCCTGATAGAGTAATCAAGACCATTTTATTTTCAGGACTTTGGTGGCCAACTCTTCATATGGATGCACATACCTATGTGAAGAAATGTGAACATGTCAACGTACATAATATCCGATCAGAAAAGATGAGACGCCTTTGAGACCAATGATGGGAGGACGTGCATTCTCGAAGTGGAGTATAGACTTTGTAGGTCCTATTAACCCCCCAACTAGAAACTCCCATGCAGAATACATTATTGGAGCCACAGATTACCTTACAAAGTGGGTGGAAGTAAAAGCCACAACAAAGAATGATGCTCAAACAATGGCTAAGTTCTTATTTGAGAGCATGTTCCCTAGATACGGGTTACGCAATAGAGTTATTCAGTGATAGAGGTATGCACTTCTTAAACGAAGTCATTGAAAATCTACTTCAAGAATTCATGGTGATACATAAGAAGTCTGCCCCCTATCATCCCCAAGCTAACGGACAAGCAGAGAGCACAAATAAGATCCTATGCAATGTATTGACAAAATTGGTAAATAACAAACGCTCTGATCGGGACAAACAACTTCATCATGTTGTTTGGGCATACCGAGTTGCGTACAAAACGTTACTCAATGCCACCCCATTTCAGATGGTCTTCGGACATAATTATGTGCTACCATTGGACTTCTTAATCTCGGCCTTAAAAGTAGCACAAGAACATGAGTGGAATGGACACGAATTGTCCTTTAGGATCTTTGATCTAGAACGCTTAGGTGAGACGCGGCTATGAGCGACAGCAGGCATCTATGCTACAAAGAAAAGACAAAAGGCATACTTTGATGCACACATCAAAGATAAAGGATTGAAAGAGGGAGATCTAGTGCTAGTTTATGCGCTAAAGCAACATGCCCGAAAATTGGAGAAACGAGGATATGGACCCATGATCAATAATAGAATTTCCACTAGTGGTGCAGTTCAATTGGCCACTATAGAAGGTGACATCTTACCAAACTATATAAGTGGATGTCGAGTCAACTTATATCAAGAACCTCGTACAGAGAATATGTTAATGAGACCCAACACTGGTAAGAAGCGAAAAGAAGAAGAGTTGAGGTTCAGAGAAGAAGCACAGGCAGAAGCTAGAGAGCACATTAGGCGAAATAAGTTAAGGCGACTAGGCCTAGATGTCAACCTGAAAGCCCCAAAATATCACATGGAAATGTGCCAAAAATTGGGCATAATTACTTCTCGTATAATTGATCGATGTCCCTTTGTGATCGTAGAGGTAGGACGAGGACACAATGTAAGGACTATGAGCACCTTGGTTGACTCAGGTGCAGCAACTAGTGTAGTTAGACTTTCATACTGCCAAGACCTATAACTAAACATCAAGCCCATAGAAGCCTATCTCATAGGTTTGGGAGGTGTGGAAACCCCTTGTTTGGGTGAGGTGGAACTTCCCATCTACCTTCAAGATGTCCCAATGAAAGTCAAAATGCTAGTGTGTCATGATGAGGACCTTACAGAGCCACTTTTCTTGGGTCAGGATTGGATTTACGACCATGGAGTCAACTTGAACCTAAGAAGTCAACTTCTTCAAGTTTGGGTACATGAACAATGCATTACATTAGAATTAGAGAATTGCATGCTCACATATCATGGCACCACACACTCTCTTAGTTCCTCTAAGCCTCATCTTCATGAACAAGATGTTGAATGTGTCAAAAGCTCGATGATCCAGAAGGACTCAATATTGGAAGAACGGTTGCAAAGGCATGCAGACCTTCGTTCTTTTTCGAGGAGTAAAGCATCCTTAGTAGTTCAACCATAGAGGCAAACGAAACAATACAAGACAATTGATATATCAAATAGACAAAGAGCCTCCAAGAAGGAAGTAGTTCCGGGCATGAAGCAAATCTGGGTACAAAAAGGAGAGCAACCACCAGCCTTGCCAGCACACTTCCCACCCAGGCAAGCCAACCATGCAAAAACAAGAACCGAACAATCAGGACTAGCTCACCCAAAAGGTCTCCAAATAATTTGGATGCCTTAGAAATTAGCTACTGCTCAACAATGGTGATTACAGATGTGGGTACCTAAGAATCTCTTACATACCTAATGTGAAAGGTCTCAACAAAGAAGCGAAGGAGAGAAAAGGGTAAGAACAGAGCATAAAGACCAAAAGAAGATAAACTCAACCCTTCAGCAAAAGTAAGACGACAATCATCAAGGATATGGGTTTGGAAGCCTAAGGTACTAGTGGCATCCACAACATCAAAGAACGAACCACTCCGGATACAAAATTTAAGCAACCAACCAAAGATGAAGAAGTCAACAAGGACTTGTACGCAGACCAACATTGTTCTGAAATGGGTCCCTAAAATCAGTTGTCCTTTTGACATCCAATGGATACCTCCAACAAAGGCTGCATCAACATCTACAAGAACATTCAAAGCCTCGACATGCAACAACCATGTGCCTTTGGCATAACCTTGTCTTTTGCACCATTGAGCTCATGCACTTCCAAAGTATGCATCAACCTAGGGCCACATTACACGGTCGTGCATAGACACCATTGAGAAATCCCAAGCACATGAGACACACTTGCAATATGTAAAATATTTTATTGATACTAACCTCTTGCTTCTTGCTTTATGCCATCGCGAGAAAAAGAGAAGACTGTGCGCTTGAAGAATCTCATAAAGTGAACCATCAGAACGGACATCCATCGACAAGAAAGACAAGCCAATGGTCAATCACCATGATGGAAGTACAACATGAAGAGATGAAGATTGACGAACCTTTCACCATGGTAAGAATTTTATGCTTCAATGTCGCTATAACCATGATTGATTAGGAAACCTCTTTGTCGGCATACCCTTGAGCACTGAGCTCAAGACCCAACTTCTTGCACCATAATTCTTCTAATGCATTTCCCAAGTATGCATGCATAGGGCTACATTACAAGGTTGTGCACAAGGCACCTCTTTTTTCCAACCCATGCACTAACGCACTTAACCATCAATCATTATGGGTCACAAGTACTTGGCCTCATACTATGAAACTCGGGTTTCAAAGATTCAAGGACATCCATGGTACAACATCAGTACCCGGGAAGCAATTCACAGTAGATAGCTTCTCACGATCAACATAGACAACCTCTTTTGAGCAACTAACAACCTTTGAAAGCCAAGAAGTATACCCTCCAGCTCAAATACAAGGAAGAAGTACATACATTGGGCACAACTCTCGAATAGGCTAGTAGTGGAAAACTGAAGAACCCAACAATTGACCAGGCTACATTGGGAAGATGGACCGCTCCTAGTGGAGACATGAGGAACTTTCCCCCTCAATGTACTACATGGAACAATTGCTACAAAAAGGGTATGTCTGGGATGACAGACTCAAGAGGAGGGAAGTGCTGAAGCTCAAGGTCAAGGAAAAAGCATGGAAGCGCATCAAAGAAGTGGACATACAAAAATAAGGAGCAAGTAGGGAGCTCCAAGAAGCACCTGTCAAATTTTTAGAAGAAATCCCTATAAAAATATTGATTTTTATCACTAAAAACCATTGTAGATACCATTTTTCATTTTTGCAACTCCATTTTGTTCTAGACGAGGAGTCCTTGAGCTTGAGGATTATTAGAACTACCTACATACCAATTTTCATAAAATTTAGACTCCATTTTAGCCCCCAAATAAGCCCTGGAACCTATTTTTTAACTAGGCCGTGCTATAGGAACTTCAAGAACCAAAGGGGAAGAGGATTCCAAAGAGGTGGCTACTCACAATCAAGAGGAAGATTCAATCATAATCAAGGCTACAACCATGGCTACAACAACAATTATCAAGGAGGATGCAAATCAAGAAAATTCTTCAATAACTATACAGAGGATCACGAGAATTCTCTTCATTATGAACATGACCTCAAAACAAGGTATGAATGATGAGCACCTCTTCTATATTGACTCAAGTTGTTCAAACCATATAGCAGGCAATATAGCTCTCCTTTATGATCTTGAAGAGCCCAAGGGAAAGCACCAAGTGCAGACAGGTGACGATACCAAGCACTCAGTTGTCAAGGTAGGAAATGTCAAAACTTCTGATGGGAAAAGGAATCCGTTGAACAGAGTTCTTTATGTACCTACTATCACAAAAAATTTGATGAGTGTTGGACAGATAGTGGAAAAGGGTTTGCAGGTTAGGTTCAATAAACTTGGAGCCTTTGTGGAGGACCCCCAACATGGATTTAGGAGAATTGCAAAGGGACAGAAAACAGGTAGATTGTTTACATTTGAGCTTGAGGACACTAGACATTGCACTTTATCATTATAAGGATCAAACCTTGTCTGAGTTATAGATATGGCACAAAAGACTAGGACACATTGGTGAGAGAACATTGAAGCAAATATGTAGAGATCAATGTGTACTTGGGATACCTAATGTATCCAAGCAACATATGATCTATAAATGTGGTGCATGTCAGTTTGGTAAATCACACAGGTTACCCTTTACAAAGAAAGGCTATATGCATGAGGATTATTTGGAACTTGTCCACACAGATGTGTGGGAACCAAGCAAGGACCCTTCAATTTCAGGCTCAAGGTACTATGTGTCATTTATTGATGATTTCAGTAGGTGGACTATCTTGTATTTCATGAAACATAAGGATGAAGTGTTAAGTTGTTTCAAAAAGTATCTTGCACTTGTGAAAAATTAAACAGGAAAGAGTTTAAAGAGGATAAGGTCAAATGGAGGAGGTGAGTACTTCTCCAATGATTTTGATGCATTTTTGCAGGACAGAGGTATCAACAGAGAGATCACAACTAGGCATACTCCTAAGCAAAATGGAGTAGCAAAGAGGAGGAACAGATTGATAGTAGAAGCAGCTAGATCTATGCTAAATGAAAAGAAGTTGCCTAATTACTTGTGGGTAGAGGTTGTTTCTACTACCACTTATCTTATTAACAGGTTACCTTCTAAGTCCCTTGATGGGATGACCCCCTATGAGGCATGGAATGGTAGGAGACCATCACTTGAACATTGCAGAATATTTGGTTGTGTTGCTTATGTGCATGTTCCATCTCAAATCAAAGGTAAGTTAGACCCTAGGGTAGAGAAATGCATCTTCATAGGGTATGATATAAATCAAAAGGGGTACAAGCTTTATAATCCATCCAAAAAAGGATTTATGGTGTAGAGATGTTGTGTTTGATAAGAATGACTCTTGGTTTGAAAGGGAATGCAGGAAGGTCAAATTGCCATATGACTTGGAAGAAGAATTTCCAAGCCTCACCAAGGAGGATCCACAATTGAAGGCATCAAATCAGATGATGAGGACACCATCAACTTGGAAGATTTTAGAGCATGGAAATCAAAAGCCAAGGTCAAGATGAAGAGGTTGGAGGACATACCTGAGCCATCCAGCCAAGCCTTGAGGAGATCACAAAGAGAGAGTAAGAAGCCAATCAGATATGGGTATGATACTTCATTTGTCACTAAGCATTCTATTTATCTTGCTAAGGATTCATCACTTGAAGAACCTTCTTCATATGAAGAAGCAAGTACCAAAGCATAATGGAAGGAGGCTATGGATGAAGAAATAGAAAGAGAATTACACTTGGGAGCTAGTACCCAAGAAAGCATCAATGAAGGTAATTGGTTCTAGGTATATTTACAAAATCAAAAGCAACTCAGATGGATCCATAAACAGGTACAAAGCTAGGCTTGTGGCTAACAATTTTGCACAAACTCACTATGAAGAAACCTTTTCACCAGTGGCTAAGATACCAACCATCAGAGTATTGGTAAGTGTAGCTGCATCTAGAAATTGGAATATGTATCAACTAGATGTGAAAATGTTTTTCTCAATGGGTGGATTTTAGAGGAGTTTTACATGGCTCAACCTCCATGCTATGAAGATCCAAGCAAGGTAAATCATGTATGCAAATTAAAGAAATATCTTTATGGTTTGAAGCAGGCACCTAGGGCATGGAATCATAGGCTATCAACCTATCTTCAAGACCAAGGATTCATGATGAGCAAGGCAGATTTTTCTCTGTTTATCAAGAGGAATAACTCAAAAGTGATATACTTATGTGTATATGTGGATGACATCATTCTTACGGGTAGTGATGCCAATGGCATCAAACAAATCAAAAACCAGTTGATGCAAGAGTTTAAGATCAGTGACCTAGGGTTTTTGAAATACTTTCTTGGACTTGAGTTGGTATACACTAACTCTGGAATCTACATCAGTCAAAGGAAATATGTGCAATACATGTTGAATAAGTTCCACTTGGAGGATGCAAAAGTAGCTAGCACCCCTATGGAGGTAAATCATAAATTGAGTGCTCATGAAGGTGATTTGCTTGAAGACATTGCAGGTTATCAAAGCATAGTTGGGAGTCTAAACTATGCAACATTAACAAGGATTGACATATGTTATGGAGTAAGTGTTCTAAGCCAATTCATGCATAAACCTAGAGCATCTCACATGGAAGTTGTTAAAAGAGTTATGAAGTACCTCAAAGTTACTCAAAATCAAGGTCTTAACTTCTCATACACATCAAATTTGGACATAAAGTTGTACTCAGATGCAAATTAGGAAGGATGTAAGGATGATAGAAGAAGTACTTCTCGCTATTTATCTTTTGCAAGTGATAAATCCATCTCATGGTCTTCTAAGAAGCAACCAACTATTGCTCTATCTTCAATAGAGGCCGAATACAGGGGATTAGCAAATGCTACACAAGAAGCTATTTGGATTAGGTTGCTCTACTCAGATTTGGGACTTCATACTCATTCACCAATGATCTTTGTTGATAACACTAGTTCTTTGCATCTTGCATCCAACCCCATTGATCATGCAAGAACTAAGCATATAGAAGTGCACTATCACTATGTTAGAGAGAAACTCATAAGCAAAGCGATTCAACTAGCATATGTATCTACAAATATGCAGTGTGCTAATTTGTTAACCAAAGCACTTGATGGTTCTAAGCTTTGCAGGTTTTAAACCATGATTGGATTACACGATATTCAAGAAGATTGATGAAGCAATGCAAGCCAAGATGTTTGGCTTGAGGGGGAGCTATTGGTGCAATTGTTCAAGCCTACACATTTGGCTTAGCATGGAATACATTGTGTGGTACTAGCACTTGATGATCCATGTGAACTATAGCTTGTAAGTACTTGATCATTTACCATCATAAAAGTTTAATTCTTTGGAGAATCTTGTAAAAGCTTATAACTCGTGGAGTTAGGAAGAATATTATCTATGACTTCAAGTTGAGGGAATATCTCCTAAATCAGTGGAGTCACTTTTTTTATTGGAGCCAAAGTTTTAATTCGAAATTCAAACTTACAAGTAACACATATAAAAGACTTTGTAAAATCTCGTGGTGTGTGCCACATTCAGAGCTCACCCTTTGATCACTTGTAGAACTTGAGTAGCTCACACTATAGCTCAGTCAATTCATCAGTATTGAGCATCATTACAATGCCAACAACTCTGTACAATTATGTTCTATAATACATATAGCTCATTGAACATCTTTGTCTACTTCTCTATTATGACTACTCAGAACAGTCAACTTCTTCTAGTCATATCTTAGTGAATACTCAACCATTTGACATAACCCTGTGGCTTGTTGGAACCATCTTGAAGGCTGATTTGAGCTCTAAAACTTTCAAGGCATTTGGTTCGGCATCAGGGAGAAATCACCTTCAAAGTGCTCACTGGTCATCTATTGGTTATTCCCTAAAATATCGGGGGTAAGATCTGATTTGCTAAAGTTATTTCTCATAGCATAGTTGATCATTCTAAATTATTCCACTTGCAATCATTGGCTATCTAAGATAATTGAATTCCCCCAAAAGGAATTTTGCCAATTGTTATTGTGTTGTGAGCTCTAAGTAAAAAACCCAACAGGTGTATGGACTAAACTAGCAAGTTTTTCAACACTAGTTATTCTTGAACTAGTCTGTTTTGGATTAGTTGTTTCAAGTATCAATTTCAAAGTACATAGGTACTTTCTTGGTTTCACCTGCAAGCTAAAAGGGCCTACTTTATAACTCTGAAGTGCATTAGGACTGGTACAAAGCAGGTTTTAGCAGTACCACCTTACTTCCTTGAGGTATCCATCCATCTCTTCCAACAAATATGTAGGGTGGAAAGGCATTGAGTACACTTTTACCCACATAAGTGAAATTGAGCAAGGATGATTTCCCCAAATCAGATGAGGAAAAGAAATTCATGGCCAAAATTCCTTATCAGTTTACTATAGGTAGTCTCATGTATGCTATGGTAGCTATGAGACTAGACATTGCATTTGTAGAGGGAGTTGTGAGCAGATATATGTGTAATCCTAGCAAGGAGCATTAGGAAGTGATGAAGATGATTTTGAGATATATGTGTGGCACTAAGGATAAGTATCTATGCTTAGATAGACAGAAAGCATCCATTATTGGTTACACAGATTCTGACTATGCTAGTTGTGTAGACAATTGTAAGTCTATATCAGGGTACAATTTTCATTTTGCTAGAGGTGCTATCTCTTGGAGATCTTGTCGTCAAGAATGTACAATTGTTTCCACCATAGAAGTAGAGTATGTTGTAGTGAGTGAGGCATGTAAGGAAGCATTGTGGCTTTCTCTTCTTGCTTGTGATATGGGTTTACCTCACTATGTACCTTGTTTGCTCAATGATAGTTAGAGTGCCATTGCATTGGCTAAGAATCTAGTCTATCATGCAAAGAACAAGCACATTGAGGTGCGGTGTCACTTCATTAGAGATTGCTTAGCCACTAAGCACATTATTCTTGAGAAGGTTCATACTCAAGATAATGTTGTAGATGCTTTGACTAAAGCTCTACCACAAGATAGCTTTCGACATTGTTGTTACTTGATGTGGGTGTTGGGGGATTCTTTTGCGGAAAAGGGATTTGAGTATTTGTAGGAGAAGGAAAAAGAAGAAGAAGAAGAAGTGAAACACGCACACTGAAAGCTTCTATATATTGATTATAAATAGAAAATACAATGACGATGTCTAGAACAAGAGAAATTGTTCTCTACATAGAGTGCTTAACCCCAAAGAGTATACACACACAAGTTTACAAGATACTAAAATTCCTTATGCTGCCAACCTTCTCTGCACCGGACCTCCACCCTCTCTAGTAGCTTGCTCTTGTGCACACCTTGCACTCAAGGCTCCTATAGGGTAGGAGGAAAGGACACCTTGTGTCGACAGACACACCTCCTCAATGGTACCTTGTGCCACCTTGAGTGCCTTCCTCAATGGTTCTCTGCTCTCTCTCTCTCTCTCTCTCTCTCTCTCTCTCTCTCTCTCTCTCTCTCTCTCTCTCTCTCTCTCTCTCTCTCTCTCTCTCTCTCTCTCTCTCTCTCTCTCTCTCTCTCTCTCTCTCTCTCTCTCTCTCAGCACACTTGATCACCTTCCTTGCACACTTGTCTCTCACTTGCTTCTCTGCATCGCACTAGTTCTCCATGTCTCTTGCTCTTCTCTCCTAGTGTAGACTATGCTCTCCCTTGCTTATTCTAACTCCAAAAATGATAATGCCTTGTTGTGAGTTTCGATTCCACTTACGTATGGTGCTCCTAATTGATAGTATATCTTGGTGCTCACTTTGATGTCCCAAGAATGACAAAAAATGTGTACAGCCAATGAATCCCTATTTTTTCCTATAATAACTTTAGGAAAAAACAAAATTTTAAATGGGGGGCCATATGTGCCATATATACACTTTTGCATACCGCTTCCTCTTCATATGACTTCACTTTTGCCCTTCAATTCTTCAGTATGTGTGCCTAAGGGATGGTTCACCTGAACCTTCCAAACACTTTAAAACCCTTGAAAACCTTACAGAAAGACAATTTGCAACCTGTATTCAACTTCTTTGTGAAATTATTGTAAAAAAATTGTTTGTGCACTACCTGTGCACCCTTGTTCTTGGTCACTTATGCACCACTTTGCACTTTTGCACCACAAGTGCATCGCTTGCAAATTCATCACTTTGACCATTGATCAGCTCTATAATTGACCACTTTGACTTTGAATAACTTTGACCAGCTTGACTTTGACCACTTTGACTTTGATTGGCTAAACAGTTGCCCACCACCTAATGCGCTCTCCATCCTAGAGAGCTAACAACCAAACCTTGTTCATCTTGATACCTGTTGTGCAAAACCTTCAAAATAACATATGAGAAGCTGCCAAGTCCACTAGGAGTATGAAAGAACAATCACAAGGGAATGACCACAAATGGATACTAGATCTTAGAAGAAGAAATGGATAAGTGAGGGTAGGAAGGGAAGGTTGGGGAGGGTTTAGGGGTTAACAAGGATAGGGCACATAGGGGGAAGGATGGGGTTGGGTTGAGGTATAAAGGGAGGGGCGGGGAGTATGAGTTAGGGCTATGGCGAGGGAGAAAAATGTTGAAACATGGAAGCTACAAAGGGTTCATATGGAAAATGTGAAGCATATGGGAAAAATAAGGAGGGGATAGACCATGTGGACCATGTGCATAATAAAATACACCTGGTAAATGTGCACAAAATAGGTGGGGTTGGACGAAAAGTAGGAAAAAAGTATTGATTTTGGTAAAAATAATACAAAAATCAAGTCCAAGAGTGTCAAGAAACATGAAATTGACCCTAAATTTGAAAAAAAAGCTACCCAAGGCAAAAGCCTTAAGCCAATAAAAATTTAAAGAAAATAAAAATAGGGAAATCACACCATAGGATAAGAATATCTTATGGTGGGTGGGGGGGGGGGGGGCAAGTGAGACGTTCAAACCCACGAAAACAAGAGGCGACAAGAGGGACACCAAGAAGATTGCCAAGAACATGTTTATATTTGATTAGAAACTCGTGTTTACAAGAAGGCAATGAGAGATTGGTATGAGGAGTACTAGTACCCCTCATAGTTGCGCACAATTTGGCGCCATAGGGCATACCCCCCAAGCACTGAAAAGGGTTGGATAGAAATACAGGTTGTCCTCAACAAGCGGGTTCGGCTTGTGAAGTATCTCGATGTTGAACTCGGCAAGAAAATCTTGCCACCTTGCTTGCTTCGGACTTAACTTGGGTTGAGAAGTGAAATACTTCAAAGATATGTTGTCAGTGAAGAACTTTGTATGTTTGTCCAAGATGTAGTGCCTCCACTTGCGTAGGCAATGAACGACTGCCAACATTTCCTGCTCGTGTGTGCTCCATCTGAGCTCGGGTCCGGTGAGCTTGTGAGACTTGTATGCAACAGGTTGTCCATCTCGTAAGAGTACGCCTCCGATGGCCAAGCCGGATGCATCGGTGTGAACCTCGAATGGCTTGTCGAACTCTGGGAGCTTAAGGACCAGGGCATTGCACATGGCTACCTTCAATGCTTCGAAGGCTTCTTCTTTGTCAGTTCCCCATTTGAATGGTTCCTTCTCTTTGATCAACTCAAGAAGTGGGGCCATGATCTTGCTGAATCCTTGGATAAAACGGCGGAGAAATTGGTAGAAGCCTATGAATTCTCGCACCTCTTTGACAGTCTTCGGGGGTGCCCATTTGAGTACTGCTTCTACTTTTTGGGGTCAGCATGTAGGCCGAGTTCAGAGACGATGAACCCCAGGAATTCCACCTTCTTCATGCAGAACTCGCACTTGCTTGGCTTGGTGAAGAGTCAACATTGTCGCAGTCATTGCAAGATAGCCCAAACATGCTCATAGTGCTCCTCTAATGTGCGGCTATAGATAAGTAAATCATCAATGTAGATGATGAGGAAGAGGTCTAGCATGTCCCGGAAGCCATCGTTCATCTCCCGACAGAAAGTGGCCAGTGCACCTGTAAGTCCGAATGGCATGACAAGCCATTCATAGTTGCCGTAGCGATTGCGGAAGGCAGTCTTCTCTATGTGTTCGTGTGTCACTTTGATTTGATGGTAACCGAACCAGAGGTCAATGCGTGTGAAGTACCGTGCTTTGCCAAGGCGATCTAGAAGTTCTTCCATCACGGGGACGAGATATTTGCTCTTGATCATGCCTTTGTTGAGTGCCTGATAGTCCATGCATAGGCGTAGAGAGCCGTCTTTCTTCTTCACAAAATGGACCGGGTCTCCATAAGGTGAGCTACTTGGTCGGATGTATCCTTGCGCCTCTAGCTCATGTAGTTGCCGCTTGAGCTCTTGAAGGTCGACCTCATTCATTCTATATGGAGCCCGCAAAGGGGGCAGTTGATCCGGAAGCGTGTCAATCCGATGTTGAACATTACGTAAGGGCAGGAGACTGGGCGGAAGTGTGTCTGTGAGTACATCTGTGAACTCTTCCATAAGCATCTAGAAACTCAGATGCCCAATCTTCGATACATCGATCGGCTTTGGTCCTGTTTCCTCTACCATCGGCCTGAGAATGCATAAGTGTGCTATGCCGCCTTGATAGACTGCCCGTCTGAACTGTTTACGAGATAAAGGTGTTGGTGGGTGCATTGAGGTTGACGCCCTAGCATGTGCTTTCTCTTTCCCTTTGTGTGTTTTCTTAGGTTCCTTTTGTTCACTATCGGATGGCCAATCTGCACGAGGGGCACGGACCCGGTTGCAATCGGCGACGAGGGCCTGTCTGCTTTGGTCTAAGAGCACTTTGTCTACCCCTTTGCTGAAGAAGGAGATCAAGTGTTTATCCATAAATTCGAGGCCTAGAATAACTTCAAACATTTCCATGGGTATGATCAGGAGTTCAGATGGCCGAACCACTGGCCTAATGTGATCGGGACTCCGCCTGCATGTCGAACATGACTGTCTTCCCCTTGGGCAAAGAGGACGGACATG
Organism: Ceratopteris richardii; assembly: GCA_020310875.1. NCBI lineage: Eukaryota > Viridiplantae > Streptophyta > Polypodiopsida > Polypodiales > Pteridaceae > Ceratopteris > Ceratopteris richardii. Next base: position 110,357,870 of record CM035418.1, read on the forward strand.
TGGAGTCGTTTATTGAGCTTCAGTCCAAGGCGTTGAGCACACTGTGGGGTCATGAAATTATGTGTGGCACCCGTGTCGAGCATCAGTGGCATTCGTTCACCTCTGACCTCTGCCATAATGAAGACTTGATGTATGATGGGTAAAGCAACCGAGTGACATTGAGCTTTCCCCTTTGATGTAGATGGCCTACGTGGTGAAGAGTCCTTCAAGTCGTCACTATGAATTTCGGTGATCTTGGGTCCTGATGTGGATGCCTCTTCCATATTCATTGATTGCATTCGAGAGTCAAGGTGCTTCCTCCAACACCAGTCGGTGGGGTGACTACCTTGGCAATGTTTGCACACCAATCGTGGGTCTCGTCGGTTTTGGTTGCCTCGGTTGGGTGATCCTGAGCAATTTTCTGTTGGGGTCGAGAGGGCTTTGAGTCCTTGTCCGTGTTGGTTTTCGGTAATGCCTTCGATACGTTGACCCTTGCTCTTTGTTGGCGGTGGAGTCTTTGCGAGTGGTTTGGCCTCCGTTGGTTGATCGTGCAAGCCGGTCGGAGTATGTGTCATTTAATCATGAGCAGCATCCTCCCAAGTTTGGGGTTCTTGTTTCTCCACCTCCTTTTGGTAGTAAGGGAAGCATCCATAAAGAAAACCGTGTAGGCGATCCATTTCGGCCATGTCAGTGATCCGGAGCATCAGCCTGTGGTATTGTGATACGTATGGCCCGATGAACATGTCTTGACGGAGGTTGCGCCATTCATCTCGTGCCTGGAACGCTTCGTTGCGAGGCACAAAGAAGTCGATGATGGCAGCTTTGAAGTGATCCCAAGAGGTCCAGGCTTGCTTCTTTTGCTCCACCATGTACCAAGCAGAAGCCTCGTCTTGTAGGAACTGGCCGGCAATGTGCATCCAATGGTTGTGGCCAACCCGGAGCATCTCGAGGTAACTTTCCATTCCTTCGATCCACCAGTTGATGGCTATGGAGCTTCGACCGCCTCGGTACTTGTCGAGAGGGTTCAGTTTGAAGAAGCCAAAGGAATCTGGGTCATCTAGGTCCATCGGTTGAAGTTGAGTGATCGACGTTGGGTTTAGGGCGTGGGGTTTGGTTGGGATGTTTGGGTAGGAGTGGGTTGGGGCATCCGTTGAGGGCTCGACTGAGGGTGTGGTTGGGGTTGAGATTGGTCCTTGGTTAGGAGATGGGATTCGACTAAGGTAGTTAGCCTAGCAAGGGTATCTTCTAGTCTATCTATACGGTTGTGGATGGGGTTGGGGTTGGATGGGATTTGGTCAGATTCCGGTTGGGTGTGGATCTCCGCATTTTGCTCGGCCTCATGGAGGCATTCATGTAGTTCGGCGTTCACCAAGAGTAGGTGGTTGAGTTCTTCTTCTAAGGCTACCCGTTGGGCCTTGTGATGTCGGCATCGTTTGGTCACGTTTCTGGCGCGTTCCGTCCCCGAGGTTAGACCGGCCATGCCAATGTCATGTTCGCTGGCCATGGTGGTGTGGAGCCAATCGACGGCAACCCGGGAGGGTGAGGGCACCTAGAGGGGGAGGGCGATGGTCCACCAGGTAAAAGCAGATGTAGCATTGCTTGACGGAGGGAGCAAGGGGATGGCGACGAGTGGTGCGGGTGCTTGCCTTGGAGGAAGGGGGGAAGGGGGGGGGAAGCAAGGGGGTGCCTTGCTTGAGGGGGGGGGGGGCAAGGGGGTGCAGGGGGGCAAGGGGGTGCCTTGCTTGAGAGGGGGGGGGGAAGGGGGTGCCTTGCATGGGGGGGAGGCAAGGGGGTGGCCCTTGCTTTAGAGGGAGGGAGGGAGGGTGAAGGAGCTCTTGCGACATCAAAGAACTTCCCACGGATGGGCCCAGGATGTTAGATGGCGCTATCAGCACTGGTGTGATAGTCCACCCGTCCAAAGGCTTCCCCTAGGGTCGTTTCTCTGATACCACTTGAGACGTTCAAACCCACGAAAAGAGCCGACAAGAGACACACCAAGAAGATTGCCAAGAGCACATTTATATTCGATTAGCAACTCATGTTTACAAGAATGCAATGAGAGCTTGGTATGAGGAGTACTAGTACTCCTCATAGTTGCGCACAATTTGGCGCCACAGGGCATACCTCCCAAGCACTGAAAAGGGCTGGATAGGAATACAGGTTGTGACAACAAGGAGGGGGGAAGAGAGAGGGAGAGAGAGAGAGAGAGGAAGAGAGGGAAGAGAGGGGAGAGAGAGAGAGTAGAGAGAGGATAGAGAGAGGGTAGAGAGAGAGTAGAGAGAGGGTAGAGAGAGGTAGAAATAGGATAAAGGAAAGATAGAGGGAGGTAAAGAGAGAATATAGAGAGTTTTTTCTTTTTTTTTAAGAAAATGTCTAAAACATAAACAAAAAATTCAAATAAAATTCAAAAAACTCTAAAAAATCAAAAAATTTTCTCATTTTTTTTAAATTTCCAGACAACTTGTCAAACTCAAAACCACACAAAGAGCCTCCCTTTTTTGTCTATTTTGTCAAAAAATATAGCAGTGAAAAAAGAAACAAAATTCTTAAAATTTCTAAAAAAAATTCCTTAAAAAATCCAACAAAATTTTCATGAAATGAACTATGAAATAGCTTATAATTTTCATGAAAAAGCTAAAGAGAAATCTTAAAAAATGATGAAAATTAATATAATTAAGAAAAAAAATGGTACATGTAAGCTCTTCTTTTTGTCTTGTATTTCACATGTAGTGGCTCTATCCTCATGTGTCCCTTTGTCCTTGTTCATTCCATTAGTACTTGACTCTTGTCCTATGTCTATTTGAGCCTTCCCCTTGCTTATTGTCTGCATTACAAAAGAATCTATTTCTTCTAATTGTACTACTTTAGTAGATGGTGATGGCATACTGACTTGTTTTACAACTTTTTCTTTGTTCACAGAGATCATTTGTATGTGAGGCCAAGATGTAGATGCCTAGTTCTTTGGACAACAATTGGTATAATGATCCCTAGCCTTTGGGTAGTTTCTATAAGGAGGGGCATTTTTTGATAGAGGGCACCTACTTTGGTAATACCCACATTCTCCACATCTTAAACAAATGATTGACCTCCTAGGCCCATTTCCAAAGTTATCCCTAGGTCGAGGGTTATAAGTGTTACCTTGATTGGGTGAAGCCGTCATCACATTAGTTGGAGGTTGGGCTCCTCCTTGTCCCCAATAAGTTTGTGCAATCTTTCTTGAGTGACACTCATGAGCTTCATGTCTAGCTTTCCTACATAACTGGCAAGTAATGCTTAGAAGAGGGCAATCACTTACCACATGTCCTTTTTTGTTGCACATGGTGCACCACAATCCATTTTTTATGCTCCCTCCACGAAGTTCTATAGTTCTTGTCATAGTTGTAGTAACTCCTCTGCTTGGGTCTCTTTTTCTTTTTGTAACTTTAAAGCTTCAATTTCCCTCCTCAATTGAGTTACTGCATTTTCTTCTTCTTTTTGGGGCTTGTTCCTCCTTAAACTCTCAAGTTCCTTTCTCAACTATGTCATGGGTCCTCAGGTTCCATATGATATGGTAGACTAGAAGAACCTATTGCCATAGTTTTGCTAACTCCTCTACTTGGGCCTCTTCTTCTTTTTGAAACTTTTTGTCTCCCCAGTACATAATCTTAAGTTCTCTAATTCTTCAATAATACTCTCTATTGTATTTCCTTGTTAGAATTGTGTCTTAAAAATATCCTTCATTAAGTCCCATATAGTAAAAAGATTGTCAGCAAATTGACTGAACCTCCTAATCAATCCAATGTTGCTTGAAAAAGAGTTAAAATGCATCTTCCCCTCCCATTAGACCCCTTGTCTTGCACAAGGCCAAAAATCTCCTAATATGTTCATCTAGGTCTTCTTGTGCTAATCCCTTGAAAAATGGAAATTTGATATTTAGCATGGAAAGTAGAGTTTCTAATTCTACCTGAACCACCATATTTCTTATTGATCATGTTGATGACAGAGGGCTGGTTGGCCTTTGAATAGCTTTTCTTCTTGTTCTTTGCAAGGGACCCTCAAAGTTTGAGACTGGTTTGTGATCATGAGCTTCTCATTCTCCATCTTAGGCTAAGAGAATTCCAAGTAAAAGAAAAATTACCTCTCATACCAGCACTATCGGTACCTTTGCACTTTTTCTACACCTTACAAATATTGGTTTTCTTATACTCAAGCCTCTTTGTTGTCCTATCAAGTGTGCCAAATTTTTTAGGGGATTCTTTTGTGGAAAGGGACTTGAATGTTTGTAGGAGAAGCAAGAAGAAGAAGAAGTGAAACACAGGCACCGAAAGCTTCTATATATTGATTACAAATAGAAAATGCAATGATGATGTTTAGAACAAGAGCAATTGTTCTTTGTGCCAAGTGCTTAACCCTAAAGAGTACACACACACAAGTTTACAAGATATCAAAATTCCTTATGCCTCCAACCTTCTCTACATCGAACCTCCACCCTCTCCATTAGATTGCTCTTGTGCACACCTTGCACTCAAGCTTCTAGTAGGGTAGGAGGAAAGGACACCTTCTATCAACGGACACACCTCCTCAATGGTACCTTGTGCCACCCTGAGTGCCTTCCTCAATGGTTCTCTGCTCTCTCTCTCTCTCTCTCTCTCTCTCTCTCTCTCTCTCTCTCTCTCTCTCTCTCTCTCTCTCTCTCTCTCTCTCTCTCTCTCTCTCTCTCTCTCTCTCTCTCTCTCTCTCTCTCTCTCTCTCTCTCTCTCTCTCTCTCTCTCTCTCTCTCTCTCTCTCTCTCTCTCTCTCTCTCTCTCTCTCTCTCTCTCTCTCTCTCTCTCTCTCTTTGCACACTTGATCACCTTCCTTGCACACTTGCCTCTAACTTGCTTCTCTGTGTTGCACCGGTTCTCCATGTCTAACTCCAAAAATGATAATGCCTTGTTGTGAGTGTCGATTCCACTTACGTACATCGCTCCAAACTGATAGTGTATCTTGGTGCTCACTTTGATGTCCCAAGAATGACTAAAAATGTGTACAACCAAAGACTCTATTTTTTCCTATAGTGACTTTAGAAGAAAAACAAATTTTTATATAAGGGGTACATACACTTTTGCGTACTATTTCCTCTTCATATTACTTCACTTTTGCCGTTCAATTCTTCAGTATGTGTGCATAAGGGAGGGTTCGTATGAAGCTTCCAAACACTTTAAAATCCTTGAAAATCTTACAAAAAGACAATCTGCAACCTGTATTCAACTTCTTTGCAAAACTATTGCAAACAAATTGCTTGTGCACTACCTGTGTGCCCTTGTTCTCGGTTGCTTGTGCACCAGTTGTGCACCACTTTGCACTTTTGCACCACTTGTGTATCACTCGCAAAGTCATCACTTTGACCATTGATCAACTCTGTAATTGACCACTTTGACTTTGACCAACTTGACTTTGGCCACTTTGACTTTGATTGACTCAACAATGGTTTACTTGATTCATGATCTTACAGAGTTACTTGTATATTATCTAACATGCCCATCAGGTGGGAGTTATAGTTTTTATATTTATACTCATGTATTCTTTATCATTCTTTATCCTTCTCCCATAGGCACTTTAGCCGTATTGGCCTTTAGTGGGAGATTGTTACTGTTAGTATCCATGTGAAAGGCCAAATGACCATTGGACACTTTTGTATATGTTCTTTAATAAAACATATAGTGGTCTGGTCAGCCACTGACTCTAAGTTCAACTGCACTTGTAACACCTAAGAATTTTGTGTTCATGCTCCCTATGTATTGTGTTTTCCTGTGTATTCTATAGCCTCTATGCAAAGTATCTTGTGCAGCACCTAGAGCTCGGTTTTCTACTCCGAAAATATCGTCGCTGAGAATTTAAATCCTGTCTCAACTGGTGTGGAAACTGGCTTGCAATCCTCAAAGTCAAAATGTTGAAGTAGTTTTTTAACATACTTTGCTCGATGCATAACAATTCCCCCCTCAATGGGTACAAATTGGATGCCAAGATAGTAGCTCAAAAGACCAAGATAAGTGACATCAAAAGTATGTTGCAAATCAGCCATAAGAATGTCAAGTTTTGCATCACATGACCCAGTCAAGAGTATGTCATTGACATAAAGAACAAGCATTGTAAGATCAGCCCCATATTTGCGTACATAGAGTATGCTTTCAATTGAGCTACATGTGAAGCCAAGAGCAACCAAGTGCTTATGTATTTTGTCATACCATGCACGTGGAGCTTGCTTGAGACTATTGGAACAAGAAAATCATAAATTGATGATTACAAAGAGGATTGAAGAATGAAGAATGAGGAAAAGGAAGATGGATGAAGCATAAAGTGAAGAGAAGATTCAGAGGGAGGTGGTTTGCAAACTCATGTATATTGACAGTGTCAATAGTTCATGAATACTTTGTATTAGTGACAAATTTTGATATATACACCTATATATACATGTATATAGACGTGTCATATAGGTGAGAGAAGTATACAGGATGAGTAGATGATGAACAAAAGAGAGAATTATCCATCAGATTAACATTCATATGTGTGACAGGTGATGAGAGGCTTCTGAAACAGGTGCAATCTCGATGGTCAAAGATTTGATCAGATCTCAATGTAGAGTGTAAAGTTTTACACAAATGAGCACTCAAAATCTAAGTTGGAAGCTTGTTTTTTGGAGATTAAACATCTCCATTAGTGGTATCAGAGCAGGTTCTATCAAAATTAAAGGAAAGAAGGGCCCCGATTGTTGCAAACATACAAAATTCAACATCTGAAGATTCAAAAGGATAAAGTTTGAAGGAAAAGCTAAAGGAAGACACACAGATAGCAATCAAAAGGATCATAAGGAGTAAATTTCAAAGCAAAGGTACATTCATTACTCATAAGGTTGAAGATTTGATAGTACGGGTGAAGAAAGAATGGGAGATATTCTTCAAATTGAGAAATTGGATAGAGAAAACTATCTAGCTTTGTCCATGAGGATGGAAGCTCATCTTATGAGCAAAGATCTAATGGGATACATTACAAGAGAAGAAGAAAAGCTAGAATTCAAAGATCCTAGTGTTCCAACTAGGGAGGAGCTTGTAGATTTGAAGGTTTGGATGAAGAAGGATGCTCAAGCAAGAAGCATTATCTATATGGCAGTGAATGATAACTTGGTTCCTCATATCAGAGGACTTGACAGTGCAAATGATATATGGAATGCTTTGGAGGAGGATTTTCAGAATACAACGAAATCAAGAAAGGCATCACTATGGACAGAATTTACCACATTCAAGAAGAAGGCCTCACAATCAATATCTAATTATGTGACAAAGATGAAAGACATTGCTGATTCTTTAGGTGCAGTTGATGAAGACATTGAAGAGGATAAATTGATAAGACAAATTCTTACAGGTTTAAGAGGAGATGAGAAGTGGAAGCCTTTCATATTGTCAATAGAACTTTCATTGGATAATTTTACTCCTGATTTGAATCAATTACTAGGTCATATGTTAACTTTTGAGCATGACATCAAAGGGGATATTGATAAGAGTACATGTAAAGCAATGTATTCTAAGGATAAGAAGAAGATTAGCAAAGGAAAGCAACAATCAGCTGAAGATGAAGTCACTTCAAGTCAAGAAAACTTCTTAACAGGTAGAGGAAGTGGCAAAAGTAGAGGAAGATGCAAAATCAACAAGGAAAATGTCAAAGCTTGTTGGATATGTGTTAAGACCAATCATCTAGCTCATGAATGTTGGCATAATAATCAAAGCACGTAATTTTAATCAAAACTTCAATCAAAGAGGCAGAGGTGGAAGAAATCAAAGAGGAAGTTTTAGAGGTAGAGGTGGCAGAAAATTCTTTGGAAGGAATGGTGGAAGAAGCTTTCAAAACCAATCCTACAATAACACATATTACAACTATGCATCAAATCAGAAAGAAGACTCAACTCTAATCATGAATGCAACATGTGAAGTTCCAAAAGAAGACCAAAAGGTATTCTACATTGACTCAGGGTGTAGTAATCACCTGAGTCGAAATATTGCTTTGATGATTGATTTGGAAAATAAGGTAATCAATCATATAGTTCAAATATGTGACAATACAAAACATAAGGTAAAGTCTATTGGATCATTGAAGACTAAAGATGGAAGTACTCTTTTGAGTAAGGTTCTATATGTTCCTACAATTCCAAAGAATTTGATCAGTGTAGGACAAATTGTCGAAAAAGGATATGCAGTGAGGTTTACTAATGATGGAGTTTATGTTGAAGACCCTAGCTAAGGGTATAAAAAAATTGTTATAGGGAAGAAAGAAAGAAGGCTCTTCAAGTTGAAAGTACAAGTTAATGTAGGAAATGCCTTGTTCACTTATGGAGAGCAAAAGATATTTGAGTTGGATCTTTGGCACAAGAGGCTTGGACACTTCAATGAAAGAGGTATCAAAGAGATGATTAATAATGGTTCAGTGCTTGGATTACCTATTGTTGCAAGTCAACACATGACATACAGATGTGAAGCATGTCAATTAGGTAAGGCGCACAAGCAATCATACAATAAGCAAGGTTTCATGTATTCAGAGAAACTTGAATTTGTGCATACAGATATATGGGGTCCCTCAAAGGACTTTAGTATAAATGGTTCTAGATATTATGTGATTTATGTTGATGATGCTACCCGGTGGATCACTATTTATGTGATCAAAGACAAATCAAAAGTGTTTAGCACATTTAAACACTATCATGTATATGCAAAGAGGGTTATAGGACAAAAATTAAAGAGGTTAAGGTCAGATGGAGGGGGAGAGTATTTCTCAAATGAATTCAGTGAATATTTGTGGAATGCAGGTATAAAAAGAGAAGTTACTTGTGGGTACTCACCTCAACAAAATGGTGTAGCAGAAAGGAGAAATAGAACTATTGTTGAGTTTGCAAGATCAATGATGAAAGAGAAGAATTTTCCTAATTATTTGTGGGCTGAGGTTGTAAATACAGCCACGTACTTGGTTAATAGGCTACCATGTAAAGCTTTGCAGGGTATGACACCATATGAAGCTTGGTGGGGTAAGAGACCGACATTAGATCATTGCAAATTATTTGGTTGCTTAGCCTATGCTTATGTTCCCTCTCAATTAAGAAACATCTCCATCAGAGACCATACAAGGCTTTATGCAAGTGACAAACCATATGCTCTTGCCCTTTCATGGCAAATCTAGGAGGTTGCTTCACATAAACCTCTTCTTGCAAATCACCATTCAAGAAAGTTGTCTTTATGTCTAACTCATGTACTTTCCAACCTCGATGGGCAGCCAATGCAACCACGGTACGAATGGTAGTCATGCATGAAGTAGGTGTAAAAGTCTCCTCATATTCAATGCCATATTGTTGCACATATCCTTTGGCAACCAATCTAGCTTTGTACCGATCAATGCTACCATCAGACTTTCTCTTAATCTTGTAAACCCACTTTGTACCAATGACATTTTTTCCTTTTGGCAATTCACATAACTCCCAAGTACCATTCCTATGTATGGAATCCATTTCTGCTTGGATAGAACTCATCCAGGTGGATCATCACATGCATCTTCAAAGTAAGTGGCTCTTCATTACATGATGTTGCAATAAGAGAATAATCCACAAAATTACTTGATGCATGGTGAGAGCTCGATCTTGTTCTACCAAGTAAAGGTGCACTCAATTTGCTGTCCTACAAAGTTTATTTCAACCAATTTGGCATACTTTATGCACTCTTGATAGACATAGGTTCATTATGTAATACATCATCAACATGTATATCATGTGTGGGCTAGATTTCATGCTCATTTTCAGCCCTATTTTGACGCAAATGTTCAGTGATCTATGGCTAGAAATTTCCAGCAATTTTGATAATTTTTGGCTGAAAACTTACAGCCATGTTTGGCTGGAAATTCTTTGCAATTTTAGCCCTATTTGGCATGAATTTTTCAGCCCTTTGAACCTCATTTGGCTGGTCTACATGGCCATAGTCAAGCACACCATTTTGCAACAAAGGCATGAGTGTATCAAACACATCTTGTGAGCTAATTGTTGGCTTTTTTTGCATTCAAGTAGAGGGAAAACTGAATTTTCAACAAATACCATATCTTGACTCACAATAATTGTGTTTTTCAATGGATGCTACAAATGATATCCCGTACTTTCAGCACTATAACCAACAAATATACATTTCTTTGCCTTGTCGTCAAGTTTGTGACGTTGTTGCGATGGCACAAGAGCATATGCCAAACAACCAAACACGCGCATATGACTAACCATAGGCTTATGTCCATTCCAAGCCTCATAAGGAGTGATGACTCTCAATGCTTTTGTAGGGCAGCAATTCAACACATAGTTTGCACACATGACCGCTTCCATCCAAAACTTATCAAGAAGATGCTTTCCTTTAACCATACATCGTTCCATTTCAAGTAGAGTTCTATTTTTATGCTCGGCAGCACCATTTTGTTGAGGTGTATATGTCACCGTATACCTCTTTCACGAAGGAAAGCATTAAACTCATGTGACATGTATTCACCACCACAATCCGTGCATAGAGTCAAAAGCTTTTGTGAAGAAAAATTTTCAGCCATAATTAAAAATGCTTTGAAGCAAGAAAATACCTCATTCTTTGCTTTCATAGGATACACCCATGTATGGCAAGTAGTATCATCAATGAAGGTAACAAAATATACATGCTTCCCAAAAGATGGAGTCTTGACGGGACCACATATATCACAATGAACAAGCTGCGATTTTCTTGTAATGTGTGTATGACTATCTTGGAAAAGAACCATGATGCATTTTTCCAAGAATGCAACGTCCACATGCATGCTTTTCAATGGACTCAAGTGTTGGAAAACCAATAACCATTTCCTTCTTTTGCAAGTAAAGAAAACTATTGAATTTTAAGTGACCAAAACAAGCATGTCAAAGCTCCATTTCAGCCATGGAAGAAGTATGAGCAACTAAGGCATTCAAGGTAGCCCTTTTGTGTGTATCCATGCGATACAAACCATTACATAATGTACCGGACATCACGATAATATCACCATTGCTGAAATCATGAACCATACACTTATCATCAACAAAGTGTACATGAAGTCTAGCTTTGGCAATCAACAAAACTAAAATTAAGCTCTTCTTGATACTGGGTACATACAATGCATTTTTCAAGAGAATCACACCTCCATTTGCAGCCGTAAGCTCAATTTCTCCTAATCCAATGATAGGATAAGAGACATTGTTTGCACCCATCACATGTCCTCCTTTGGGAGCATCTTTCAAAGATACAAAAAACCTTTTGCATGAAGTTATGTGCTTTGAAGCACCACTATCAAAGAACCGATCCGAATTAGCCTCACTAATAACCATAAATTTACAATGCAAAGATGCATCATAATGACATGTAACAACACATGCCCAAAAATCTTGATCCATGTTAGCTTCATCATTATTTGCATTTGCTGAATTTTTAGCAATAGGCATGCCGGATTCCTTCTTCTTTTCATTACGTTTAGCAAGATTTCTACACTCATCAATAGCATGACTAGCCTTCCGGCAATATTTGCATCTCTTCTTCTTTTGCAAATCACCATCATTAGAGGAATGAGTGGAAGATGAAGGTTGAGGCTTTGGTTTTGATGAACCCAAAGTTGAACCATACTTGCTTTTCCCCTTTTGTGAGATAGCAAGTGCTTGCGTTCCCTCAATCAAACCACTCCTATTCACTCTAGATTGATCTTCTTGCAAAAGAAGAGACACAACCTCATCAAATGCATACATATTGGGATTCCCTTTTGCAACCAAATGGAGTGTAGTAGCAAAGCTTTGAAAAGATTCTGGCAATCCTTTCAACAACGTAGAGATGAGTGACGCATCTGGAATAATCTTATCTATGTTTACCAATTGCTCTTTCAAGTGCTTTATGCATGTCACATACATATCCACAGACTCATTTTCATCCATACATACATCCTCAAGTATGAAACACGTGCTTCATTATGCATGGCATACAAAGAAGCAAGAGTTTTCCATGTCTCTCTTGATGTAGAACATGACTGAATGTGTGGAACTATATGATGCTTCACAGAAAGTGCAATCAATACATGAGCTTGAGCATCTTTTCCATCCCATCTAAGCTACTCTTATGTAGGTGGAGAAGGAGAAACCATTGTACTTGAAGAAGAAGCTCCATCTATGACAGTAGATTGTCAAGTAGAAGAACCTGCAGGTCTTCAATCTACATCTGCCACTATGTTCCAAAGTTGTTATGCAACAAGAACATGCTTCATCATGTAAGACCACATTGGATAGTTGGTCCCATCAAGCTGTTACCGTTAGTGTCCATGTGAAAGGCCAAATGGCCACCGGACACTTCTTTGTATATGTTCCCTCAGGAGCTCGGCTTTCTACTCCGAGCATATCGTCGTGGAGCTCTGGAGAAGGAGAGCGCACAGTGGTGCATCGCCATTGAAAAACTTCACTGGTATCAAAGCAGTTCGAGGCAAAACCTTTGTTCCGTTTGTCTGAGCGAAGCGAGCCCCACCCCCCAGGCTTTCGACTAAGGCGGCGACCAAGGCATAGACCTTGGCATACCTTTTCATCCGAGTCACTGAAGTCACCGTTGGCGCCGTTGGTTGCGCGCGAGGGAGGACCTCAACGATCAAGGAATATAGAGGTTCCCGATACTTCCCGGGAGGTCACCCATCCCAGTATTGTTCCCCCCAGAGCTCGCTTAACCGTGGCAATCTCTTGCCACTAAGCTACACTCTTGTGGTGTTTGAAGAAGGGGAAAGACTAAGCTTGACATTACCTTGAACAAGTTTTGGTCCCTCAAAGCTTCATTTTTTGCTTTCAAAGCCTATTTCTGAAGCAATTTTGGGGTGTTTTTTGGAGCCATTTCGGAGTACTTTTGCACATAGTTCTCTTCGCACAGGTCCAAGAACATCAAGAAGAGTGTTCCTTGTACTTCTGAGACAATAAATATCCACCTTTGGGGCTGTAGTTTCAGCCACACTCGTAAAACTACAGGTTTCTCGAGGGGTTTTCAGTTTTGGTGGGAGCAGTCGCTACAAATTTATGCAGGTTTTTTAAAGCCTAAAACATCAGAGTTGACAGACACTTGCAGGTGTTATTGGCTAGTTTTTGGGCTGTGTACTCAGCCTTTTAGTGTCATTTTATTGCATATATTGAGCACATACACACCATGTACACTTCTGTGGATACCGCTTATGTACGTCCATGTGGTCATTGATATAGCGGTTACGTTCTTTGCATAAAGCCTTTTACGTTTGATAAAGAGGGTCGTGGTGAGGTTTTCTTAACTGGGAGACACCCAGATGTCGGGGTCTCTTCGGTGATGCAGGTGGAAGACTTACCCAGCCTCTCCATAGGAGATGTATGATAGTTGTTCATAGGTGCTCGATAAGCCTAGTTGGCTTCTATTGGGTAACTGATTATATGCAGTGGAGTCAGTGATTCACTATGCAGGTAGACATGTCAGTACTTGCAGTCTTATGATACTTTGACATTGGTCATATGCTAATTTTGCAGAGGATACTCTGGCAAAATTTTTCCAGATTTCTGGTTTAGTCAACTATACAGTGGTCGATTTACTCCTTGATACACTTATTTGTTGGTGTTTGGACTCTTCTAGCTCCATTATCATTCTATTCAGTTCTGTACGATCATGGCATCAGAGGTCTCAGGCACATCCGGTGGATCAAGGTCTAGTGCTAGTGTTCCGAGGAGGAGTTATAACTTGCAGGGCAAAGACCATTTTGAGATCCGAAAATTTGATGGCACAAACTTTGCTCTATGGAAGAATCAGATTAAAGATGTGCTGATTCAAAGGAGGCAATGGAAGCCAGTAAATGGGATTTCAAAGAAGCCTGCTGACATGGATGAATATGATTGGGATGAGTTAGATGAAATGGCCAGGTCTACCATTCGCTTGCACTTGGCAGATAATGTTTACTTTACAGTATTAGACTCTGAAAGTGCAGAGGAGCTTTGGAAGAAGTTATGCAATACATATGAAAAAGAGACGGCATCAAATAAAGTGTATCTGATGAGAAAATTATATGACCTTCGTATGAAGGACACAGATAGTGTTGCTGCTCATCTAAATGAGTTTGATGCTATATTCTCCCAGTTACAGGCTCAAAAAATGGATATGGATAATGAAATGAAAGCAGTATTGCTGTTATGCACCCTGCCATCATCATGGGATACGTTTTGCACAGCTATTAGCAACAGTGCACCTGGCGGTAAACTTGTCTATGATGACATATGTGGAGCACTCTTGAGTGAGGAGATTTGTAGAAAATCTATGGTTGGCACTCAGAGTGGAGATGCATATAATGTTCGTGATTCTTACCAAGGAAAGAATCAACAACGTGGCAGGAGCAAGAACAAGGAAAAGAATGGTCAACGGAATAAGAGTAGAAGTAAATCAAGGAAGAGGGATATCGAATGCCATTTTTGTCATAAGAAAGGACACATGAAGAAAGACTGTTATGCATTAAAGAATGCTAAAGGTAAAGGACAGAATGTTGATGGGCATGTTAAACAGTTACCTGCACCATCTACTTCGACTGTGAAGATTGAAGAAATTAATGCTATTTCTGATGATGTTGATGTGTTGACACTTGATAGTACTGTGCCATCTAAGGCACTTATGGCTGATTCTCTTTCCCACACCTGGCTGCTAGATTCTGGTGCTTCTTTCCATGTGACACCACATAGAGAATGGTTCTCTAATTATGCAGCAAAGTCTCTTGGTACCGTGAGACTTGGTGACTCTTACCAGTGTGATGTTGTGGGGATTGGAGATGTGGTTGTGCAGTTCATTGATGGTTCAAAATTTACTATGCATAATGTACGCCATGTACCTCAGTTATCACGCAGTTTGATGTTAGTTAGTCAACTTGATGACCTTGGTTACAAGGTGGTCTTCTATGCTCAGTCCTTTCGTATATCAAAGGGCAATATGGTTATTGCAAAAGGAAGCAAAGTTGGCTCACTTTATCCTTTATTTGTATCACAGAAAGAACACTTGTTAGCTGTTACTGAACAGCCTATGGCTTGTATTTGGCATGGTCGTTTGGGCCATATATCTCGTAGTGGAATGGAAAATCTTTCTCGTTCTGGCTACTTACCTGTGTTATCTTTCTCTGATTTTTCATTTTGTGAGCATTGTCAATATGGAAAGCAAACCAGAAATGTGCATAGAATGCACATTGACTCTTCAATTCAGCCTTTAGATCTCATTCATACAGATGTGTGTGGTCCTATGCCCACTAGGTCCTTAGGTGGTTCTCTTTACTTTGTCACTTTCATAGATGATGCTACTAGAAAAGTCTGGGTATATCCTATCAAATCAAAGGATGATGTATTCCCTACTTTCAGAAAATGGCTTGCTTCAGTTGAGACTGAAAAAGGAACTAAGCTTAAGGCTTTACGTTCAGATAATGGGGGTGAGTATACCTCACGTGAATTCAGCCTTTTCTGTCAGTCTAGAGGGATTCGTAGAGAGTTTACAGCTCCTTATACCCCAGTACAGAATGGTGTAGCTGAGAGGATGAATAGAACTATTCAAGATAGAGTAGTCTCTATGTTGCATCATGCAAACCTCTCACAAGGTTTTTGGGCAGAAGCAGTATTGACTGCAGTTCATGTGATTAACCTTTCACCTAGTACTGCCAAAGGTCTGAAAGTGGCACAAGAGTTATGGACAGGGAAACCACCATATTATGATCATCTTTGAGTTTTTGGGTGTGAAGCATATGTTCATATACCCAAGAATCTTAGACAAAAGTTGGACCATAAGTCAAAGAAATGCATTTTTCTTGGATATGGTCGAGAAGGACAATTTGGATATTGCTTATGGGATCCTGAAACACGATCAGTGATCAGAAGTAGTGATGTCATTTTTAATGAGTCGAAGATGCATAAACAGCCCATTAAGGAGGTTGAAGTGAGAAGAGTGGTGTTTGAGGATAGTAGTCCTCCGGTTAGCATGCATAAAAATGCTACACATAGGGATGTTCAAGAGAATGTCCATTCAGATCAGTCTACACATGTTCCTGTTCAGAAACCATTGAGACGTTCTGCACGTGTCTCATATCCACCTGATAGATATGCTCCAGGTTTAGATTTTGTTATGCTAACAGATGCCGGTGAGCCTTCTTGCTACAAAGAGGCTATGCAGACAGAGGATCATGTCAAGTGGGAGCGTGCCATGAAGAGTGATTTGGATTCTATTCACAAGAATGGTACTTGGGACTTAGTACCTTTGCCAAAGGGCAGAAAAGCTTTACCATGTAAATGGGTATATAAGCTGAAATTCACATCAGATAGTGCTTCTCCAAAATATAAAGCACGACTTGTTGCAAAGGGTTTTAAGCAACAACATGGTGTTGATTTTGAGGAAATCTTCTCTCCAGTGGTCAAGATGACTACTTTGCGCATGTTGCTTGGATTCGTTGCAATGGAGGACTTAGAGCTAGTCCAAATGGATGTGAAAACAGCTTTCTTGCATGGAGATCTTACAGATGAGATCTATATGGAACAACCAGAGGGTTATGTAGTTCCTGGCAAGGAAAGTCTAGTTTGTAAGCTCAAGAAGAGCTTGTATGGACTTAAACAATCTCCTAGACAATGGTACCAAAAGTTTGATGCTTTTATGAAGTCCCAAGGCTATTCTCGGAGCAATGAGGATCATTGTCTCTACAAAAAGAGATGTTCTGATGGTAGCTTGATATGCTTGATACTTTACGTTGATGATATGTTGATTGCTGGGAAGTCTTCTTATGATTTGTCACTTCTCAAAAAGAAGTTGAGTCAGACATTTGATATGAAGGATTTGGGGGATGCCAAACATATTCTTGGCATGCGCATTACTCGTGATAGGAGTAAAAGATGCATATACTTGTCTCAAAGTGAGTACATATCCAAAGTACTTCACCGATTCAATATGCAGGGTGGAAAGGCATTGAGTACACCTTTACCCACATATGTGAAATTGAGCAAGGATGAGTGCCCCAAATCAGATGAGGAAAAGGAATTCATGACCAAAATTCCCTATCAGTCTGCTGTTGGTAGTCTCATGTATGCTATGGTAGCTACGAGACTAGACATTGCATTTGCAGTGGGAGTTGTGAGCAGATATATGTCTAATCCTGGCAAGAAACATTGGGAAGCGGTCAAAATGACTTTGAGATATCTGAGTGGCACTAAGGACAAGTGTCTATGCTTAGGTAGAGGGAAAGCATCCATTATTACACAGATTCTGACTATGCTGGTTGTGTAGACAATCGTAAGTCTACATCAGGGTATATTTTTCATTTTGCTGGAGGTGCTATCTCTTGGAGATCTCGTCTTCAAGAATGTACAGCTGTTTCCACCACAGAAGCAGAGTATGTTGCAGCAAGTGAGGCATGTAAGGAAGCATTGTGGCTTTCTCGTCTTGCTTGTGATATGGGTTTACCTCAGCATGTACCTCACTTGCTCAGTGATAGTCAGAGTGCCATTGCTTTGGCTAAGAATCCGGTCTATCATGCAAAGACCAAGCACATTGAGGTGAGGTAACACTTCATTAGAGATTGCTTAGCCACTGACAGCATTATTCTTGAGAAGGTTCACACTCCAGATAATGATGCAGATGCTTTGACTAAAGCTCTACCACAGGATAGCTTTCGACACTGTTGTCACTTGATGGGGGTTACTTGATTCTTGATCTTACGTAGTCACTTGTATACTATGTAACATGCCCATCAAGTGGGAGATATAGTTTGTATACTTACACTCAGGTATTCTTTATCATTCATTAATTTTTCTCCCATAGTTACTCTGGCCATATTGACCTTTAGTGGGAGATTGTTACCGTTAGTGTCCATGTGAAAGGCCAAATGGCCACCGGACACTTCTTTGTATATGTTCTTTAATAAAACATATAGTGGCCTGGTCAGTCACAGATTGTAAGTTCGACCGCATTTGTAAGACCTAAGAAGTCTGTCTTTGTGCTTCCTGTGTATTGTGTTTTCTGCGTATTCTACAGCCTCTGTGCGGAGTACTGTGTGCGACCTCAGGAGCTCGGCTTTCTACTCCGAGCATATCGTCGTGGAGCTCTGGAGAAGGAGAGCGCACTGTGGTGCATCGCCATTGAAACACTTCACAAGCTTATCTTTAGCTTAAAGCATGCCAAACAAGTCTATGCTGCCCTCCATTTCACTAAAGAACAAGAATGTGACAAAATCTTTACTTCGACGAAAGCTAAAACGAATGCTAAAATTTTGGCTCACAAACCATTACTCAGATGTCGATTCTGACTGCACGAATGTCTTTGAAATGGGGGTAAAACCCTAGTGCAATTCATGGAAATGTTTCTTGGCTGCTGAAATTCATTGTTCTATGTTTCGAAGTCGATTTGCATTATTAAAAGTGTGCGTGCCGCGATGCGAAAAACCAAAACTTGAGAAGGAGCTTAGCCTACTCTGATACCACTATTGGGTGTGTGTAGAAGTGCAAGAAACACACAAGAAGCACACACAAGGAGCACAAACGTAGCAAGACACACCGAGAAGATGGATGGCTAGAATAGCTATCTCTATTGACGATGAATTGAACTAAAGTAAGAGCTGAATAATATCCCTAAGTACAAAGTACCACCACATATGAGTGAATCATGTATGTGGTAACATGGGAAAAAACCTCTAGCTAGCACTAGAGTAAAAAGTGCCCATGTATAGGGAAAAGGTTCACGTCAAAGCTACTCGAGGAACACATAAGTGTAACATGAGTGTATCAGACACATCTTGTGAAATAAGTGTTCGTTGAAATGTGCATTCAAGTAAAGGATGAGTTGGAATTATAGGAAATAACATATCTCGACTTACAATAATTTTGACTTTCAATGGATGTTATAAGCAATGACCTTTACTCTCACTACTATATTCAACAAATATACATTTATTTTCCTTGAATCAAGTTTTTGCAATGTTGTTTTGATGACACAAGAGCATGTGCCAAACAATTAAATATGTGCATATGATTAACCATTGGCTTCCACCCATTCAAAGCCTCATAAGGTGTAAATGACTCTCAATGTTTTTGTAGCACAAGGATTCAATACATAGTTTGGACACATGATGTTGCTCTAGCACAATGGTGAGAACCACGTTAAGAAGCTTCACCTCCTTAATGTCAATCCGTGGGAGAGGTAGGAGTGATATGAAGATCGTGAACGTGAGATGATGTGAGAGTGAAGGTGAGAAGCACAAAGATGCACACACACATACACACACACAATGAAGAGACAAGCAAGACACAATGGAAGGTGGGAAGTTAGCTCTATTACTCAAGAATACTCTTACAAGCTCAAACTAGCTCTAAGCTCACACTAGCCAAAATGAACCGACCTCAAAAATGAGCTCTCTAGCTCTTTTTATAGTTTCTAGACTAGTTTTGACCGGTTTCACATCTAGTGACCGGCCTAGTTAAAAAATAGGTCCTAGAGGCTATTTGGAAGGGTAAACGATGTCTAAAAATAACGAAAATTGGTACGCGCATTCTACCTAAGCTCCTCAAGCTCGAGGACTCCTCGGCTTGCACAAAATGGAGCTATGAATTACAAAATGGGGTTTTGTCTATATTACATATGTTACAAGAGTGATGAAAATCACTGTTGGATGTTTGAAGAAATAATAAGAAACATATTTGTTTGAAAAAATGATCCGACTGGCTCCCTGCTCCGTCTTTACATGCTTCCATGTCGTCTGTGCCTCTGACTGTGCCTCTGACTACTTCCAACACCCCCCTCCCTCTCGCTTCTGTCGTCCTCGACAGAACCTTGTTGTGCGGTCTGCCGGATGTAGTTTTGTAGGAGGTCGTGAGCGAGGGTGTGCTCAGATACTCGAATGCCTCGGGCCAGATCAGCCTCGAGTTTCTCCCAGTCGATCGGTTGCGGTTCGTTGGGTGGCGGGAGTTGATAATGCGTGGAATAAACCATTCGCTCACAGGCAAAAAGTTGCAGTAAATGTGTGGGCCTGCTGATGAATACCTCGGAATGGTATTCCCAAAACCCGGTGGTGAACATCTCTTCGAATGTTTGCTTGTAGCATGCCGGGAGGTATTTTATCCTACAGTGCCAGGCATAACACACCGGGAGCGATGGCGTTGTGCTCATATCATATACTAGATCAAAATTACCATGCTCAAATCCCGGGGTGTTTACATGCGGTGCCTTGACGCGTCGGAAGACTTTAAATATCATTTGCATCATGTCAAAAATTTTGACAGTCATGTGCGCTGCAATATCATCCATATGCTTCAGGCGAGGGAGCCAGTGACGGATTGTGGCCATCATGTAGCCAACAGTGGGCAACTCGGTAGGTGGCTTGAAGTAGGGGTAATTCAACCAATCCTGACACTGCCTATTGTTTTGTACCTTGATAGCGAATGCAGTCCAGGAGCGGCGTCGTGGTACTGGTCCCCAGCAAGGATTATACTTTAAATGTAAGGGCGCTTTCACCCATGTGCTCATCATTTCTGGGTACTCCTGTAAAAGACGTGTACGCCAATCTGGTTGATAAATAGTGCCTTGTTGCGCATCCAGTGGCAGGTCTTCAGGCTCGAACTGGGTTGCATGTGATGGCTTCTTGCCAGTTCGCTTTTCTATGGCCAGCTGGTATTCGGCCATTAGCATGAAGTAAGGTTTGTATTGAAGCTCATGCCCTGATATGTACCTGCGTGGGGCCAATTGAGCAAAGTAGGGAGATTGCAAAATTCGTTCTTCGATCATGGCCATAGCATGTAGCTGGGCTCCGACTCTAGCTGAGTGCGTTGTTCCAATCTCCTCCACAGTCTTCATCCATGCGGGGGTCGGAAGTTCATAGGTCATCTGGCCTTCGGCCGTGACTTGTCCGCCTGGGATGGGTATTGGCTCGTATGCTTCTTCAAACGTTTCCTCCACCGGAATGGTTATGTTCTCGTTGTCCGCTGGGATCTCCGGTGGGGAATCAGGCCGTGGTGGTGCTTCGTATACATCTATATGTGATTGGAGAGTGGTTACCTGGGCCCGTAGTGCGTTTAGTTCCTCTATGAGTTCAGGAGAGGGGTCCACAGGTTCTGGTACTTCTGGTGCCACTGGTAGTTGTTGTGGTGCCGGTTCTCTGAGCTGTAGTAACTTGTGAGCTTCTTTTAGCTTCTGATGTTCTTCGTGCATTCGATCATAGTCCTCTAGCAGTCGAACGTGGTCATCTAGTAACATCCGCATCGATTCAGATGGGATTGCCTTGAATCTGCTCGGACTTAATGGTTGTTCAGGATGATCCAATGCCGCTTCCAAATTTTCTCTATTCTGCGCTTGGAGTCTCACGTTCTCCTCCTGGGCTGCGGCTAGGTGCCTCCTGAGTAGGCCCATATTTCTGGTCAGTGTCGCGTTCCTAATTGTTTGGGCTCGAAGCAGGTTGTCCAGATCAGCAGTGGCTTCTTTTGTCTTCTCTTCACATTCTAGCTCTAGCTTATGATATGCCTCTCTTAGTTCTTGGTGTCGCGTATTTAACGAGGCATTCTCGATTGATAATGAATTGAGCTGCGACTGTAATTCATTTGTCGTCCTCTGCAGCTATTGATAGTTGATGCCAAGAGATGCAAACTCATCTCGTACTTGTGTCATGCATGTGAACATTTGTTGAAGTGCAGTGTCTATGGTGGGAGATAATAGTAATGAAGTGTTAAGTGAGGATGCAGTGGAAGTAGATGCAACGGGAATGGGGAATGGGGTTGGGAAGGTGGATGCAGTGGTGATCGTGGAAAATTGTGACGTACCTAAATATGATGGTGCTGTGAGTGGAGTGGGTGCTGGTGCGGTGGGTGGTGATATGTCCATGTCATTGGACGTGTCAAGTGCGATGACTGTGAAAAGTGGTGTGTATGTGGGTGGTTGTGCAGGTGTGAAGACGGGATTTACAAATGTAGAGTAATTTACAGGGGGGGTGGCTGGAGTAGCTTGGTGAAAAGGGGATAGAGGGGTTATGGTGGGTTGGGGAGGTGAAACTGGTGAGAAGGTTAGTGGGGTTAGAAAGGTGAAAGGGTGTCTTAAAGGTGGGGGAAAAGCTGGGAAGGATGAAGGGGTGAAGGGGTTAACATGTAGACGCGGAGGGTTGGGTGTGGGCATGGTGGCATGAATGGGCAGGGCAAAGGGTGTGGTTATGTTGCCATGGACTGGTGTGGATATGGGAGGAGCAGGTGGGCGTGTTGGGGATACAGGATGGGTTGGTGAAACATGAGGTGAGAGAGGAGTAGAAGGTGTGGATGTTATTTCAAGGATAGTGGTAGTATGTACAGCGGTAGTACGTGGCGGGGAGTCGACTAGGATGGCTTCTTCGGTGAAGGATCTTTCCGGCCGTAGGCGTGCATCTTGTGCCTGGTGGAATGATTGAGCACCTACCGGAACTCGAATATATTCACCGGGCTTCGATAGCAGTCGAACTCTCTGAGGGTCGTATTGGGGGAGTGGCTTCCTTTGTAAATACCTCAGTGCTTCGACCGGGCCGATGGATTGGACCAGTTCTCTGAACCCTCTGATGTAGACTTCTTCAAATCCTCCGGAGACTAGTTCTTGTTCGATTAGGGCCTGGCTCTCTTCTTCAGTCAATTTCTTCCGTGCCCAGACTTTCTCCATCGTACGATATAATTTCTTGATTGCCAGCGTGTAAGCTGCTGCTTCGAAAGTCTCCTCTTTGTGCGTGCTGGTGTCACCGTGCGCATCGGTTTGTTGGCCTTGGCCGTCTGTCTGTCCTTGTTCTTGGGAATCATGCGTGCCCTGGCTGGCTTCATCGTCACCTTCTTCGTCATCTGTGGTTGTTCGTTCATCATCAGAGCTAGACACAACTTGTCCCTGTGGCAGATCCCGCGGTGTGGTAGGGTAACTGGGGCGTTCATATTCTTGGGAGAACATCTGTGCCTCTGAAAACTGGAACTCATTTGAGAATGCATCCGGCATCTCAAAATCGAATGTTTTGTTTATTGGTTCTGCCTCCATGTGTGGTATTGGGAAAGAAAAGGCTTCCGCACCAATAGTGGTGGGCGCTTCTGCTGTCGTGGTGGTGGGTTCTGTGGTTGCAGCTGCCTGAGGTGCAGCGGTACTAGTAGTGCCCTCCGTGACCACTGGTCTAGACAACCTTATGCGAATAGGTTGCACTGTGGGAGCGGCTTCTGTCGGTGATCGCTCTGGAGAGGGTTGTGGTGATGGTGACTCTGGCACTTGAAGGCAAGGAATGGTGCCTCTCATGCGCTTACCTGCCCGTGTTCTACTGGGCTTCCTGGCTTTCTTCGTCGTTCCTTTGAATGCTTTCAGCTCTTCTCCTGTTAATGCACGTTCAATTGGCAAGTCATAAGCCAAGCACATATAAACAATTCTTATCAGCGCACAACATCCATTAAGTACTTTCTTGCGTTCCCATCTGTGTTGTGCCAAATACATTTGATCAATGATCCAGCTCGCCAGATCAACAGTCTGAGGTCCGGTACACGCTAAGTACAATCCAAACCATATTCTTTTGTGTGGCATGGTAAATCTGTCCTGAGCGGGGAATGCAAAATGTTGCATGCATATCCGTAGCGGTTTTGACAGCTCAGGTGTAATTGCTGAGATCTCCTCCCACTTAGTGACATCCCCACGTTTCATAGGGTCTGGAATTAATCTCTCTCGATCTGTGGGTGTGTGGGTGCCATGAATTTTGATGGCCGCTCTGATTAAATCCTTTGAGAGGTAAAACCTTTTGTAGGGTGGATCATCCACTAAAGAGGGCAAAATAAAAGTTCCGGGGATATCCTTATTCTCTGAGGCCAGCAAAGTAGTGATTAAATAATAACACCTGTAAAAGTCAGGTTTGGGCAGAGGATCACTGAAATACTCCGTGAAGCCTGCTCTGGCCCAAACGTGAGTTAAATCCTGGGTGTTCTGTAGGGCTTCGAACTCTCTGGAGAAGAATTGGTATTTTCCCCATGTGCGGTCATCAAACGTCAAATTGGATTCAAATATAAAATCCGCGTCCGCTAAGGGTCCTGCAAGTCCCTGAAACCAGTGAGAGTTATGGTGTATCTTTTCTGTGTAGCCCATAGGTGGGTTATCTATCGGCATGGGCCCTGGAAATCCTTGGAATTCTGGCGGTGGAGCAGTCGGGTGGGATTCTGCTCGTAACACGTTGAGGGGCACTGCAGCTACACTGGGGCCTGCTCCTGATGGTCCTTCGTCGGTTTGCATGATGACTGATGCGTTAATGAGAAAGATCTGCTACAAAAGATTAACACATTAGCATGGAAATTAATTATGATCCCATTAAAGTGAGACCGCAATCCCTTTCCATAACTGATGCGTAACCCGTGTAGCCAAGTGCTGTGATGTGATGGATGCAATGTTTCTTGCAGCACTAGTGCAGGTCTCTAGACACCTACACGTTTCAGATGATGCATACGTTCCTTGATGAGATGAGATTATGAGTGATGTGTTATGATGGTGGGTGAATTTATACAAGGTTTAAAGGTTAGTGATTTATTACAAGGTTGTATGTTAGTCGGGGAGTAGTTAGTCAATGGGTTAGGGGAAGACGGTTGGACACGCTTCGGTATCCATTTCCTAAGAGTCCTTGAGTGGGTGGTGGGTTTCTGCTGAGGGGTCAAAGGTAGTATCGGGTGTGGTGGTGTTGAGGGATGGAAAGATTTGTGAGGGGTATGTATTACATGGCTTAAGGGTTGAGCTATGATACATGGTTTGGGTACCCAAATCTGCGTGGGTGTGGGTCTATGGGTAAGGTATTTCTTGGCGATCCAAATTTGTCGAATGCTCGGACCTGTAGAAGAAGGTCGAGGGGATGGTGGATACTGATTCTGTTTCTGTCTTGCCTTTTTCTTGTCGATCTCTGCTTGGTTGGAGTTCTTCGGTGCTTTTTGTCCTTTTGGCACCCATATTTGTCTGGTGCCGCTTCCTTTGGGTGGCCTAAACTGCTTCTCTTGTTGTGTCTTCTGATACTGCCGTCGGTCTGGGTTCCTTCGTCGTGGTTGACTCTGTTGTTGTTGAGGTTGAGAGGTCGGATGGACACTCTGCTTTGGAAAAGAAGGGAGATCCAACACTTGCGTGACCTGCCCATTAGGAAGTGATGCATTCTTTAACTTTAATCTAGGCCAGTCCGCAACAAGTTTGGAAGGATGAGCACCGCAGGGTGTCGTGCTCATTTGGCCGCTGATGCAACCCACCTGACCGCTGATTGTGTCCATCTGCCCTAGCGGATGGGTAGCTGCCTCTTCTAGTTTGCAGGAAGTCCCAGGGAAGATCTCCTATCGTCCTTCTGATTGACAATTGTCCATAGCCAAGCCCGAGTGGGTTGGTGTAGACGTAACGCGACTGGTCTGGTTAAAGATCTTCCGGTCTTCCGTCGCATGCGTTTCATAGGGTCTAGGGTTACAACCGTCAAGCGGAATACCGTTAGGGAAGTCAAGCGGTATCACTCGCTTCTGTTCTAAGGTTCCAATCTGTAAAGAGCCTTGTCTAAGATTTAGGTCCACTGAGTGATCGTATAGCCAATCTTGGCCAAGGATTAGGGGTTCTATCAGGTCGTCATCATGGCACACTAGTACCTTCGCTGTCATGGTCATATCCTTAATGAGGATAGGAAGGTCCACCTCACCCATGCAAGGGGTTTCCATGCCTCCTAGGCCTATGAGGTATGCTTCAATTGGCCGCATTTCTATTCCTGAATCCTTATAGTGGGACCATCTAATCGCACTAGTCGGAGCACCTGAGTCAATTAAAGCCCTGAGTTCTTGGCAAGGGTTGCCGTGCTCTAGCCTAACTGTAATGAATGGTCTCCTGTCCACTATGCTAGGATGAGTGGTTGACTTTACTTGACACATGGTGTTGCTCTAGCACAATGGTGAGAACCACGTTAAGAAGCTTCACCTCCTTAATGTCAATCCGAGGGAGAGGTAGGAGTGATATGAAGATCGTGAACGTGAGATGATGTGAGAGTGAAGGTGAGAAGCACAAAGATGCACACACACATACACACACACAATGAAGAGACAAGCAAGACACAATGGAAGGTGGGAAATTAGCTCTATTACTCAAGAATACTCTTACAAGCTCAAAAGAACTCTAATCTCAAACAAGCTACAATGAACCAACCTCAAAAATGAGCTCTCTAGCTCTTTTTATAGTTTCTAGACTAGTTTTGACCGGTTTCACATCTAGTGACCGGCCTAGTTAAAAAATAGGTCCTAGATGCTATTTGGAAGGGTAAACGATGTCTAAAAATAACGAAAATTGGTACGAGCATTCTACCTAAGCTCCTCAAGCTCGAGGATTCCTCGGCTTGCACAAAATGGAGCTATGGATTACAAAATGGGGTTTTCTATGATACATATGTTACAATTAGTGATAACAATCACTGTTGAATGTTTGGAGAATTAATAAGAAATATATTTGTTTGAAAAATTGATCCGCCTGGCTCCCTGCTCCTTCTTTACATGCTTCCGTGGCGTCTGTGCCTCTGGCTGCTTCCAACACCCCCCTCCCTCTCGCTTCTGTCGTCCCTGACAGAACCTTGTTGTGAGGTCTGCCGGATGTAGTTCTGTAGGAGGTCCTGAGCGAGGGTGTGCTCTGATATACGAATGCCTCGGGCTAGATCAGCCTCGAGTTTCTCCCAGTCGATAGGTTGTGGCTCGTCTGGTGGTGGGAGCTGATAATGTGTGGAGTACACCATTCGTTCACAGGCGAATAATTGCAATAAGTGTGTGGGCCTGCTTATAAATACCTCTGAATGGTACTCCCAAAAGCCGGTGGTGAACATTTCTTCGAATGTCTGCTTGTAACATGCCGGCAGATATTTGATCCTGCAGTGCCAGGCGTAACACACCCGTAGCGATGGCGTTGTGCTCATATCATAGACTAAATCAAAGTTGCCATGCTCGAAGCCCGGGGTGTTTACATGGGGAGCCTTGATGCGTCGGAAGACCTTAAAGACCATCTGCATCATGTCAAAGATTTTGACAGTCATGTGCGCGGCAATATCATCCATATGCTTTAACCTAGGGAGCCAGTGGCGGATCGTCGCCATCATGTAGCCTACTGTGGGTAACTCGATTGGTGGCCTGAAATAGGGGTAGTTCAGCCAGTCTTGGCACTGCTTATTGTTCTGTAGCTTAATAGCGAAGGCAGTCCAAGAGCGGCATCGTGGGACTGGTCCCCAGCATGGGTTAAATTTTAAATGCAGCGGCGCTTTTACCCATGTGCTCATCATCTCGGGATAGTTTTGCAATAAACCTCTGCGCCAGTCTGGTTGAAGGATTTCACCTCGCTGCGCCCTTGGTGGCAAGTCCTCTGGCTCGAATTGAGTGGCATGCGTTGGTTTCATACCTGTTTCTTTCTCTATGGTTAACTGGTATTCGGCCATTAACATGAAGTACGGTTTATATTGGAGCTCATGCCCAGATATGTATCGTCGCGGGGCCAATTGAGCAAAGAATGGTGACTGTAAAATTTTCTCTTCAATTATGGCCATGGCATGTAGCTGTGCCTCTACTCTGGCCGAGTGTGTCGTTCCGAGTTCTTCAACTGTCTTCATCCATGCGGGGGTAGGTAATTCATAGGTCATCTGGCCTTCGGCCGTGACACGTCCGCCTGGGATGGGTATCGGTTCATATGCCTCTTCGAATGTCTCCTCCACCGGGATAGTGACGGTTTCTTCCTCAGCTGGTAGCTCAGGTGGGGAGTCTGGCCTTGGTGGTGCTTCATAGACGGCAATTCTAGATTCAAGATTTGTTACCTGGGCCCGGAGTGCGTTGAGTTCCTCTAAAATTTCAGGGGCAGGGTCCGCAGGTGCTGGTAATTCTGCTGCTGCGTGTACTTGTTGTGTTGTCGGTTCTCTGAGCTGTAGCAGTTTGTGATCTTCCTTTAACTTTTGGTGCTCTTCGTTCATACGATCATAGTCCTCGAGCAATCGCACGTGATCGTCTAGTAACATCCTCATCGATTCGGATGGGATAGCTTTGAATTTGCTCGGACTTAGTGGTTGTTCAGGGTGGTCCAATGCCGCTTCCAAGTTCTCTCTGTTCTGCTCTTGGAGTCTCTGGTTCTCCTCTTTTGCTGCGGCTAAGTGTCTTCTTAGTAAGCCCATATTTCTAGTGAGCGTTGCATTGCGGACGGTCTGGGCTCGAAGTAGGTTGTCCAAATCCGCGGTGGCCTCTTTTGTTTTCTCTTCACTTTCTAGTTCTAATTTGTGATAGGCCTCTCGTAAATCTTGGTATCGGCTGTTCAGTGAGGCATTCTCTATTGATAGTGAATTAAGCTGCGACTGTAATTCATTCGTCGTTTTCTGCAGCTGTTGATAGTTGGTGCCGAGTGATGCAAACTCATCGCGGACTTGCGTCATGCATGTGAACATGTGTTGAAATGCGGTGTCTATGGTGGGCGATAGTAGTAGTGGAGTGCTAAATGAGGATGCAGTGGGAGTAGATGCAGTGGGAATGGGAAATGGGGTTGGGACAGTGGATGCAGAGGTGATTGTGGAAAATTGTGACGTGCCTAAATATGAGGGTGTTGTGAGTGGAGTGGGTGGTGGTGAGGTGGATGGTGATATGTCCATACCATTGGACGTGTTTAGTGTTGTGACTGTGAAAAGTGGTGTGATTGTGGGTGGTTGTGTAGGTGTGAATACGGGATTTACAAATGTAGTGTAGTTTACAGGGGGAATGGTTGGAGCAGCTTGGTGAAACGGGGAAATAGGGGTTACGGTAGGTTGGGGAGGTGAGACTGGTGAGAAGGTTAGTGGGGTTAGAAAGGGGAATGGGGTTCTTAGAGGTGGGGGAAATGCGGGGAAAGATGAAGGGGTGAAGGGGTTAACATGTAGATACGAAGGGCTGGGTGTGGGCATGGTGGTCTGAATGGGTAAGGTGAAGGGTGTGGCTATGTTGCCTTGTACTGGTGTGGATGTGGGGGAAGTAGGTGGTTGTGCGGGGGATACAGGGTGGGTTGGTGAAAGATGAGGTGAGAGAGGAGTAGAAGGGGTGGATGTTATTTCGAAGATAGTGGTGGTATGTACAACAGTGGTACGTGGTGGGGAATCTACAAGGATGGGTTCTGCGGTCAATGAACTTTTGGGGGCGAGGCGTGCCTCCCTGGCTTGTGCTGAAGACTGAGCTCCTGTTGGTACGCGAATATACTCTCCGGGCTTTGAAAGTAGTCGCACTCGGCGGGGGTCAAACTGTGGTAGTTGCTTTCTTTGTAAAAACCTGAGTGCTTCATGGGAGCCTACTGATTTGACTAACTCTCTGAACCCTCTGATGTATGCGTCTTCGAATCCTCCGGAGATGAGTTCCTGTTCAATTAATGCCTGGTTCTCCTCTTCAGTTAACTTCTTCCGGGCCCAGACTTTCTCCATCGTTCGATATAATTTCTTTATGGCCAGCGTGTATGCTGCGGCTTCGAAAGTCTCATCTTCATATGTGCTGGTGTCGCCGTGTGTGTCGGTTTGTTGGCCTTGGCCCTCTGTCTGTCCGTCATGTGAGCCCTGGCTGGCTTCATCGTCGCCTTCATCGTTGTCTGTTTCGGTTCTTTCTTCTTCAGAGCTCGACACAGCTTGTCCCTGTGGCAGATCTCGCGGCGTGGTAGGGTAGCTGGGGCGTTCATATTCCTGGGAGAACAGTTGTGCTTCTGAATACTGGAATTCGTTTGAGAATGCATCAGGCATCTCAAAGTCAAAGGTCATGTTTATTGGGTCGGCCTCCATATGTGGTATCGGGAAAGAAAACGCTTCCGCACCAATAGTGGTGGGAGCTTCTGCTGTTGTGGTGGTGGGTTCTGTGGTGGCAGCTGCCTGAGGTGCAGCGGTACTAGTGGTGGCCTCCGGAACCACTGGTCTGGACAACCTTATGCGAATGGGTTGTACTGTGGGAGCCGCTTCTGTCTGTGGTCGCTCGGGAGAGGGTTGTGGTGATGGCGACTCTGGCACTTGAAGGCAAGGGATGGTGCCTCGCATGCGCTTACCTGCCCGTGTCCTACTGGGCTTCCTGGCTTTCTTCGTTGTTCCTTTGAATGCCTTCAGTTCTTCTCCTGTTAGTGCACGCTCAATTGGCAAGTCATAAGCCAAGCACATATACACAATTCTTGTGAGTGCACAACATCCATTAAGCACTTTTTTACGCTCCCATCTGTGCTGTGCCAGATACATTTGATCTATGATCCAGCTTGCCAGATCAACAGTTTGAGGTCCCGTGCATGCCAAATACAATCCGAACCAGATTCGTTTATGGGGCATGGTAAATCTGTCCTGAGCTGGAAATGCGAAATGTTGCATGCATATCCTTAGTGGCTTTGACAGCTCAGTTGTAATTGCCGAAATCTCCTCCCACTTCGTGACATCTCCCCGTTTCATCGGTTCTGGAATTAATCTCTCTCGATCTGTGGGAGTGTGGGTGCCATGAATTTTGATGGCCGCTCTGATTAAATCCTTGGATAGGTAAAACCTTTTGTAAGGTGGATCATCCACTAGAGTAGGCAATATGAAGGTTCCTGGGATGTCCTTATTCTCTGATGCCAGTAAGGTAGTGATTAAGTAATAGCACCTGTAAAAATCCGGTTTGGGCAGGGGATCGCTGAAATACTCTGTGAAGCCTGCTCTGGCCCAAACGTGAGTTAAATCTTGGGTGCTCTGTAGGGCTTCGAACTCTCTGGAGAAAAACTGGTATTTTCCCCACGTGCGGTCATCAAATGTCAAAGAGGATTCAAATATAAAGTCCGTGTCCGCAAGGGGTCCTGCCAGGCCCTGAAACCAATGAGAATTCCTGTGTATCTTTTCGGTGTAGCCCATGGGTGGGTTGTCGATAGGCATGGGCCCTGGAAATCCCTGAAATTCCGGCGGTGGAGCAGTCGGGTGGGATTCTGCTCGCAGCACGTTGAGTGGTACTGCCGCTACACTGGGGCCTGCTCCTGATGTTCCTTCGTCGGTTTGCATGGTGACGGATGCGCTAATGAGAAAGATCTGCTACAAAAGATTAACACATTAGCATGGAAATTAATTATGATCCCATTAAAGTGAGACCGCAATCCCTTTCCATAACTGATGCGTAACCCGTGTAGCCACGTGCTGTGATGTGATGGATGCAATGTTTTTTGCAGCACTAGTGCAGGTCTCTAGACACCTATACGTTTCAGATCATGCATACATTTCTTGATGAGATGAGATTACGAGTGATGTGTGATGATGGTGGGTGAATTTATACAAGGTTTAAAGGTTAGTGATTTAGTACAAGGTTGTATGTTAGTCGGGGGGGGTAGTTTTATCAGACATGGGGTTAGGGGGAGACGGTTGGACACGTTTCGGTATCCATTTCCTAAGGATCTTGGATTGGGTGGTGGATTTCTGCTGAGGGGTCAAAGGTAGTACCGCGTGTGGTGGTGTTGAGGGATGAAATGAGTTGTGGGGTTTATATATTACATGGCTTATGGGTTGAGCTATGATACATAGTTTGGGCACCCAAATCTGCGTGGGCGTGGGTCTATGGGTAAGGTACTTCTTGGCGATCCACATTTGTCGAATGCTCGGACCTGTAGAAGAAGGTCGAGGGGATGGTGGATATCGATTCTGTTTCTGTACTGTCTTTTTTTTGTCGATTTCTGCTTGGCTGGAGTTCTTTGGTGCTTTTTGTCCTTTTGGCACCCATATTTGTCTGGTGCCGCTTCCTTTGGGTGGCCTGAACTGCCTTCCTTGTTGTTTCGTCCGATACTGCAGTCGGTCTGGGTTCCTTCGTCGTGATTGACTCAGTTGTTGCTGGGGTTGAGAGGTCGGATGGACACTCTGCTTTGGAAAAGAAGGGAGATCCAACACTTGCGTGACCTGCCCATTAGGAAGTGATGCCTTATTTAACTTTAATCTAGGCCATTCTGCAACAAGTTTGGAAGGATGAGCACCGCAGGGTGTCGTGCTCATTTGGCCGCTGATGCAACCCACCTGACCTCTGATTGTGCCCTTCTGCCCTTGCGGTTGGGTAACTGTCTCTTCTAGTTTGCAGGAAGTCCCAGGGAAGATGTCCTGTCGTCCTTCTGACTGACAACTGTCTATAGCCAAGCCCGAGTGGGTTGGTGTAGACGTAACGTGACTGGTCTGCCCAAAAATCTTCTTGTCTTCCGTCGCATGCGTTTCATAGGGTCTAGGGTCACAACCGTCAAGCGGAATGCCGTTAGGGAAGTCAAGCGGTATCACTCGCTTCTGTTCTAAGGTTCCAATCTGTAAGGAGCCTTGTCTAAGATTTAGGTCCACTGAGTGATCGTATAGCCAATCTTGGCCAAGGATTAGGGGTTCTATCAGGTCGTCATCATGGCACACTAGTAGCTTCGCTGTCATCGTCAAATCCTTAATGAGGATAGGAAGGTCCACCTCACCCATGCAAGGGGTTTCCATACCTCCTAGGCCTATGAGGTATGCCTCAATTGGCCGCATTTCCATTCCTGAATCCTTATAGTGGGACCATCTAATCGCACTAGTCGCAGCACCTGAGTCAATTAAAGCCCTGAGTTCTTGGCAAGGGTTGCCGTGCTCTAGCCTAACTGTAATGAATGGTCTCCTGTCCACTATGCTAGGATGAGTGGTTGACTTTACTTGACACATGGCCATGGGATATCTGGGTGGTGTTTCCAGATGGTTATAATGTTCTCTCCCTAGTCCTTGTCTTCTTAGCTTCATGCGCTTAATGCGTTCTATGGCTTCTGCCTGAGCTTCCGCTCGTATTCTATTTTCTTCCTCCTTACGCTTCTTTGCCAATGTGAGTCGTCTAAGCATATCCTCCGTAAGAGGTTCTTGATATAACCTGACTCTACAGCCACTAATGTAATTAGGCATTATATCTCCTTCTAAGGTGGCTAACTGTACTGCTCCACTTGTCGAGAGTCTGTTAATGATCATAGGTCCATAACCTCGCTTTTCTAACTTCCGTGCGTGCTGTTTCAGCGTATATACTAGAACTAAATCTCCTTCTTTTAGGCCTTTATCTTTCACATGTGCATCAAAATATGCTTTCTGTCGCTTCTTTGCTGCGTATATTCCTGCTGCTGCCCTCAGCCTTGTTTCTCCTAATCGTTCCAAGTCCACTATTCTTGCTGATAATTCATGGCCGGTCCACTGATGTTCTTGTGCAACCTTAAGTGTCGGTATCAAGAAGTCCAAAGGAAGCACTGCATTCTGACCAAAAACCATCTGAAAGGGAGTTGCATTGAGTACGGTCTTGTAGGCCACTCGATATGCCCAAACAGCGTGGTGTAACTGTTTGTCCCAATCTGAACGTTTATTGTTCACGAGTTTCGTCAGTACGGTACAAAGTATCTTGTTAGTGCTTTCAGCCTGACCGTTGGCCTGAGGATGATATGGTGCAGATTTCTTGTGAATCACCATAAAATCCTGTAACAAATATTCAATGACTTGGTTTAGAAAGTGAGTGCCTCGATCGCTCACTAACTCTATAGGCAATCCATATCTTGTAAAGACATTTTCAAATAAGAATTTTGCAGTCGTGTGAGCATCATTCTTTTTTGTGGCTTTTGCCTCTACCCATTTCGTAAGATAATCTGTGGCAACAATAATGTATTCCGCATGTGTACCTTTTGCAGGGGGGTTAATGGGTCCTACAAAGTCTATACCCCACTTAGAAAATGCACGTCCGCCCATCATGGGTTTCAATGGCATTTCATCTCTGCGAGTAGGAAACTGAGTTCTTTGGCACACGTCACATCTCTTTACATAGGTATGTGCATCCATGTGAAGAGTGGGCCACCATAATCCTGCAAAGAGGATGGCCTTGATTATCCGATCGGGTCCAAAATGACCTCCTGCAACACCTTGGTGTGCAGTCTCTAGTATTCTCAGATAATCGCTCTCATGAACACATTGTCTTAGATATCCATCTCGTCCTCTTTTGTATAAATTATCGCCAATGAGTGAATAGTCTTGAGCTTCCTGCTCTAGACTGCGTTGTCGAGCTAAGGTCATTCCTTGAGGGAGTGTGTTCGTCCTCAAGTATGTCACTAATGGTTCACTCCAGTCTGGTGTGAGAGACACGTGATACAATGTAGCATGCTCTACTGGTGGTCTTTCACAACAAACATGGCATTCCTTACACAACTTGTAGACATCTGCTTCCATCGTAGGCCAATATACTCCTAATCTATGCAGAGTCTGTAATGTTCGATGTTTTGAATGATGTTGCTTTAGTGCACCTATGTGTGCTAATTGCAACCAATTCGCATGCTCTGATTCATCTACACAACAAGCAAGAATCTTTTGATTATCCTGTTTATATATGCTTCCTGCCATTATTTGATATTTCTGAGACTTGGTAATCTCTCCTTCTTTGATCTTTATCCTAGGATTCTTGGGTCCATAGGTGAGAATGGGGACTATAGGCTTTGCCCATTCTGGTGCTATCTCAAGGTTAAATAAGTATGCATCTGGTAATTCATCCGCTACTCCTTGAGGGGCTTCTCCTGAGGTTAATCTCGAAAGGTGGTCAGCTCTAAGATGTGTCTTTCCTTTCCTGACTACCACTTCAAAATCATACTCCATGAGTAATAGAAACCAACGTATCAATCGTCCTGTGTTGCATGGTTTGTTGACTAAATATAATAGGGCTTGGTGATCTGTAAAGAACTTGAATTTGTTGGCCAACAAGTAGTGCCTAAACTTCTTTACTGCGTAGATCATCCCTAATCCTTCTCGTTCCGTCGTGGTGTAATTTCTTTCTGCTGCGTTCAGTTGTCTGCTAGCGTAAGCTATGGGGAGATCTATGTTACCTTCGTTCGTGGGTTGTGCTAACACACATCCTATGGCGTAATTGGATGCATCCACATGTACATGGAATGGCTTACTCCAATCTGGGGTAGTTAATATAGGTGCTGAGCACAAGCGTCGTTTAAGTTCATTGAATGAACTTTCACATTCATCTGTCCATTCAAAATTGGTTAAAAGAGAGTACAGAGGCTTAGCTATGATTGCATACATGTGTATGAATCTCCTATAATAACCGCAATGGCCCATAAATGCCTGTACCTCTCTCACATTAGTTGGTCTTGGTAATTCTGCAATTACCTTCACCTTTTCCTCGTCCGTAGAGATTCCATTTTTTGACACAATGTGTCCTAGAATTTTGCCTTGTCTGACCATGAAAACGCATTTTTCTGGGTTCAAACAAACCTGATATTCTCGACATTTGTCAAATATTCGTCGTAACTCGGGGATATGTGTCTGTCTTACATTTGAATGTGCACATAAGTCATCGACGTAAACTTCCAAGCTCTTGCGTAAGAATTCCTTAAAAACATGACACATGAGTCGCTGGAAAGTGGCGGGTGCATTTGTTAAGCCAAATGGCATTACACGAAATGCAAATATGCCCCATTCAGTGGCAAAAGCCGTCTTGTGTTGATCTTCTGGAGCAATGGCTACTTGGTTATAGCCTGAGAATCCATCAAGAAAGCTATAAACTTCCTTGCCCGCAACTCTTTCCAATAGGTGTTCTGTGATAGGAAGAGGATAACTGTCTCTAATCGTTGCGGCATTAACTTTTTTAAGGTTAATACACACACGCAATTTTCCATTCTTCTTGGGCACAACCACAATGGGGGATACCCATTCGGTGTGCTCAATTTCGTAAATGAATCCTGCTTCTACCAAGCGATCTATCTCCTCTTTAATCTTCGCAGCGTAATTATCATTGTACGTATAAGGTTTCTGTTTGGTCGGTTTTGCGTCTGGAGTCATAGGGATTCTATGAGAACATATATCTGGATCTACTCCCTTCAAGTCTTTGTAACTCCAAGCAAAAACATCTCTATATTCGCGCAATAGGGCCACTAGTTCTTCTTCTTCTTCAGTCGTCAAATCATGCCCTATGTATGTACACTTTTCTTCTTCTCCTTCTATGGCAACTATTATTTTCTTGGTTTTCTCTCGGTTATCATATACTTGTCCGTCATTCGCCTTTCTATTGGGCATTCGTACCATGATTCTTCTATCGTCGATTTCGTATTTCTTGAAATTCTCGGGCACTTCAAATAAAGATTCTTCTTTTTCTGACATGGTTTCTTTCTTCTTTCTTTTCTTGCCTTCACTTTTATCAGTCACTTGAGTGGCTAACCTTACCTCGTTTGTAATTTCCTCGTGTCTCTGAGTGTGAGTCTCTACTTCGTAGAAATATTCTTCCTCTGATGCAAAGGGTGGGTCCATGATAATTGATTCTAAATCAAAATCGCTTGCATCCTCAAATGCATCAGTGTCTGGTTCACACTCTTCTAAAATTGCATCGCCCATGATTGGCTCTATCGTGAAAACTGAAATGTCATAGCCATCCTCGTCACAGTGGGGTGTCCATTGTTCTTCATTGATGGCTACATCCATGGTTGCTAGAATCTCTGCCCAACCATGGGGTTCAAATTCCTCGTCTGGGAATACTACAGGTGCGTAGG
The DNA here is from genome assembly GCA_020310875.1 of Ceratopteris richardii. Taxonomy (NCBI): domain Eukaryota; kingdom Viridiplantae; phylum Streptophyta; class Polypodiopsida; order Polypodiales; family Pteridaceae; genus Ceratopteris; species Ceratopteris richardii. Next base: position 110,394,343 of record CM035418.1, read on the forward strand.
CTGGATCTTGAAGGGTTCGTGGATGTTGTTCTGCACCTAAAGTCCTTGCTTCTAATCGTTCTTCCTCTTGTTTGGCTACTTTACACATCCATAAATGGGTATCCTCATGCAACCAAGAAGGATCTGACTCTAATGAGTGCACGGATTCCGTCTCTACTGGTGTCTTATGGATGGTATTCCGTTGTATTGGGGGTACATCTCTGTGTGAATAGTCTTTAAGATTGACTTTAGTAGTCACTCCTAAATGTTGCAAGTATAAAGAATTAGTTCCCCAATCTTGTACAATTTGCAACTGACGCATGAATGGTCGTCCCAATATCATCTCATAAGCACAATTTTTCGCAAAGTCACAAATGGCAAAGGTATGCTCAAATTCTACACCACAAGTGGTGAGAGATATTCCTTCTAGTAAGCCTAATGGTTTTTCTATGTGTCCATCAGCCATTTGTAGCTTCATCCTGGTGGGTCTGAGGGCTGGCTTACCCCAACGTTTCCATAAAGCGGTGGTAGCGATGGCTACTCCGGCTCCCGAATCTAAGATGGCTTTCGTGGTGTAGCCTTGATAGGTTATTGGAAGATATGTGTTACCTTCCTCTCCTTCGCTTACATCTCCAATCTTTTCTACGGGTATCTCTGGTACCTTCTTATGTGATCCTATTTGAGAGGGTGTGGTAGCTAGCTCAGGGAATTGATTTGCTACATGCTTCCACAATTCTGGTTTCACCTTTAACAATTCTTCCAGAGTGAGATTACATTGTACTTTCGTGTTCTTGATCACTTCCGTGTTCCTAGGGATCACTGATTCTTCATTCCTCACTATTATCGTGGGTGCTCTCATACTAATAGACTTAGCTTCCCAAGGTCCTGTGAACTGAGGTAATTCTTGTAGAGAATTAGATTCAAATCCTGTGGGTTCACTCAGTTGTTCTTCCTCTACATCATCGTAAATAGAGGGGATGTCTTGGGGAAATTGTTCCTGCAAATCGTCTATTTCTTGAATAGGAGGATGAGTTCCTTGTTCTTTTCTCCATTTCTCTTCTTGTATTTCTCTTAAAAATTCATGTGAGTACCTATGTATGGAAGACAAATTGTCTTGGCTTTCTGTATTGGGTACTTGAGACAGGGATGGTGCATTCCTTTCCTGTGTCTCTGGGATAATAGGGTTCCTATGCTGATCCTTTTTCTCTTTGTTTTCTATCAAGTGTTCTAGCCTCTCCATTAGTCCTTGAAAGTGTAATTCTGGTTTTGCCATGTTATTCCAATTAAGATATCTAGAGGCTTCGAACAAAGCTTGGGCTAGTTCTACCATCTTCATGCAAAGTTTAGTTCTCTCAATTTCTAGATCAGCTCGAGGGTAGTTTTTACTCATTTCCGTTACTTGAGGTCCCTCTTTTATTCTAGCCTGATATGCACGAAACATCATGTCTAGGTCTTCGGGTATGGGTTCTGCTAAAACTGATCCTGATTTCTGAGCTGGATTTTCTTGATTTAATTCCTGTGAGGCCAATTCTTGTATTTTGGCTCTAGATTCCCTTAAACTTCCTTCCAACTCACTTATCTTTTTACTCCACTTTCTCTTTATCCTTTCTCTAGAATCTTTCCAAGATTTCGTCTTTTTACTACTAGATTCTGCAACTTCATTAGTTACGGCTACTTTCTCTTGATTAAGTTGTTGGTTTTGTAAGAGCGCCTGAGCTCTGGTTATAGCTTGGATAGGCACGTACGTAGGGTTGGATCCATCTGCGTTGTTTACAATACCTATCACGTTGATCGGTGTCACATTTGAAGTGTTAACTGGGTTCTTAGGACAATCTTTGATTACGTGCTCTTTGCCATAATCGACACAAAAGCCTTGTATGTTATAGTACTGTGATTGCCTTGCTATTGGGGGATGTGGACAATCCTTAATGAAGTGATCTCCTTGGCACCTAAAGCATGGTCCTCTAGGGCCCTGTGGTCTCTGTTGTCTCAATTGGTGCCGTGGGTTTGGGTTTGCGTACATCACATTAGTATAATCTGGCTCCCAACTAGGTTCCATTGGTGGACTATCATAATGATATGTCTCCACATGCTCTGGTGACTCCGTGTAATAAGCGGGTGGACTAGTTACATGAGTAGAGTCAAAACTGTTTGAGTTCGGGTCACTTTCTGTGATCAAGGGTGAAGAAGGCACTAACGCCCTACTTAGGTTCTCTTCTGCAGCAGCGTAATTGACTGAGATGACATTCGCTGGTGGGGGTGGCTGCTGAGCTAAGACGGGTTGAGGTCTCTGTTGAGCCTGGTATGGGTAGTTCTGAGGAGGCCTATAGTAATAAGGCTGAGCATTGTATTGGCCTTGATACCTACCTGGCTGCTGATATGCTTGCGGGTAGTTCTGTCTCACAGTTTGTTTGTTGTATGGGCAGTCCTGAGCCGTATGATTCGTGTAACTTCTCTCAATTGTGCAATATTGGCCACTAGGGTTGACGTGAGGTTGAGGTGCATTGGGGCACACGTTTGCCAAATGATTTCCACCACAAGTGTAACAACGTACATTAGTTGGTAGCTTGGGCACCTGTTTACTAGAAACTCCTAGTTTTTGGGCCACTTTTTCTGCTAGGTCCTCTATCGAATTAGACAATTTTGTGGATGCTAGAGAAGAACAATCTGAGTCCTTATAGACTTTTGAGAGTTCTAACTCATCTCCTAGGTTGTCCTCGATGTCTATACATATTCTTACACACTCCTCTAGCGTTCTGGGTTCCTTTAGGTACACATAGGAACGTAGTTTAGCGCTCAACAAGCCATCTAGAAATAGTGATACTTGTTTGGCTTGTGAGGGTAGCTCTTGCATTGGACATCGTTCAACATATTGTCTAAACCTACGTCCTGCCAGCCTAACTGTTTCCTGAGGGGTCTGTTTAAAGCTATGAATCAACGAAGACGTGTCATGTCTAATCCCACTTTTAGAGAATTCAGTGATGAATGACTCTAAAAAGTGATGGATGTCTCTAAATTGCCTTTGTTGCAAAGGTTGGAACCAAGTTAAAGCGGTATTCTTTAACGTTAGTCCAAATGCATTGTACTGCGTGAACATGTCCTCGACTTGTTCTGCTCTCAGTACTTGCTTAAATTCTGCGACATGGTCATAGGGATCTCCTGTCCCATCAAAGTAATTCTTCATTGATTTTACTAATTGAGTGGGTCTCAACACTCTTGCGTGTTCACGTGGTCTAGGTAGAGGAAAATCATCTCTACCACCTGGTATTCCATGATCTCTTTGTCTATCCGTTCTATTAGTGTTCGTGGTTGTTCTATCTCTCCCTATGGGGTGATTGAAGCTTACTTCCGGTCTCTCGTGATTTCCTTCTCTTTGATTTCCATGGGCTGAGGATGTTCCTGCCCCTTGTTGATTTGCATTCATGTTTGTTTTGGATGGAGGGAATATCATTTCACCTCTCCAAGTGTAGGTGTTTTTAGCGCGCTCAGGCACCACAAAGACTCTTTCTGAAGTCTCATCCAGGTATACCACCTTTCCAGGTGTATCTGGGTCCTTGAATTCATAGATTGTAATGATGCCTACCTCACTGGGGTTTTCCTTTCTGTACCTCCAAAAGGCTTCATCTGTCTCCTTGTTTACAAACAACTCGGTGCTCCTGTTATCTTGAGGGATCCACTCTGGGATGAGTACTCTCGTTAATACGGATTTCCCTCTAGGTGTTCTAGGTTCTTCTAATGGCTCTTTTCCTTGAAATTTCGCTCCTGTCTCTAATTGGATTGTGCCAAACTCATTAGTATCGTTTGGCTGCGTACTTAGGACGTACATGGTTCCTTCTTTGTCTATGTAAGCGTCTCTCTCAAATTTCACCACTGGCCTTTCCAATCCAATGGGTTGATCAGGGTTGTGCAGTTGCACCACTTGCCTTTGCAAACCATCCTCGTAGATGCGAGCACCTAATCGGTTGGTTCGGAGAAACTCTAATTGCGTTCTATAGGGTCCTTCTGGTTTTTCTAGGTATGCTACATGAGACCCTCCTTCTGGTCTGTCTGTGCTAAATGCCATTTCTGATTCGCTAGTATCTGAGCTCAACTCGTAGGGATAACTACTATTCAATTGCTGAGCCCAAGATCGAGCTGTGGTTCTTACACTAGCCTCTGATGATCTAAGGCTTCTTCTGTCCGACTTACCTATATGTTTGCCCGATCTAAGGTTCATTAATTTCCTTCCTTGCTCACTCAATCACACACTTAGATCGTCAATGGTCCTTTGTGATTACTTTCTTGATTCTTTTTAATTTTCTCTAGATTCTTGTCTTAATTTGTGCGTCAGGAATTCGACTTTTCGTCATAATTTTGAGTTCTCGTTCCGTCAGACTTATGTTCTTTCCTTTAGGTTTTCGTCACACGCACCTTTGCTTGTAGTCTTAAACTTGAAAGAATTAAGTATCTTGAACTTGAGGCGTTCCTATCGTCGTTAATCCACAACTACCGTTTTAGCCTAAGCTAAGAATTGACTGAGGGGGTTGAGTAATCTTCCAACCTCGAGTCGGCTTTCCGGGTTGCTCTGATGCCCTGTTGCCCTGTTGCCCAAGAAGCCGTGCTTCCCAAGCTCTGCTGTCTTCACTGCCTTGCTTACTTGCCCTTGATTGCCTTTGCTAGACCTGGAAAATTCCAATATTAGACCAATTCACAAGATGATCAAACACTTGAGCATATACACCTTTTAATCCCTTCCCTTTTTGCCCAACATTTTCAATGTGTGCCCCCTGGCTTCCTAGTCCCAAACTAGGTGAACCTCAAATTAGCCTATCCAAAAATAGACGTATTCCTTATGAAAAAAACAGTTGAGGTCACGTAGTACTCGTCACGAGCTTTCTAACGAGCTATTAAGCTCAAAAAACGAACTTCGGATGAAAAAGTTATACGTGTTCAGGCCCTGGGGGGTAAAAACTAACAGTCAAGTTTTCCTTCAAATATGAGCTAAGGGGTCTCCTATGAGTCTAAAGGTCCAAAAATTTTTCAAAAATACCCTCAAAATTGGTCAAAAATTGAAGTCCAAAATTTGCGATGGGGGTGGGCAATCGCGATGGTCTGGGACCGTCGCGATGGTCCGAAAAAGCGAACCGTCGCGATGGCGTGGGATTTGGACAATCGCGATGGCCCGAAAAGGTGAACCGTCGCGATGGCCCGGAATGAACGATCGCGATAGCGTGGGAATGGACCGTCGCGATGGTCCGAAAAATGAACCGTCGCGATGGCGTGATCAGGCGGACAATCGCGATGGCGCGGTCAACGGTCAACGGTGGACAATCGCGATGGTCCGAAGTGAACCGTCGCGATGGTCCGCGATGCGATGGCTTGAGCCAATCGCGATGGTCCGATTTTGGGCTGTCGCGATGGTCCAAAAAATGAACCGTCGTGATGGTCTATCGTGACACGTGGCACTGTCGTGGTGATGGCATAAGCCAATCGCGATGGTCCGGGGTCAGTTGAACCGTCGCGATGGTCCAAGTGGACCGTCGCGATGGCTCAAGTGAACCGTCGCGATGGTCCGAAAAAGCGAACCGTCGCGATGGTCCGGCCGAGCCGTCGCGATGGCGTGAGCCAATCGCGATGGTGCGACACAATCGCGATGGTCCGAGCCAATCGCGATGGTCCACCAAACAACGAATTTTTGAAATGCAACTATGGTTCCGTGTATGCGCAAGGATCGCCTACCTCGTGGTGTGGTCGCCTACCTCAAAATCCGAAAGTTGCAGACCATCGCGATGGTCCGCCACACTCGGAAATCTCTGACAGAAAGTACATTTTTTACCTGTTGGAAGCTTTCCTGATGCTCTGAAGCTCTGTACCTGCAAGAAAACTCAAGAAAAAGCAAGCACATACAATCGCAAAATCTCTCTCTCGCTCTCTCGCATGCACAAATGAGGGGAAATGAGGTGAAAGGGTGGATATGGTGAATTTTCTGATTTTTTTTGGAAATGGAGATGATGATGCGATGATGAAGATGGAGTATGGGGAAGGTGAAAAACACTAAAAACTAAGTAAAAACAACAACAGAAACTGAAATTTTTACCTTCCAACGCCACTTCTTGCTATACTCTTACCATCACACATTCGTCCTAGACTCGATCCCCAGCAACGGCGCCAAATTTGGTGTTGCTCTAGCACAATGGTGAGAACCACGTTAAGAAGCTTCACCTCCTTAATGTCAATCCGAGGGAGAGGTAGGAGTGATATGAAGATCGTGAACGTGAGATGATGTGAGAGTGAAGGTGAGAAGCACAAAGATGCACACACACATACACACACACAATGAAGAGACAAGCAAGACACAATGGAAGGTGGGAAATTAGCTCTATTACTCAAGAATACTCTTACAAGCTCAAAAGAACTCTAATCTCAAACAAGCTACAATGAACCAACCTCAAAAATGAGCTCTCTAGCTCTTTTTATAGTTTCTAGACTAGTTTTGACCGGTTTCACATCTAGTGACCGGCTTAGTTAAAAAATAGGTCCTAGATGCTATTTGGAAGGGTAAACGATGTCTAAAAATAACGAAAATTGGTACGAGCATTCTACCTAAGCTCCTCAAGCTCGAGGATTCCTCGGCTTGCACAAAATGGAGCTATGGATTACAAAATGGGGTTTTCTATGATACATATGTTACAATTAGTGATAACAATCACTGTTGAATGTTTGGAGAATTAATAAGAAATATATTTGTTTGAAAAATTGATCCGCCTGGCTCCCTGCTCCTTCTTTACATGCTTCCGTGGCGTCTGTGCCTCTGGCTGCTTCCAACACATGGCCATGGGATATCTGGGTGATGTTTCCAGATGGTTATAATGTTCTCTCCCTAGTCCTTGTCTTCTTAGCTTCATGCGCTTAATGCGTTCTATGGCTTTTGCCTGAGCTTCAGCTCGTATTCTATTTTCTTCCTCCTTACGCTTCTTTGCCAACGTGAGTCGTCTAAGCATATCCTCAGTAAGAGGTTCTTGATATAACCTGACTCTACAGCCACTAATGTAATTAGGCATTATATCTCCTTCTAAGGTGGCTAACTGTATTGCTCCACTTGTCGAAAGTCTGTTAATGATCATGGGTCCATAACCTCGCTTTTCTAACTTCCGTGCGTGTTGTTTCAGCGTATACACTAGAACTAAATCTCCTTCTTTTAGGCCTTTATCTTTCACATGTGCATCAAAATATGCTTTCTGTCGCTTCTTCGCTGCGTATATTCCTGTTGCTGCTTTCAGCCTGGTTTCTCCTAATCGTTCCAAGTCCATTATTCTTGCTGATAATTCATGGCCGGTCCACTGATGTTCTTGTGCAACCTTAAGGGTCGGTATCAAGAAGTCCAAAGGAAGCACAGCATTCTGACCAAAAACCATCTGAAAGGGAGTTGCATTGAGTACGGTCTTGTAGGCCACTCGATATGCCCAAACAGCGTGGTGTAGCTGTTTGTCCCAATCTGAACGTTTATTGTTCACGAGTTTCGTCAGTACGGTACACAGTATTTTGTTAGTGCTTTCAGCCTGACCATTGGCCTGAGGATGATATGGTGCAGATTTCTTGTGAATCACCATAAAATCCTGTAACAAATATTCAATGACTTGGTTTAGAAAGTGAGTGCCTCGATCGCTCACTAACTCTATAGGCAATCCATATCTTGTAAAGACATTTTCAAATAAGAATTTTGCAGTCGTGTGAGCATCATTCTTTTTTGTGGCTTTTGCCTCTACCCATTTCATAAGATAATCTGTGGCAACAATAATGTATTCCGCATGTGTACCTTTTGCAGGGGGGTTGATGGGTCCTACAAAGTCTATACCCCACTTAGAAAATGCACGTCCGCCCATCATGGGTTTCAATGGCATTTCATCTCTGCGAGTAGGAAACTGAGTTCTTTGGCACACATCACATCTCTTTACATAGGTATGAGCATCCATGTGAAGAGTGGGCCACCATAATCCTGCAAAGAGAATGGCTTTGACTATCCTATCTAGTCCAAAGTGACCTCCTGCAACACCTTGGTGTGCAGTCTCTAGTATGTTCAGATAGTTGCTTTCATGAACGCATTGTCTTAAATATCCATCTCGTCCTCTTTTGTATAAATTATTGTCAATAAGTGAATAGTCTTGAGCTTCCTGCTCTAGACTGCGTTGTCGAGCTAAGGTCATGCCTTGAGGGAATGTGTTCGTCCTCAAGTATGTCACTAAAGGTTCACTCCAGTCTGGTGTGAGAGACACATGATATAATGTCGCATGCTCTACTGGTGGTCTTTCACAACACACCTGACATTCTTTACACAACTTGTAGACATCTGCTTCCATAGAAGGCCAATATACTCCCAATCTCTGCAGAGTCTGTAATGTTCGATGTTTTGGATGATGTTGCTTTAGTGCACCTACGTGTGCTAATTGCAACCAATTCGCATGTTCTGATTCATCTACACAACAAGCAAGAATCTTTTGATTATCCTGTTTATATATGCTTCCTGCCATTATTTGGTATCTCTGAGACTTGGTAATCTCTCCTTCTCTGATCTTTATCCTAGGATTCTTGGGTCCATATGTGAGAATGGGGACTATAGGCTTAGCCCATTCAGGTGCTATCTCAAGGTTAAACAAGTATGCATCTGGTAATTCATCCGCTACTCCTTGAGGAGCTTCTCCTGAGGTTAATCTTGAGAGGTGGTCAGCTCTAAGATGTGTCTTTCCTTTTCTGACTACCACTTCAAAATCGTACTCCATGAGCAATAGAAACCAACGTATCAGTCGTCCTGTGTTACATGGTTTGTTGACTAAGTATAATAGGGCTTGATGATCTGTAAAGAACTTGAACTTGTTGGCCAACAAGTAGTGCCTAAACTTCTTTACTGCGTAGATCATCCCTAATCCTTCTCGTTCCGTCGTGGTGTAATTTCTTTCTGCTGCGTTCAATTGTCTGCTAGCGTAAGCTATGGGGAGATCTATGTTACCTTCATTCGTGGGTTGTGCTAACACACATCCTATGGCATAATTGGATGCATCCACATGTACATGGAATGGCTTACTCCAATCTGGGGTTGTCAATATAGGTGCTGAGCACAAGCGTCGTTTAAGTTCATTGAATGAATTTTCACATTCATCTGTCCATTCGAAATTGGTTAAAAGAGAGTACAAAGGCTTAGCTATGATTGCATACATGTGTATGAATCTCCTATAATAACCACAATGGCCCATAAATGCCTGTACTTCTTTCACATTAGTTGGTCTGGGTAGATCCGCAATTACCTTCACCTTTTCCTCGTCCGTAGAGATTCCATTTTTTGACACAATGTGTCCTAGAATTTTGCCTTGTCTGACCATGAAAACGCATTTTTCTGGGTTCAAACAAACCTGATATTCTCGACATTTGTCAAATATTTGTCTTAACTCTGGGATATGTGTCTGTCTTACATTTGAATGAGCACATAAGTCATCGACATAAACTTCCAAGCTCTTGCGTAAGAATTCCTTAAAAACATGACACATGAGTCGCTGGAAAGTGGCGGGTGCATTTGTTAAGCCAAATGGCATTACACAAAATGCAAATATGCCCCATTCAGTGGCAAAAGCCGTCTTGTGTTGATCTTCTGGAGCAATGGCTACTTGGTTATAGCCTGAGAATCCATCAAGAAAGCTGTAAACTTCCTTGCCCGCAACTCTTTCCAATAGGTGTTCCGTGATAGGAAGAGGATAACTATCTCTAATCGTGGCGGCATTAACTTTTTTAAGGTTAATACACACACGCAATTTTCCATTCTTCTTGGGCACAACCACAATGGGGGATACCCATTCAGTATGCTCAATTTCGTAAATGAATCCTGCTTCTATCAAGCGATCTATCTCCTCTTTAATCTTCGCAGCGTAATTATCATTGTACGTGTACGGTTTCTGTTTTGTCGGTTTTGCATCTGGAGTCATATGGATTCTATGAGAACATATATCTGGATCTACTCCTTTCAAATCTTTATAACTCCAAGCAAAAACATCTCTATATTCGCGCAATAGGGCAACTAACTCTTCTTCTTCTTCAGTCGTCAAATCATGCCCTATATATGTGCACTTTTCTTCTTCTCCTTCTATGGCAACTATTATTTTTTTGGTTTTCTCTCGGTTATCATATACTTGTCCGTCCTTCTCTTTTCTATTAGGCATTCGTACCATGATTCTTCTATCTTCGATTTCATATTTCTTGAAATTCTCGGGTACTTCAAACAAAGATTCTTCTTTTTCCGACATGGTTTCTTTCTGCTTTCTTTTCTTTCCTCCACTTTTAGTAGTCACTTGAGTGGCTAACCTTACCTCATTCGTACTTTCCTCGTGTCTCTGAGTGTGAGTCTCTACTTCGTAGAAATATTCTTCCTCTGATGCAAAGGGTGGGTCCATGATAATTGATTCTAAATCAAAATCGCTTGCATCCTCGAATGCATCAGTGCTAGGTTCACACTCTTCTAAAATTGCATCGTCCATGATTGGCTCTATCGTGAAAACTGAAATGTCATAGCCATCCTCGTCACAGTGGGGTGTCCATTGTTCTTCATTGATGGCTACATCCATGGTTGCTAGTATTTTTGCCCAACCATGGGGTTCAAACTCCTCGTCTGGGAATACTACAGGTGCATATGCTGGATCTTGAAGGGTTCGTGGATGTTGTTCTGCACCTAAGGTCCTGGCTTCTAACCGCTCTTCCTCTTGTTTGGCTACTTTACACATCCATAAATGGGTATCCTCATGCAACCAAGAAGGATCTGATTCTAATGAGTGCACGGATTCCGTCTCTGCTGGTGTCTTATGGATGGTATTCCATTGTATTGGGGGTACATCTCTGTGTGAATAGTCTTTAAGATCGACTTTGGTAGTCACTCCTAAATGTTGCAAGTACAAAGAATTAGTTCCCCAATCTTGTACAATTTGCAACTGACGCATGAATGGTCGTCCCAATATCATCTCATACGCACGATTTTTCGCAAAGTCACAAATGGGGAATGTATGCTCAAATTCTACACCACAAGTGGTGAGAGATATGCCTTCTAGTAAGCCTAATGGTTTTTCTATGTGTCCATCAGCCATTTGCAGCTTCATCCTGGTGGGTCTGAGGGCTGGCTTACCCCAACGTTTCCACAAAGTGGTGGTAGCGATGGCTACTCCGGCTCCTGAATCTAAGATGGCTTTCGTGGTGTAGCCCTGATGGGTTATTGGAAGATATGTGTTACCTTCCTCTCCTTCGCTTATGTCTCCAATCTTTTCCATGGGTATCTCTGGTACCTTCTTATGTGATCCTATTTGAGAGGGCGTGGTAGCTAGCTCCGAGAATTGATTTGCTACGTGCTTCCACAATTCTGGTTTTACCTTTAACAATTCCTCCAGAGTGAGATTACACTGGACTTTAGTGTTCTTGATCACTTCCGTGTTCCTAGGGATCACTGATTCTTCATTCCTCACTATTATCGTGGGTGCTCTCATACTAATAGACTTTGCTTCCCAAGGTCCTGTGAACTGAGGTAATTCTTGTAAAGAATTAAATTCAAATCTTGTGTGTTCACTCAGTTGTTCCACCTCTACATCATCATATATAGAGGGGATATCTTGGGCAAACTGTTCCTGCAAGTCGTCTATTTCCTGAATAGGAGGATGAGTTCCTTGTTCTTTTCCCCAATTCTCTTCTTGGATTTCCCTCAAAAATTCATGCGAGTACCTATGTATGGAAGACAAATTGTTTTGACTTTCTGTAATGGGTACTTGAGACAAGGATGGTGCATTCCTTTCCTGTGTCTCTGGAACAATAGGGTTCCTATGCTGATCCTTTTTCTCTTTGCTTTCTATCAAGTGTTCTAGCCTCTCCATTAGTCCTTGAAAGTGTAGTTCTGGTTTTGCCATGTTATTCCAATTAAGATATCTAGAGGCTTCGAACAAAGCTTGTGCTAACTCTACCATTTTCATGCACAGTTTAGTTCTCTCAATTTCTAGATCAGCTCGAGGGTAGTTTTTACTCATTTCCGTGACTTGAGGTCCCTCTTTTATTCTAGCCTGATATGCACGAAACATCATGTCTAGATCTTCGGGTATGGGTTCCACTAAAACTGATCCTGATTTTTGAGCTGTGTTTTCTTGATTCAATTCTTGTGAAGCCAATTCTTGTATTTTGGCTCTTGATTCCCTTAAACTTCCTTCCAACTCACTTATCTTTTTACTCCACTTTCTCTTGATTCTTTCCCTAGAATCTTTCCAAGATTTTGTCTTTTTACTGCTAGATTCTGCTACTTCACTACTTCCTGCTACTTTCTCTTGATTAAGCTGCTGGTTTTGTAAGAGCGCCTGGGCTCTGGTTATAGCTTGGATAGGCACGTATGTAGGGTTGGATCCATCTGCGTTGTTTACAATACCTATCACGTTGATCGATGTCACATTTGAAGCGTTAATTGGGTTCTTAGGACAATCTTTGATTACGTGCTCTTTGCCACAATCGGCACAAAAGCCTTGTATGTTATAGTACTGTGATTGCCTTACTATTGGGGGATGTGGACAATCCTTTATGAAGTGATCTCCTTGGCACCTAAAGCATGGTCCTCTAGGGCCCTGTGGTCTCTGTTGTCTCAATTGGGGCCGTGGGTTTGGGTTTGCGTACATCACATTAGTATAATCTGGCTCCCAACTAGGTTCCATTGGTGGACTATCATAATGACATGTCTCCACATGCTCTGGTGACTCCGTGTAATAAGCTGGTGGACTAGTTACATGAGTAGAGTCAAAACTGTTTGAGTTCGGGTCACTTTCGGTGATCAAGGGTGAAGAAGGCACTAAGGCCCTACTTAGGTTCTCTTCTGCAGCAGCGTATTTGACTGAGATGACATTCGCTGGTGGGGGTGGCTGCTGAGCCAAGACGGGTTGAGGTCTCTGTTGAGCCTGGTATGGGTAGTTCCGAGGAGGCCTATAGTAATAAGGCTGAGCATTGTATTGGCCTTGATACCTACCTGGCTGCTGGTATGTTTGCGGGTAGTTCTGTCTCACGGTTTGTTTGTTGTATGGGCAGTCCTGAGCCGTATGATTCGTGTATCTTCTCTCAATTGTACAATATTGGCCATTAGGGTTGGCTTGAGGTTGAGGTGCATTGGGGCACACGTTTGCCAAATGATTTCCACCACAAGTGTAACAACGTACATTTGTTGGTCGGTACGTGGATGTGAAGGGACAATCTCATGGAGGGAAGTCAAAGGAAGTTCAGGACAGGTTTCGATTCTTCTGGCAAGGTATAAGCAGGAAGAAGCTCGAAAAGGAGGGGAACACAACTTACAAGGAAGAAATAATCGGTGTTGAATGAAGACAGACCTTCGCTTCCTGAGCAATCTGGTGAACTGGCACGAAGTAAGAGAATCTGAGAGAATATGGGAGGAGGTAGTGTGCACAGTACAGGGAAAGAGTACTCAATCCAATTGCAAGGAAGAAGATTCCTTGAGAGGAAGATCATATGAAGGGCTGGAATCAGAGACTCCATTGACTTCTTGAGTTGGAATAGGGATGAAGCAGGGTCGGGTGTGTGCTGAGAGGAAGTCCATTGAAGATTAGCAGAGAAAGAAAAGGCTTGATTCAATAAGGTCTTACCTGCTAAGATCGTACGCCAGAGGAAGCCTTGGAAGGAGGAGTCAGATCATGAAGGGATGCATGTTGAGTAAAGGCCAGGTGGCTACAATCATCAGTGGATGCGAACGCATTCAGAACATTCATATGAGGAAGCGACGGTAGAAAAATGGTGCAGGTATAATCTCTAACAGATGATGCATTTAATCTTTAAGTTTTCTTCTCTCTCTTGAATGAGTAACTCCGTGATGGAAGCTAGAACAGTGAATGCTGAGGACAGAGTGTACAGAGTTGTACAAATTGATGTTGTTCTAATCAATCATTTGACCAATATTCAAAACTTTTGATCACGATATGGTCAAGTTGAACGTTAGCTATAAGAAATATTGACGACTTTTTCACTACTTATTTCTGAAGCAATCGTCCGATGTATTCAGATTTATAAAGAGCAGAATTCATATTCAGTTTATTTGCATACGTTTAGAGGCAATTTGAATGATATGCTATGTTCAATTAGATGTTTTCTTCCACAGCGTCCACGGTAGCAATTTTCATCTATTAGATTTATGTTATGCTTTTCGCTATTGCTTTTGTGATAATTGAAATATACTTTGATTTTTTTTTTAGAGCCTGTATGGTATCATCACTATGCGCACTTTGATCTATTATGATGCGTTGACACTCAATTTGATGTTTTAAAATGTTGGCTATGATTTGTGTTTTAAACATTCGCTGAGGGACAACAGTGGAAAGGTATATGAACTGAGGAGGAAAAGGGCGCAATAGTTATAGAAGGGCTCTTGAACTAAGAAAAGGACAGAGATCGGCAGCTAATTGAATGCTAAAGAATTAATAAGATGTTATAATCAACGAATGTTTTAATGAACTATGGCAGTGGAAGTGCAAACCTTTAGCCGTAGAGGGGAAAATATGTTCTTAAATGCAAATAAAAAGGAGTGATACACATGGGTAACCATACTCATTCAATTTCTCCTTCCTTTCCATGAAATCGACGACATACCTGGTGAACCCGACGTGAAAGGAGGGGGTGAGTGAGTTATAGAGCCACAAAGATTAGCATAATCAAAATGGAAGAAATCCTAGCTCAATTCCTACGATTTCAAGAAGAAGATAGGCGTCAAAAAGCCATCCAATCACTTCATGAACGTCTAGTCAATCGATGTGGCTTTTTCAATGGAAAGAATGTCTCAAAGTTCTGCAAAGAATATGAACTCGAGGCCAAATATCTAGGTGTCGGATTAAGTCCGATGACGGAAAAAGAATTATGTGAAAACTTTATCTATGTGTCGGGATACGACATGCGAGACCAAATAATGCAAATAAATCAAACGACATGGTCCCAATACAAAGCGACACTCCTCAAGCAGTTTATGCTAGAGGATCTTGATAAAGTAACTCGTAGATCTTTCCTGAGGTGGGTTCATATGCCCAAAGACCAACCAATTCTTGAGATCAAAGAAGAGTTTGAGCGACAATATGATGATCTTTCTGAGCACGATAAGAGGTGCATAAGTCATGAAAGGGTTTCGTTGTTTCTTCGAACAATCGATGTTAATGCCCGAGAGGAGTTAATTCCACTTCTACAAGATATAGACTCCGACTCAGGACTCACAGAGGATTGGATGCTCGTCCATGAAGCTGTGATGAAATACGTAAAGAAACAACAAACAATAGAGAAATTTTTAAATGATTGGAGAACAGATCTTCAAACAGATGAAAATTATAACCATGTTCCAAGCATTTTACCAATCGTGGATAATGTTCAAGTCCATGAGGTTGTAGAGACCCCATTTGGGCATGAAGTAGATATGCATGGGCTTGATATCCATAGTGATGATGGGAAATATGAAGAAACTTCTAAAAGTGCGATCGATGTAACCTCAAAGGTTACAAGGTGCCAAGAGCCCCTAGACTTCTTTACAATGATTATATCTTTAGGTGCCATAAGTGGACAAAGCCCGAAGATGGGAGGATCAAAGGAGCAAGTGGAAGCTAATCAAAATCAAACCAAACTAAACCAACATCAAACCAAACAAACAACAAACATAAAACAAAACAAAAACCAACAAAACCCAACAAGAAATCAAGATGAAGCTTCCTCTACTCCGATAAACTCCTCACATCGAATAAAAGATAATCAAACAAATCAAGAAACATATCAAGATGCAAACAAAGAGATAGAGATATCTAGAAGGCTCATAAGTGACCAAATGGAGATAAAAGATGAGATACAAATAGAGAACCTAATAAATATGTCTGAAGATCGAGCTCGAGATGCATCCTTACATGATGACATCGGGCAAGATGTGGAGTATGATTGGATGTCACTTGATGGTGATGATCCTTTTCTAACACAAGATTCGGATAGAACTTCTGATCTAATGACTGAATTACATGAAGAAACTCCCATGGAACATGATGTTGAATCTAAGGACCTGTCAATAGAAGATCCGATGGGTAAGAAAATGAATATGCAGGAATCCGCATTATACATGCATACAGAGATGCAAGAAAACGAACTTACTTATATGAAGGAGGACATGCAAATAATGAGTCCTCTAGAGGTTGAAATGTGTGATGACGAAGATGAGTATGATGCTAATCTAGAGGATGTACAAATGATAAGCCCTCTAGATAGTGATATGTATGGCGATGGTGATAAGCATGATCCTAATCCTATTGATAGTCTAGATCAAGATCAAGATACTGATATTCTTTTGAACGATGTCACATTGGACAAAGATCCTACACATAAAAAAGAGGATAAGTTGGATGGAGTTCAAAATAATGATATGTATGTAAATGATGCTACATTTCATGAAGAGAGAAATATGAATGAACATGAGGAGGATGGGAAAATACCATTGATCATTCCTCTAAATACTGATATGTATGTCAAAAATAATCATGTTGAGTTGAGTCCACACGTTGAAGAAATTGAGCATAAAGTGGCAGATGAAATGTTTATTGTGACATATGATAAATCTGATGTGTGTATAGCATTGAAGGATATCCAATGTAAAACTATTGAGTCAAACGATTGCAACGATGAAGCTCAAGTTGATTTGGATGCGTATGTTGAGATTCTCATACATGATGAGACTCTTGAGCAAGAATCAGTGATTGAAGAATCAATGCTTGAAGAAGGTGAACTAAGTACATCCTCAGAAGAGAACGAGCAAGAATCGATGGAGATGGATGTAGAATCCTGTAATGACATTTTGGATAAAGAATTTGAAGATCAAGATTTTCTTGATTATGAGGATATGGATTCCATTCACATTGAGGGAGAAATATTTTGGGAACATAACAAAGACAATGATGAAGAGTTCCTGGAAAGACTAGAACAAGAAGCAGATACCATAATTAATGGGACTCAAGTAGAAAGGAATCATGATAGATTGGAAGATAAAAATGATTATGTAATATCATCTGAGCATGATGCTCACTTCTACTTGATGAAGGAATTGAATGAATCTAATCAATACGTTTATTTCGATGAAGATGAAGAACATAATCGAAATGATGCAATTGAAGATATTTCCTCAAATGATTCCAAGCATGAAATGAACCAAAATCCATGCTTGCACGGAATTTTTAAAAATGATTTAAGCATATTAAAAATCAACACTCTATATTCATGTGTGTTTGACTCATCGAGAGTAACCTTACATGAGAGGATCATGAATAAAGGAGACTATGCCCAAACGATTGAAACATGGATGTTTGAATTTTCTAAAAGCTATGTATGCCAGTCGAGCCTACAAGGAATGGACGAACAAATGAAATGGCTTGTCCACATATCTAACTTGTTTAAGAATGCTACCTTGATTGATGCAGTTCAGAGATGGCTTCTTTTCAAGCACAGTTTCTTTGGTGAGTATGTTTTAAAGAAGGTGAGATTGAAGGAAGAATCTTTTTCAATAAAATTCCATAAAGCTTAAAGGAATGTTTTTGTAAATAGGAATGTATATATATCTTATGTTTTTGCTTTGATTTGAAGAAAGAGACAGGAATCAAATCAATACATTGAAGATAGTGACTCAGAATGAAACAAGAAGAGGAGATTGGATGCGACAAGCTCAAGCGGCTTCTGACTTCATACTGGTGAGATGTTATCACTTCAGTTTTTTCTTCTCTCTTGTATATGTGTATATAAAAAGACTGCATGATTAAGCATATAATGCATATAGAAACATATAAATAAGAAAATTAAGTAGACCAAAGATCTCGTACCACTAATAAGATTACATATGATGTATAAGGACTGAGATTATATGAGTAAGGTTAGAAGATGGACTAGAACTTTCGAGAGTAAGACCTAGGAAGGTGAAGGGAAGACCTAGACTAAGTATTTGTATATAGTAGTGTTTACAAGCACTTGATGAGTGAGACACTTCGACTTCTACTCTTGATCTCTCATCTGACCTAATCTTCAGACAGATTATATCATGAGAAAAGAATTCTTATACCAGCCAACTATCTATATGTATGTGTATGTGTTGTTGGGTGCTGCGATGAGCTAGTAGGCGGGTGGAACTACCTTGGTCGGGTGATCAGGGCCACGAGCTGACGCTAGTTGTGTCGTATGGCCTAACCTACATGTTGTTACGCGCTCATACGGGTTGATAGGCGGGTGGAGTCACTCTGACCGGGTGGTCAGAGCCACGAGCTGACGTTGATTTCGTATGAGGCTGACATTGTGCATCGTGCGCTATGTCGGGTCGGTAGATGGATGGGTTAAACCTGGCCGGGTGGTCGGGTCCACGAATCGCATCCGATTTCGACATAGGCCGAAAAGTGTGGAAAATAAATAAATAAAAATAAAAGCAAAGATATAAAGGTTGAGCTGGATAAAGAATTAAAATAAAGAAAAACAGAATAAAAATATGAGAAAAATAAGAAAAGGGTCTGAAGGGGTTTCAGATGATAGAAGATCAATAGGGAAGCCAGAAGCGAGTTTCATAAATCGAGTTAGTGAAGACTGGTATATGCAAATGCTTCGGATAGGCTACTAGATCTGACCGGGTCGAGTTAACGAGAGAGCTAAGAAGTTTTCGATTTACTCATATAATTTCTAGTCTAAGTGCATTAGTGTAATCTGATATGTTGTATGAGATGCTTTTGTCTACTTTCTTCTCTTAATTTATGGCAAGACTAATGCATTTTCAGGTTTCATGCATCAAGTTAAAATTTTCTTTAAGTTCTGTTTATATGCTATGACTACTTGATCCTTGCTTGTGTTTGATGTTATGTATGCAGGTTGGTGCATCCAGAGGATGCACAGGTTTAGAGGGGGTGGATGTGGTCAAGAATTGACATTCAAGTTTGAGCACCATTATAAAGCTTCGAAACAATTCAAATGAAATATATTAATATAGTTAAAATTATGGTGAATTCTGGCCTTTAAAAACTCATTCTGCATATATTGAAGGTAAATGGGAATTCTCATATTGCTAGTCCGTATATTCGTGTCCATGTGAGCATGTGAAACAATGCATGTGCATTCAAACAAAAACTTGTATGTGTTATGTGGTGGAGCATGGTGTGCATGTTTCTCATGTGTTTTTGAACATCATACAATGCAAATGTATATGCATGATTGAGATAGAATTAGAAAGCTTCCTTTGGCAAAATATTGAAGGGAGAGAAAAAAAAAAAAAAAAGACTGGGAAGAAAGGAAATCAACTTCGGCGGCAGAAGGGCGTGTTCAACGGAGGGGCGGCTGCTGAAGGTCGAAAGGTAGAGGCTGAAGGAGCTTCGTGGAAGACTGCGACCAAGGTCTCTCAAGAGGGATTTAGTTAAAAGAAAGAAACGGGTACGTGGATGTGAAGGGACAATCTCATGGAGGGAAGTCAAAGGAAGTTCAGGACAGGTTTCGATTCTTCTGGCAAGGTATAAGCAGGAAGAAGCTCGAAAAGGAGGGGAACACAACTTACAAGGAAGAAATAATCGGTGTTGAATGAAGACAGACCTTCGCTGCCTGAGCAATCTGGTGAACTGGCACGAAGTAAGAGAATCTGAGAGAATATGGGAGGAGGTAGTGTGCACAGTACAGGGAAAGAGTACTCAATCCAATTGCAAGGAAGAAGATTCCTTGAGAGGAAGATCGTATGAAGGGCTGGAATCAGAGACTCCATTGACTTCTTGAGTTGGAATAGGGATGAAGCAGGGTCGGGTGTGTGCTGAGAGGAAGTCCATTGAAGATTAGCAGAGAAAGAAAAGGCTTGATTCAATAAGGTCTTACCTGCTAAGATCGTACGCCAGAGGAAGCCTTGGAAGGAGGAGTCAGATCATGAAGGGATGCATGTTGAGTAAAGGCCAGGTGGCTACAATCATCAGTGGATGCGAACGCATTTAGAACATTCATATGAGGAAGCGACGGTAGAAAAATGGTGCAGGTATAATCTCTGACAGATGATGCATTTAATCTTAAGTTTTCTTCTCTGTCTTGAATGAGTAACTCCGTGATGGAAGCTAGAACAGTGAATGCTGAGGACAGAGTGTACAGAGTTGTACAAATTGATGTTGTTCTAATCAATCATTTAACCAATATTCAAAACTTTTGATCATGATATGGTCAAGTTGAACGTTAGCTATAAGAAATATTGACGACTTTTTCACTACTTATTTCTGAAGCAATCGTCCGATGTATTCAGATTTATAAAGAGCAGAGTTCATATTCAGTTTATTTGCATACGTTTAGAGGCAATTTGAATGATATGCTATGTTCAATTAGATGTTTTCTTCCACAGCGTCCACGGTAGCAATTTTCATCTATTAGATTTATGTTATGCTTGTCGCTATTGCTTTTGTGATCATTGAAATATAGTTTGATTTTTTTTTTAGAGCCTGTATGGTATCATCACTATGCGCACTTTGATCTATTATGATGCGTTGACACTCAATTTGATGTTTTAAAATGTTGGCTATGATTTGTGTTTTAAACATTCGCTGAGGGACAACAGTGGAAAGGTATATGAACTGAGGAGGAAAAGGGCGCAATAGTTATAGAAGGGCTCTTGAACTAAGAAAAGGACAGAGATCGGCAACTAATTGAATGCTAAAGAATTAATAAGATGTTATAATCAACGAATGTTTTAATGAACTATGGCAGTGGAAGTGCAAACCTTTAGCCGTAGAGGGGAAAATATGTTCTTAAATGCAAATAAAAAGGAGTGATACACATGGGTAACCATACTCATTCAATTTCTCCTTCCTTTCCATGAAATCGACGACACCGTCGCGATGGTCCGAGCGAACCATCGCGATGGCGTGGGATTTGGACAATCGCGATGGCCCGAAAAAGTGAACCGTCGCGATGGCGTGATCAGGCGGACAATCGCGATGGCGCGGTCAACGGTCAAAGGTGGACAATCGCGATGGTCCGAAGTGAACGATCGCGATGGCGTGGAAATGGACAATCGCGATGGTCCAAAAAATGAACCGTCGCGATGGCGTGATCAAGCGGACAATCGCGATGGCGCGGTCAACGGTCAAAGGTGGACAATCGCGATGGTCCGAAGTGAACCGTCGCGATGGTCACAAGTGCGATGGCGTGAGCCAATCGCGATGGTCCGGTTTTGGGCTGTCGCGATGGTCCGAAAAATGAACCGTCGCGATGGTCTATCTTGACACGTGGCACTGTCGTGGCGATGGCATGAGCCAATCGCGATGGTCCGGGGTCAGCTGAACAATCGTGATGGTCCAAGTGGACCGTCGCGATGGCTCAAGTGAACCGTCGCGATGGTCCGAAAAAGCGAACCGTCGCGATGGTCCGGCCGAGCCGTCGCGATGGCTTGAGCCTATCGCGATGGTGCGACACAATCGCGATGGTCCGAGCCAATCGCGATGGTCCACCAAAATGCGAATTTTCGAGATGCGCCTGTGGATTCGTAGATGCGCAAGGATCGCCTACCTCGTGGTGTGGTCGCCTACCAAAAATTCCGAAAGTTGCAGACCATCGCGATGGTCCGCCACACTCGGCAGATCTTTGACAGAGAGTAAATTTTTACCTTTTCCAAGCTTTCCTGATGCCCTGGAGCTCTGTACCTGCAAGAAAACTCAAGAAAACACAAGCACACACAAGCACAAAAGTTCTCTCTCGCTCTCTCGCATGCACAAATGAGGGGAAATGAGGTGAATGGGTGGATATGGTGAATTTTCTGATTTTTTTGGAGATGAAGATGATGATGCGATGATGAAGATGGAGTGTGGGGGAGGTGAAAAACACTAAAAACTAAGTAAAAACAACAACAAAAACTGAAATTTTTACCTTCCAACGCCACTTCTTGCTATACTCTTACCATCACACATTCGTCCTAGACTCGATCCCCGGCAACGGCGCCAAATTTGGTGTTGCTCTAGCACAATGGTGAGAACCACGTTAAGAAGCTTCACCTCCTTAATGTCAATCCGTGGGAGAGGTAGGAGTGATATGAAGATCGTGAACGTGAGATGATGTGAGAGTGAAGGTGAGAAGCACAAAGATGCACACACACATACACACACACAATGAAGAGACAAGCAAGACACAATGGAAGGTGGGAAGTTAGCTCTATTACTCAAGAATACTCTTACAAGCTCAAACTAGCTCTAAGCTCACACTAGCCAAAATGAACCGACCTCAAAAATGAGCTCTCTAGCTCTTTTTATAGTTTCTAGACTAGT
Organism: Ceratopteris richardii; assembly: GCA_020310875.1. NCBI lineage: Eukaryota > Viridiplantae > Streptophyta > Polypodiopsida > Polypodiales > Pteridaceae > Ceratopteris > Ceratopteris richardii. The sequence continues at coordinate 110,416,617 of CM035418.1, forward strand.
TTTGACCGGTTTCACATCTAGTGACCGGCCTAGTTAAAAAATAGGTCCTAGAGGCTATTTGGAAGGGTAAACGATGTCTAAAAATAACGAAAATTGGTACGCGCATTCTACCTAAGCTCCTCAAGCTCGAGGACTCCTCGGCTTGCACAAAATGGAGCTATGAATTACAAAATGGGGTTTTGTCTATATTACATATGTTACAAGAGTGATGAAAATCACTGTTGGATGTTTGAAGAAATAATAAGAAACATATTTGTTTGAAAAAATGATCCGACTGGCTCCCTGCTCCGTCTTTACATGCTTCCATGTCGTCTGTGCCTCTGACTGTGCCTCTGACTGCTTCCAACACATGACCACTTCCATCCAGAATTTATATGGAAGCTGCCTTCCTTTAACCATACATCATCCCATTTCAAGAAGTGTTCTATTCATGTGATGTGCAACACCATTTTTTTTACATGTATATGGCACTGTACATGGGTGCACAATACCTATTTCAAAAAGAAAAGCATCAAATTCATGTGACATGTATTCATCACCATGATCCGTGCGAAGAGTCAAAAGCTTACCTCCACAAAAATTTTCAGCCATAGCTAAAAATATTTTAAAGCAAGAGAGTACCTCATTCTTAAACTTCATAGATACACCCAATTATGGCACATTGCATCATCAATGAAGGTAAAAAAAGTACACATGCTTTCCAAAAGATGGAGTCTTGAATGGACCACATACATCAATATGAACAAGTTGCAATTTTCATGTAGCATGTGTAGCACCGTCTTTGGGAAGAGGAGCACACATCATTTTTCAAAGAATAAAATCTTGACATCCATGCTTTTCAATGGACTCAACTATTGGAAAACCAAGAACCATATCCTTACTTTGCAAGTAAAACAAACTATTGAAGTTCAAATTACTAAAATGAGCATGCCATAACTCCATTTCAACTATAGAATAAGTATGTGTAAGAAAGGTATTTGAGGCAACTCTCTTATATGTATCAAAATGATACAAGCCATTACATAATGTCTCCAAAATCACAATAACATCACCATTGCTAAAATAATGAACCATACATTTGTTATCAAGAGTGTACATGAAGGCCTGCAATCAAAGATGGTTCAAATGTCTAGCCAAACATGGCTAAAAATTTGTAAAATTTACACCACACATGGCTGAAAATTAGCATGGTATTCAGCCCACTTCTGATGTACATTTTGACTATCTTGTAATATGAGGAATGCATGTCTATCAAAGATGCGCAATCTAACCTTTGTCTTTTATGAAATCATGCATCATTTGCAGAAAGGCATTTCTAAGAACTGATTGGTATGGAAGGTAGTTCTCCATAACTATAGAGCTAAGAAGAGATCAAGAGCTACTGCAACAAAAGGTTGTGCAAGTGAATAGACATGCAATGCAAGGAGTAGTTTCATTTTAGAAATGTCCATGCAAAAGTTGCAATTTACAAAATAACGAGAGGGTAAAAAAATCAAATGGATATGTGGGAGCATAGATGATTATCAATCTTAGTGGCTCAAGGCAATGGTTTCTAACATAGATGGAATGTGTGCAAGACGAGATAGCAAGTGATGTCACTATCAATACAAGAGAAATTTAGATCCATTTATTGGATTTGGAACTGATAGTTCGATGAGAGTGTGAAGTATGAAAGTCGACTAATTTTGGTTTCAATATAAAAAGGAATCTCCATTGAATTTTGATTTTTTTACCTTTCTTTTTAATTTACAATCAAAGAAAAAAAACATATCATTGACTCTGACAATGGGAGTCATTCCTATCATGCCATTTTTTCTATCTAGAATGCATCACCTATAAATAGCAAAAATCTTTCATAGCAATGTTCCTCTATATTTCTCAAGGTCCTCATGCGATCTTCCAAAGACTTTTCTAGAAGCAAACGGTGTTGTACTGCTTCTCTGAGATGGTATTGCTAATTCTAATGGTAATATAGCTTCAAAGATAAAAGAATAACATGAAAGGCACAAAAATAACAGCTACTTTGTAGGTAGTCCAACAAGCCTAGAGAGTTGCTAGAAAGTACTAATCCCAATCTATGGTATGCTCAAGAACTAACTTCTCCAAAATCTCAAATAGCACCTTGCTGGTGATTTTGGTTAGTTCATTTGCTCTACGATAGTATGAGGGACTAAAGTTATGCTTGATTTTAAACATATCGTTAATTCTTTGAATCATTTGATTCATGAAATGTGTACTTGTATTATATAAAAGCTCAAGTGAAAATCCAAAACATGGAAACAATTATTTAATTAGGACCTAATCCACAAAAAGAGCATTGGCATGTTTAAGGGTCCAATCTTTGGCCCATTTTGTAGCATAGTCAGTGCAAGTTAATATATACATGTGTCCAATAGTAGCTGGGACTAAGGAAATCAGGCCAATAAAGTCTAAGTCCTATTTTAAGATTTGAACAATATGTCAATCAATGTCCAACAGATGAAAGGTCAAATGTCACATAATCCTAGTAGGCGATGGTTGAACCATGCCTTAAGAGAGAGGATTAGGAAGTAATCCTCAACCATGGCTTTTGGGGCAAGTGGTTAGCCCATCGCATTCCTAACCGAGAGGTTGTGAGTTCGATTCCCAACATTGGTATCAGAGCCTAGTTGAGAAATTGGGCTTGGTAGATGGCGGTGCGATGCAGCACATCTCAGGGTACATCCTGTCAGGGTACACTTGTCAAGGTACATATAAATAGGGTACATCCGTGGGCACTTGGAAGAAGCGCTTATCCGTGGTGAGTGTGAAATTGGGGCATTTGGGCACCAGAGAGAGGTGGGCAGGATAGGTCCAAAATAGGTCCATGTGCTGGAGTTTGAGGTTGGTGGGAGCACTCATGCATGGAAAGTGGGTCCAAGAAAGTCAAGAAGGTCCACAAGTGAGTATTGAGGGAAATGCTCAGTCAAAGGGGGGAGGAATGTCACATAATCCTAGTAGGAGATGGTTGAACCATGCCTTAAGAGAGAGGATTAGGAAGTAATCCTCAACCATGGCTTTTGGGGCAAGTGGTTAGCCCATCGCATTCCTAACCGGGAGGTTGTGAGTTCGATTCCCAACACCAGACCAACAGATGGATTAACTAGCTAAGGATTGATAGCCTTAGTGTATGTGAAACAATTGAACGCTTTGGATGCTTGTCTTAAAGAATGCATAGATTTGGATGGCAATTTAGCTAATGACCTAAAAAATCCTTAGACTCCATCGAATTCTAAAGATGCATCTAGTAGTGTATCGACTCACTCCAAAAAGTGTGGAAGAATTGGTTGAATTGGTTCCAAAAAATCTTGGAGTACAAAATCAACAGGGGAAAAACCCTATCAATATCAACCAATGCGGATGTCAATGTTGAGAAGATGTTTTCATTGTGGAGGTGACCATCCATCTCATGTGTGTGAAAGAGGAGGACCTGCTACACCACAACAGCATCCCTATGGAACATCATCCATGCAAGGATTAATTTTTTGTTGGATCATCAAGCTTACACTATGCTTGAGATGATTTTCTCTACGTCAAAAACCATCATTTTGATTGTGCCAAAGATATCCATTGAAGATTTTTCTCATGTTCATTTTTTCATATTTCATAATAATGTTTTATGGATATTTTATTTATGTAAAAGACTAGATTTTTTACACTTGTAAAAGGATAAAAAGAAGACCCTATTGCAAAGAATTAGAGATTGGTAAGATTGCCAATCAATCAATCAATCATCTTCTCTCAATCCATTGGAAATATAGCACAAAAGATCTTTGTCTTCAACTATTATGCCAATAGAAGCTAAAGCATCACTTAGCTCCTTAATCTTCAAAGTATATTCAACTATGCAATGACTCAAAATTTTCTTGATTATGTTCAACTCATTCTTGAATTGAAGTTTCCTAGCTTTTGTATTTGTTGAATACATTCTTTCAAGAGTTCCCCAAGCATCTTAGCTGTTTCTAGATGTTGAATATGCCCTACCATGGCATTAGTAATGACTTGTGAAATGAGGAACATGACTCTCCTATTTCTCTTTTCTCATTATTTTGCTTGCCTCCTTTGGGCTTCGCTGGTTGTAGCTTGATTGATTCAAGGTTGAGCATCATGTCTGCTCACAATACCCCACAAGCTTTTTTCCTATTAGGTAGTTGGTCATTCTAAACTTCCACATGGGATAGTTATCCTTATCTAAGCTCTCTACTGCTGACCCAATTCAGCCATTGAAGACTATCAAAAACTTTGAGAGTTACCTTGAGTAGTTATATAGTCCTTTGCTCTTGCATTTGTGAAGATCCCCCTTGCTTTGTAGGTCCTCTTTTGCTTTGCTTCAGCTTGAACCTTTTTTATGAATATTTTGCACAAATTTTTCTCTGATACCAATTGTGGAGAATGAGTTCTCCTATCCACAACAAGAAGTGTGTAGTGATTCCTTGTAGGTCCAACACTTGGACAAACAACGACGCCTTAATTTGCTTTCTGCTCTCAACTCAAAACTCAGATGGATTTCTAAACTTTAGTCCATCAAATTAGACAAATAGATATTTCCAACAAGATATAAATCACTTAATTTGGATAATTTTTTGTTAGAAGATTCAAGTGGCAAAAATAGACCACCTATCCACACAGCTATATTGAAGAACTAGACTTCACACTTGGGCTCATAACTCACTGAATATAGATCCTTTGAAGGACATGACAAGCATTTTTCTAGATTCTCTTTCATATGACAATTTTTTTTAGAATTTGGACCTATCAAATGATAGGAAATTTTCAAAAATGATAGGAAATTCAAAAAGAGTTCAAATTCATATCTATGATGAAGTTTTTTTTTCTTTTTGCTATTCTATTCTCATCTTTAACCAAGAATTTGAAGTCAAGATGAATTTTCCAACACACAAACTCGTGTTGCTTCCCCATAAGGTCCATATGAGAACAACTTAGAGATGAGAAACCATCTCTCACATGCCTACTATCTCCCATATACTTCTAACTTTCATAGCATCACAATTTGCTACACATATAATGTAATGAGAGTAAGAAAATTTGGGCCCTATCTCCCCAAGAAAATGAAGTCTAGTAAAATTAACCATGAGACCAAAAAAGAGGCATTTCAAGCTTATGTCATACAAGCTATTAACATGGTCTTAATGCTTTACAGGCGTGTGACATATAAACCATCAACCATGCTTTTCTACTCCAAACCCGTAAAAAAACAATACTTCTATAGTAATGTACTTGTTATGCACATTGCAAAAATTATTAGAAATGTGCACACACACACACATCTCTCTCTCCACACACCCACACATCTCTCTCTCTCTCTCTCTCTCTCTCTCTCTCTCTCTCTCTCTCTCTCTCTCTCTCTCTCTCTCTCTCTCTCTCTCTCTCTCTCTCTCTCTCTCTCTCTCTCTCTCTCTCTCTCTCTCTCTCTCTCTCTCTCTCTCTCTCTCTCTCTCTCTCTCTCTCTCTCTCTCTCTCTCTCTCTCTCTCTCTCTCTCTCTCTCTCGGATACAGAGCGTATTGCTTATCGTGCTTCCGAGGCATCACGTGATATGGCATTAGCAGGCGACACCTCCTCATGGTATGCACAGACACGAGACTGGCTTGCCCACCATGGCTTTGACATAGACAGGCTACCACCACTACAATACGACTCTCATGCACCCACCTACTCGCTCTCATCAAGAGAGGAATAGGATCATTCGTCAGGAGATATGGCATACATACATACAGAGGACATGGGTGAGCCCTAGGGGTACATTGCCACCGAAAATGCTCTACTACCACGAGCATTTTCTACATATATCAGGCACGGGCTTCATCGAGATTCCGAGATACATGAAGACCTACCTTCCCCACCACCTACGAGTCGTCATTGGGCAGCTCCGGGTTTCATCACATCAGCTCGAGATTGAGAGGGGTCGGTCCATGGGAGTCCCCCGTGAGGAGAGGTGGTGCCCAGTATGCCAGACAGAGGTAGAGAGTGAGGAGCATTTTGTTATCAGATGTCCAGCATACTTAGACCTACGAGCACAGTTCCAGATCGAGGAGTCATTCCAGCTGTGCATGACTATGGGAGACCAGAGACGCTTGGGATGCTTTCTCACAGCAGCATACGAGAGGCGAGAGCGGTCACTACAGCACATACATCAGCCACGGGTGAGTACCCAGCAGACCATTACCCAGTTCTTTCAGCGAGTTGAGCTACATCAGAGAGGTCCATCTATAGGGCTCACGCTCCACCATGCAGCAGCACAGAGAGCACGGCGCCGACCACGCATGGGCGGATATCGTCAACCACGACTATATCAGGAGGATGTCTCACGCATCAAGATTGCCTACGACCACATGATGGAGCATAGGCGTACCACCACCCCCTGGGTTGTCTTCCTTCAGGAGGCACTCAGACCACCACCGATGTACCACATACTACACCCACCTCCACCCATCACTTGTCGCTAGGGCGTTTTACTCACATTTTGGATCCCCCCATGTATTAGGTGGCCACTATCTCCAGAGTCAGAGCCACGTCTCCCCAGCCTTTTCCAGCCCTATATAGCTTTGTGTAGTGATATACCTTTTATTCCATTTTATCTTCTACACAGGGTCACTACACTTGTACATGGTTTTTGTCTCATAGGCCAAGTTTGGCCTCCAGAAGACGTTAATATGACTTTCTTTCTTTCTCTCTCTCTCTCTCTCTCTCTCTCTCTCTCTCTCTCTCTCTCTCTCTCTCTCTCTCTCTCTCTCTCTCTCTCTCTCTCTCTCTCTCTCTCTCTCTCTCTCTCTCTCTCTCTCTCTCTCTCTCTCTCTCTCTCTCTCTCTCTCTCTCTCTCTCTCTCTCTCTCTCTCTCTCTCTCTCTCTCTCATCTTGGTGAGGGATGCACTCCCTCCCTCTCCCTCTCCCTCTCCCTCTCCCTCTCCCTCTCTCTCTCTCTCTCTCTCTCTCTCTCTCTCTCTCTCTCTCTCTCTCTCTCTCTCTCTCTCTCTCTCTCTCTCTAGGGTTTCCTAATTTTGATTTCATTTTGTTTTGCAAGAGCTTTTTGGTAGTGGTTTTCTATTTGATGGGATCCGATGTCAATTGTGCGTGTGTGACGAGTGTTCCGAAGTTACATCGATGTGAGTGATCTATGGCCATGCATGTACTATTTTGTTGTTTATTAGAGAGAGAGAGATAGAAAAAAAAGTGAGAGAGAGAGAGATTGAAAACAAGAGAGAGAGAGAGAGAGATTAAAAACACAACATTGATGCCAAAAAGAAAACAAAAAAAAAAACTTAATTGATATAGAGAGAAACGAAATGAAATGTTGGTTAACATTTGAAAAGAGAGAGAGAGGGAGATAAAAATCGATATGCAATGAAATTTTGGTTAGCATATAGAGAGGGAGGGAGGGAGAGAGAGAGAGAGAGAGAGAGAAGGGGGGGAGGGAGAAATTGAAATGTAATGAAATTTTGGTCAACATTTGGGGGGGGGGGGAGAGAGAGAGAGAGAGAGAGAAAGAGAGAGAGCATAGAGAGAGGGGGAAGACAGAGAGAGAGAGAGAGCATAGATAGAGAGAGAAAGAGAGAGAAAGAGAGAAAGAGAGAAAGAAAGAAAGAGAGATATACATACACACACATACACATACACTCACATACACACATAAATACACATGCGAAGACACATACACACACAGACGATTACACATACAAACACATATACATACATATATAGACACATACACACACATACACTCACATGCATACAAAATTCATGTATACACATGCATTTGTATACATACACGCACATATACACATACACACATACACACACATATGCATACACACATATGCATATACACAAACACATATCATCACATACACACATATGCATACACACGCATACACATGCATACACACACATACACATGCATAGACAGACACATACACAAAAATAGACATACACACACAAAAATATACATACACACACATACACAGACATAGACACACACACATACACATACACACATGTACATACACACAAATACACATATACACACACATACATACAATCACATGCATACATGCACACACATATACATTCATACACATACTCATATATATACACATGCATACAAGTATATGCATACATACATAATCATGCATACACACATATATACATACACGCACATATACATTCATACACATACACATATTCACACACATAAAGTCACATACACATATATATACACGCATACACACATACACATACACACATATACAATCACATATACATACACATACACACATACATATACACACACACACACATGCACACACATATACACTCACATGCATACAAAACATATGTATATAGATGCATATGCATACATACATACATACATACACACATACACATGCACACAAATATGCATACACACACATACAATCACATACACACATATACATACACATGCATACACATAGGCATACACACACAGGCATACACACACATACATACACACACATAGACACATACACGTACACATGTACATACACACACACAGACACACACATCTACACATACACACACATACATACACACATGCATACACAAGTATATGCATACATACATACATACATACACACATGCATACACAGATACACATACACACACATATACACACACACAAAGTCACATACACACATATATATACACATGCATACACACACATATACATACACATACACACACATATACATATACACATGCACACACATACATACACGCACACTCACATGCATACATACACACACATGCATATGCATACATACATACACACATGCATACACTCACATACACATATACACAAGCATACACACATATACATAAACACATACACATATACACAAACACATACGCACACATGTATACACATGTACACACTATACATACACACATACATACACACATACACACACACACACTATACATACACACATATTATGGATCGTAGTGGAGAGCAAAAGGCAAAACTTACTCTCATAAAGAATCTCATGAGAGGAAAAGTTCCACCTGATTCTTTAGGGGCTAGTATGCAGACATGCTCGATGAAGAATTACACTACATGATCCAGATGCTTAACCCATGGCCAGAGGAAGGATCCTCTACCGCTTTATTTGTAGGAAGAGAGCTTTTTGCACATAGGTATGTTTGCTCCTTTGCCGCTCCATCTGTTCAACTCATTCCTCAGCCCTACATACATGGAATGATATGGGAAGAGATTGATAGTAAAGCATTGATCTTTCCTCTGGAAGCCACGGGGTAAGATATATAACTGAATGGACCTTGATTTAAATAAGGGTATCATCAACTTCTCACTTTTGAAACTCTCATGCCCACACACAAAGCATTCCTTTGCATGAATCAATAAGAGCTTTTCACCGGAAAAAAGGACCTTAAACCTCTTGAGCAAAGGCAATAACAGTAAAGGATTCACCTGTTCTTGATGCATGTGTCAAAATCCAATCACTTGGCTCTTCTTTTATAAGATCATAGTCGAAAAGCCTGATATCATCAGCCTATTTCTCTTCATCAAAACAATCCAAAAGTAGCTTGCTATGATCGCTTGATTGACACCTAAATCGGGATGATGAATATCATCATAAGAACGTATAAGTCTCTCTCCAAGTATGCATGTATCAAACAAGGCTCCCCTCTCTCTCTCTCTCTCTCTCTCTCTCTCTCTCTCTCTCTCTCTCTCTCTCTCTCTCTCTCTCTCTCTCTCTCTCTCACACACACACACACACACACACATCAAGTCAAAGACATTCCAATATCCTGTCATTCTTTGGTATGAACTTACATTTTTTACTCAACTCCAGGCACATTAACCTTCAATAAAGGACTACTATAGAAAGACTCATATGACCTCTATTATGTTCACCAAACGGCACAAAATATGCAACCTCATAAACAGTAAGGTTACCTCCCATCCTTCGACGTTCGTATCGGGCCACTCTTAAGTGGAATGTCTGAATTTCCTTTCCAAGACTAGCTCCAAAGACACCTATGTGCATCCAGAATCAGAGGACAGACACTTAACTGCGGATTACGTAGAACTATGAATCTGTGAACAGGATTCTGGCAACAAAATATTTGATGAATTCAATATCATAATAGACTAGCTCCACAGACACTGATGTGCATCCAGAAGCAGAGGACGGACACTTTAACAGGATTACGTAGAACTATGAATCTGTGAACAGGATTAATTTGGAAAAATCACCAAAATGATATAATTTAAAGAACTGTGATTCCCAATCCCGAAAGAGATCTCTGGCAACAAAACATTTGATGAATTCAGGATCATAATAGACTTAAACGGTTTTCACGAACCCAAAGCAAGCATGTGTTGTACTTGACAGAAATGTCATTTTTATAGGAATTTACTATCAAAATATCTTCAAATAACAACCCTTTGAAAAATAACATAAATATTCTTTTTATTACAAGTTCGATCTTAGGATCTACTCTTCTTGATAGCTTGAATTCATTGGAAAATAAAATGGTGAAGGGCGTAACACCCATGGGACCTCTGAATCCCACAACGTACTAGGATGAACAGAGCCCAAAGACCTGTTAAAGGTAGAGACTGAGTAGGGACACAATTGAGCATCAATGATATCACGTCATAAGTACATCTCGACCATAGTTCAGAAACACAATGGCCAACACACATGTTTCTGTAGTCACTGATTACTTGACATTGATTCAGTTTGAAGGTAGTCAATGTACATATAATCAAAAATCAGGCATCGTCTCTGAATCTATTATCTACATGAGAATGTCAAACCTTTGCAAGGGGTGAAACATTGTCTCTGATTCTATTATCTATATGAAAATGTCTAACCTTGGCAAGGGGTTTCTTACTATCCTGAAGCTATATATTAGCATCTTTTACCTTGAAAAATAAGGTTTTAAGACCGTCTCAAGTGACCGTATCAACTTGAAGCTGTAATCAATCAACTGGAAGCAAGCCCTGCTTGGCGAGGCTGTTGACTGCTCCACCACCCTCTGGAATGTAATCAGGGCAGTCCTGTAGAGAATTTGGAAAGAAAAACCTGCAATTAATTTTGGTGGGTCCAACAAAGAACGATCCATAGGGAAATCCCTTAGACTCTTTGGCTAGAAAAATTAATATCCCCTCTTCAAACACCAGAGGGTATTACTTTTTGAAAATAACTAGTTTAAGTGCAAATGAATCCCCCATGAAAGGACAGGAGACTGATTAACCTCCTTTGTATCTCTCTTTAACTCTTCTTGTACTTATCTCCTTTCTAATTTGAAGCAGTGTTGATAGGAAAATAATAAAACTTCTAGACTTGAATGTAGACATGTACACATTTCTTACCCTTTATTGCTCCATACGGAAAACCTCTCTTATTGTTACAAACTCTCCCCAGACTGTGTAGCACTTGACAATCATGGAAAGATTTGATTGGTGAATGATGAATATCTTTGAACCTATCATTTTATATAAATCAGGCCAAGTTCATGAATAGAACAATATTCGATGACAAGCAAAAGGTAGCAGAATCGAGTAGACGATGACACACACCCCCCCCCCCCCCTTCTTCAAAATAGACGTGGATTCAAGCATATGTTTTCCCCTTTGAGAAGTGGATTCAAGCATATTTTTTCCCCTTTGAGAAGTTCTAAGGATTATGATTAAAGCCATTTACAAAGACATCAAGCACCCTCCCATTGGTAACAAATACTCTTGAAAGCCTTACTGTAAAGATCTATATAGCCTTCTACCAGCTGCTTTAATTACAAAATTAAAGATAAATAGGATGAAAGCTTGATTAAAAGTATTGCAACTACGTAGCTCCAGCCTTTAAGCCCTTGCAATAATGTCTAGATAGTTTCGCCAAGCATCAACCTTTTAAGTCCTTGCAATAATGTCTAGCTAGGTTTCGCATCAGCCTTTAAGTCCTTGAAATAATGTCTAGATAGCTTTCATCGAGCATTGACAACTCAGGTGGATTAAATCAAAGAGAGCCAATGTGATTAGCATCTTGTGAATGTAGAGAAAAAAACAACAATTTTGTTACATCCAAGCATACCCAGTGTATCAAATGCCTAACAGAGGCAGTATGCACGATATTAGAATCACAAACAAACCTAAGCGGAAACTTGCAACTTTGAACGCATTCCGAATCATTACGACTCTCCCTTTCCGTACTAAATCTCTATCTTCTGAGCCATTCCATTACTATTCTTATTTGCTTGCTTTGAAAGCCGTTGCAGGAAAAAGCAACAAAAGTAAAAACCTTTAAGTAACACTAGAAGAAAGTTGCTTGGGTTGGGGGAGGTGAGCTGTAAAACTCCTTTTACTTTGACTAGTCTTCAAAAAAAAGAGGACTATCACAATAAGAAAAACAACTCCATTTGTCAAGTCACATAGAGTTTGTCAATGGACAAAGATATTTTCAACATGCATCATTGGGATTGTTTCATAACCAGCTTACAAGAAACTTCAACACACTATCATAAGTACCTACAGAACAAAGCTTCCATTTCCATCTGAGCCTTAGTATTCATGTAAAAACCAGGCAATCGTACAGGAAACAATTATAAGACACGTTTAGGAATCTGCCACCTTATAGCCTTTCCCTTGCCAAGGCTAGACAAAACATCACAATCATGATAAGTACCTGCAGGCAAGTCGCAGGATCTAGAGGTAAATAACACTGGGAGGTCTGCACACTGTAAGAAAGCATCACCATTGGAGGCACATCACTAGGTGTGGATACAAAAAAGTTCAAATATCCTCATCAAATCTTTACAAGGTGTGATGTGTGACATTAATAAATTCAGAATACTGCACAAGATTTCCTAACTACAAGTTAGCAATGTTAGCAGAAAATATTCTCATATCCATGAACAGGTGCCGAGAATTATTCAATTCATCTGTTGATCCACTCAAAATATTATATAAAATTTGGTGATTTCCACAATTGGCTTTAAAAAAAGCTTAATCTGAACTCTTTTTGGACCTGAAGTTTTCCCTCAGCTCTGCAAATTTTCTAAAGCATTGTGCTTTCGTTTTTCCTGTCACCGCAGTAGCTACCCTGTCCCATCTTTGAGGTGTTTCTTTTGGAAACATCTTTAATGCCTTGATGAGTGAAGCCTCTTGCACTTCAGACCATACATCTGCTTCATCTTTACTAGCCTTCCCATTAGCTACAGATTGGTCAGCATTTGCAACATCTTGCCTACCTGTTGCTTTGTCCAGACATACAGCAGTGGACTTGCCTGCCTTCTTGGTACCTGCATCACCATTCTCCTGCACATTTGTTGATGATTGCTCAGAACTGGATTGCAATGATTCATCCCGGGTAGACAAAGGTGAAGCAATTACAACGTTTCCAACTTTTCTCTTCTCCAAAAATGAATCAAATGCCTTAGATGAGTCTGGCTTTTGCAAGAGGACAGTCTTGATGGCCTTCAAAATCTCTTCCACAGATCGATTGGTCCCCACATAATTTGAAACCACTTCCCATCTCTGTGGTGTGCCTTTAGGATATTTTTGAACTGCTTTTCGCAGCAGATCAACCTCTTCTTTAGTCCAGGGCTTCTCCTTCTTCTCATTCACACTGAGAGTGCTTAAATTCTTGTTATCATCATCAATTTTCATGGCTCCTATATCCTTATTCATACTAGAAGTATCAGACAACTTCAGATCATTCAAGGCCTGTATCAATGTCTGTCCTTTCTTGCCAATATCTTGACCTTCTAGTTCTTCACATAACCTCCTTAGGCCATCAATGTCCAATGAAGTGCAAAGACTCTCGATGTCTTCCTCAACAATTCCTATAGCTCTGTTGCTTGTAACATCTGTAACAAGTGCACGGAGCCTAGACCTTTCTTTTCTCACCAGCTTCTTTTCTCTTTCTTTAGATTTTTTCTGAGCAGCTGCTTCTTCTGAGGCTCTCTTTTCTTCCAGTTCCTTTCTCAATCTCTCTTCTTCAAGAGCCCTCGCTACCTCCTCCTCTTTCTCTTTTCTGGCTTGCAATTTTGCTTGTTTCTTCCTCAGCTTTTCAGCTTTCTCTTCCTCCTTTCTTCTCAGTATCCGAGGATCTCTTTTGTATGCATTTTCAACAATTGACCTTATCCTAGCACTTTCTTCCTTTCTTGCTTTCTCTGAGAGCTTTGCATTCTGTCTTTCCATCCATCTCTTATGTTCCCGACTTTCAGCCTCTTCCAGATCATACTCGTTTGCATCAGGAAACTCTCTCCAACTCCTAAAACTATTCCAGAAGTCGTAAAATTTATCGACCTCATCTAGAGGAGTATCATCATCCCCGAGAGAAGGAACTGATTGATTGACAGACCACTTGGCGTTTCTCCTAAAAACAGGACCATACACCTGAAAGAATTCGTGTGGTGCACAGTCCCCTGGAACAGCATCATCAAACTCATCTGTTGAGTCATATATACGTCTTTTCACAGGATCAATAAGAACCTCGTATGCTTTCTGAATTGCCTTGAAGTGCTGGTCGATCTGCTCCTTCTTGGCAGCCTTTCCCTCCTCAGTTTCCTCCTGAAGCAAGAGGGCGGCCTGCTTATCGGGATGAAACTTCAGAGCACATTCTCTGTAACTTTTTCTAATCTGATCTTCGGTAGCAAGGTAACGCAAGTGGCTGAGCCCAAGCAGAGCATAATGGTCCTGCTCGGCTTTACCATCAGATGACGTTTTCCTTTTACTCTTGAAATGAAAAGCTTCAGACGAAGAGGAGAATCGATCATCGCCCACAGAGACACCATCATTATTCTCATCTTTGTCCTCTGGGAGAACCTCTAAGCCAGCGAGGCAAAGTGCGAGGGTATGAAATGAGAATCCAGCAGGCTCGTACCTGCAAGTTTGGACGGGCGAGCTGTTGGAGCGAACAATGAATGGAAGTGATAGGCCATCACTGGTGTCAGGGGACGGGTATGTGATGCGAAGCGGCCAGCGGGCTGGCATGATCGCCTTCTTGCTGTTGTTGGACTCCGCTGGAAAATGCGCAGGCCAATCACTAGGGTTTTCGTGTTTCCCCCTCGTCCTCCCGCCTTAGTGAAGGCGCGCCTATGAAAATACGTTAAGATATATTCCCCCTTATATCTGTTCGCCTTGTGTGGATACGGAATTGAACATGAATTACAAGCACGTTTAGAAAGCTTACTTACGCAATTTATAAAAGAACATGGGCATGTCATATCTGATAGAGGGACTAACAAATGCACATAATCATATTATAATTATGTTAGTTGTATGCATGAATTAAGGTTCCATTCACACTCAAATAGAGCAGGAGCTTATGTGCACGTGTTGCCACGTGGAAACATTTGAATGGCAAATCAAATTAGCCTTTTTAGGCATAGATTTGTCAAGGAAGTATGGTGTAGTGGTCACACCTTTGACCTAATGGCTAAAGGGTCCAATGTTCAAGATCCATTGGCAACTCGACGTGAATCCTTGAATGTGGTGGATGAATTGATCTGATCTTGATTTGAATTCACAATGTATCTTCATCTGTTTCAACATTGACTGGTTGAATTGCTATCATTGGAGGAAAGACCTACCTAAATTGTTAGCCTTGAACATGAAAGAAAGTTTGATTAAGCTAATATGCAAAAATATTTATCAAGAAGAAAGATAGGAGCTAGAGTCCAAACACAGTGTTGATGACAAGCTACAAGATTTTTTTTGACTTTATGTAAATAGAAAATAGGAAGAACGGTATGCGTCGAGATATGTCATCTCTATGTGAACATACCCTTACTTGAAGGGCCTTTGGTGTCCATGTGAACCAATCACATCATCATGGAAGCTTCTATAATATATGCAATGTTATCGCTTACATCATGATGATATCATCATGAAACATTGGAGGGACAAGAATTTAAGAGATCACTTTACAAATTATCTCATAGCATGTATAACGATCTAAGAAGGAACAGCTTATACCCAATATCGAAATGCAAGGAATGAACCAAGGAACTCCAAAAGGGCGACAAACTCTAGGTGTTACAAGCAAAGAAGTTCCTATGAGAGAGGCAAGGTGGAAGCTAAAAGATCTTAAGCTATCATGATATCAAAGGTCATCTAGTGTATGTACTACCAACGTTGATGAGTAGTGGCTCAACAAGTGAGAGCATTGCTTCATATTATTCCACATCATAGATGATTATCATAAAATCCAACAAGCCACCTTAAGGTATTCCACATCATAGATGATTAGCATGAAATCCAACAAGCCACCTATAACCGTAAGGACACGAAATCCAACAAGCCACCTATAACCTACTACGTGGGCACAATTCAAGGTTCATTTTACAGCAATTTTGTAACTCATGATGAGTAGTCTAGAGCCTTAGAAACCTAGTTCAGGAGTACACAAAGAAATATAGGGATTTATTACAAGTTCACAATTTTGTGTTCTTACAAGAAACTATTCGACCACTAGTTAGCAAAGAGAGGTATTAGTCATTGGCACATGCCATTGAGATGGCCTTGGTCTATGAGGATGGCCATAAGGGCACATGCTCCCAAGGCTAGAGATCCTCTTGGACCAAGATGGAGAGAACCTCTACATCTACGACCATTGTCTTAGCAAGCGCATAACCTTAAAGAGAAGTTAAGAAATTGCATTTGATCAAGATAATGTTTGGATGAAAGAGAAAGGTCCTCGCTTTGGTTGAGAGGACTTATAATAGGTCCATTCTTACTCGTCAACACAAAGACAAGGCTATGAAATGAGGATTGTGGTATGGATGCTTAGAACAACACAAATTTAAAGATTATCCTAAGAAAAATAAGTTCAATGCATCCATAGTCATAAATCCCACTCATAGTTGTGAGCAATAACTTGAATGATGTGTGTGTGTCTCCTCCCATCCATATATACCCTCTTGTACTCTAAAAATAGCAATGATATGGAATAGTCTAGTGCCGACATGTGGCCATCATGCAACAATTATTCCCATTACTACCGAATACCTTAGGATATCCCCCGAGCTTGGGACTTTGGCTAGCTAGCCCTTGTCCCTCACACACATGGATTGATCCCTGTGGACCAATGTCATGATCTCTGTGGATCAATGTCTGATAATAGTGGGAGTGATGTACACATGGACGAGGAATTAAAAACTTCCTTATCCCAATAACCATCTCTCATAGTGGTTGTGATAGTGACTAAGGAGGTACCTTTTGTGTCAAACATTGTACTTTCTAGAGTGGGACATATGGGATATCAATTCCAAAATATAGGAATCATTATCATGAGAGGATTCATGGTAGGACAGGTTGTCAAGGTACTCTTTGGTGTTGGGTTCACTCATAATGTCATAAGCTCTTTGCCTTTCAAATGGCTACATCTAGATATCATGCAAAAAGTTTCCATATACACGATAATGCTAGCCAATGGAAATGGAACTCAGACGTGGGATGTGTTGAGTAGTTGGTCTACCTATTTAGATCCAATCCTACAAGGACATATTGAATTTCAAAATAGCACAGTTGACCCATTTTGACATAGTGATTAGTGGATGGCCACATGTTAGGAAAGGGCCATTCATTGACTTTGGATCGCATGTGTATTAGCTTGAGTACAAGAAAATTATTAACTTGTGGAGATCTAGATCTTCATGATGTGAATGAAACAAAGTTGATCAAGATAGATTGTAAGTGTATTTATTTATATCATTTTGTTTGATTGTTGTGTGTAGTGATGGATCTTACAATGAAGGAAGTTCTACTGGGAATCCTAGAGCTTTCGTCAAAGGTGAGAGAACAATTCTAGGGTTTATTATTATGTGAGTTACCTTCTTGTTTACCTCCTCGTAAGAATATTGGGCATAGGATAGAGTTGGTTCCAAGAACGATTCCGATCACTTAACCACCATTTTTGCATGAGTCTACAAGAAGAGAATGAAGTCTCCAAGGTAATGTACAAGTACATGCAGATTTAGTTGATTAGACCTATTCATTCAACCTTTTTAGAACCATACCATTAGTAAAGAAGACGTATAGATCTTATAGGATGTGCATGGACTACCATACTCAATAAGATCACAATCAAACATAGATATCCCATGCCTAGTATTGACAATCTCTTAGATGCTCTAGCTGGAGCAATTGTATTTAACAAAATAGGTTTTGAAAAGTGTTTAACAGCAGATAACACTAAGCGATCAAGATGCACATGAGTCAACATTTTCAACTCCATTTGGACACTATGAATATTTGTTCATGCCCTTTAGCATTACAAATGTGCTTGCTACTTTTATGATGTTGACGAATGATATTTTGCATCCATTTATTGGTAAATTTCTTGATTTTGTGGATGATATGTTAGTGTATATTAGATCTATAAATGAACATGAAACGCATCTTATATTAGCTTTAAAATGAGCTACAATAAAATTGGTTATATACTAACCTAGATAAAACTTGATTATATTTGCCAAAGATGGAATATCTAGGGCATCTCGTTTCGATTGAAAAGGTCAAGATAGGTCCCAATAAGGTTTCAACTATTTTGGAATGGCCAACCCTTTAGGATGAGGGGAATCTTCAATCATTCCTAGGATTTTCTCATTTTTATCAGAAATTTATATCATCATATGTGTCAACAGAAACACCTATGAAAAATTTGCTTTAAGGAAAAGTTCCATTTGCATGGAAACAAGAACAACAAGAAAGTTTTGAAACTCTAAAATAACCCATTCCAAAAGATTTAGTACCCAAAGTGGTGGATCCAAAGAATCCATTTGAGTTGGAGACAGACATTACTGGCATATCCATGGGGGTGTATTTTGCCCAATTCTCTCTAGAACCTTCTAGAACCACCTAAAGTTGATTTAGCTTAACTCGATTCAACTTGAATAGACTGAGATACATGGAAGACTTACCTCACAGTGGACTCAAGTAGAATTGGATACCTCATGTGATTAGACTCCAAAAGACTAGGGAACTTTTCTAGTTGTGCTTACACATGCACACGCTAACAGAAATTAACTTTGATTCACACAACTATTTCAAAATCTGTAGAGATGGTACACACCTATTTCAAAATCTATGAAGTTGGTTAGGAGAAGAATTGCACTTCATCTGTTTGTGGAGGTTCTCATGACACTAGTATTGCATATGGTCATGGTTTACATGGGATGCATGAAGAATACAATGAAGAATCTCGAAGAATCACATGCACTCTTTGCCTCATTCTCAACCTTTTTTTTTTTGCAAAAGATTATTGAATTTTGTAGCACAAAGGGGTGGGAATCCCCCAAAAGTCATTCACTACCAACATTTCACACAGTATGGCAGATGGACACCATTTTTCTTACCTCATTTTAGGTAGTAGCCCATGCAAGGATCACCTCTCTCTTCCTCCTTCTCTCATCCAAGTTGAAGGAAATAAAGTAGAGGCTTTGCTTATATACCTCCATTTCTAGGTCTTACACCTCGTCCACAAGATTATATCGCCACATTTCTACTACATGGAGTATTATTTAGATGATGCATTGAAGGTATTCTTTTTAAGAGGTTTTTTTTCTACTCAAGGAGTTGGAAAAAAGTTGCAGCTACTCGAAGGAGCATTCTCTTGAAGATTAAAGCTTAAATTGGGATACAAATGGACATGAAACTTCATTGAAGGATGGAATATATGTTACGAAGTAAAGGGTTTGGTCAATTTTGTGAGGGCTTAAATCCTGAAAGTGGGATTTAGGTACAACTCTTTGTGCATGGTGTGGTCTAGTGGTTGCAATGATTTAGCCTCTAGCAAGAGGTCATGGGTTCAATTCCCCCAAGGAGCAAGGAGAGTAGATTTTTACTCGAGCCCTAGCCCAACCTTCTAGAAAGTTCTAATTCTAGTTATTTTGGAAACTTTTGGAGCACATGTAGTAACATGGATGACACTTTGATTATTAATATTTGTCTATCTCCCTTGGAAAGAGCTATATATATGTACTAGATTGGGAGGACATTCATTACGTAGCGTTGTGGTTGTCATTATCTCACGTTCAATGTCATTCAGAGCTTCCCGAAGCTTTTTCTCTTCTTTGCGAAAAGAAGGATCTTGTAGGAGCATTTAGAGGATGGGACCCCCCTTCCCCTTGCCTCAGCCTCAAAGAGGTCCCCCACAAGAGAGGGTGCCCATAGAATGGTCAGTCCACACATGCAAAAGTTCCCACTTGCATATGTCTTCCCACATAGCCCATTGACTCTCTCTATAGGCACTCAATGACAGTTCTCTTCCTCCCTCTTGGAGTTGAAAGAGCTTTTTCATTTGAGTGCATTATATAGGCACTTTTGCCCTATATGCCAGCCTGTGTGGGATAAAACCACGTCCATTCTCCCTCTTGTGTGAGCTCATGTTTCGTTCTTTGTTCTCTCTATTATAGCAAGAGAAGCTTCTTATCTATGCATCAAACTAGAGAGCTATTTTAGCTCTTTAATATCACTTCTTGAGCAATCCGAGATGGGATTTAAGTAATATCAAGCCTCCATCAAAATAAGATTGAGACTCGCCTCTTCTCTAAGCCTCTCAAAAGCTGAGATTTCTTTATTTTCTCCTCCATTGGAGGATTCCAAGCAACCAAGCCCTTTCTTTTCTTTCTTTCCAAGTTCAAGATACTTTTGCGTTGATCCATGCAAGAAGAAGGACGATTTCTATACTTCAAGTGGTGGATCCAAGACATCATTTTGCTTTATTTGAAGGTGTAAGACAATGTTTAGTTGACCTACGGATGTGAAGCAAGAAGATTGAAGCTAAGCGCCATCATAATTCTAGCACCCTTGGCCAAAGTTGAGCCCTACATCAACTCAAATTCCAAGGGAAGTGCTCTCGTGTAATTTTGTTGTTATCAGGATCTTGCTCACACACACATAGAGGTTGCAAACGCAAAATACACACAGAAAAATAGTGACGCCAAGAGACGAGACTGAACGCAATATTGGGTACAATCTCTCCCCATGCACTCTGTTTCGACAGTCCACAGAGTGCATGTATTTATAGGAATTTTTTATTACATAAAAAAGAGTGGTTACATGAGAGCGGTTTCAAAAAGCATGTGTCAAACTAAAAGTTGGTGACTTTTGTAGAAAGCCTTTTCTTTTAATATCAGAAATTGCAATCTATAATGACCCTTATTCTAACCACTATTTTTCTAACTATTTCTAACAAAAGAACCTTCTACGCGGATTTATTTACAAACTAAATTAAAAATCATATTTATTGATGTTCGCCCTAAAGTCGGATTATTGATGTTCGCCCTAAAGTCGGATTATTGATGTTCGCCCTAAAGTCGGATTGTTGATGTCTGCCCTTTCACGCTTTCACGCCCTCATGAACCTTCAGCTGCTATATCAAAAACACCAAAAACGCATTAATAGATTAATAAATTAACACTCCAACAATGCATTATTCAACATATTCCATAAGTTATAACATGTCGAGGCCATGTCTATAAGGTTCTTTATGAGGAGAAGAACTACCAGGGACTAATCTATGCTATGGCCAAAGGATCCTCGAGAGGGTGGTAGTTCAGAGGGATACTCAGACATAAAACAATCCTTATAAGGAGTCATGAAAGGTTTATGTGCATCAGGAAGTGTATGAGTATAATCATTGATGACATTGACAAAGACAATGCATGAATTGAATCCTTTCCTAAATGCATGTTTTACTTGAGTATGATTAATCAATGGAAATGACTGGAAATCATGCCGTGCTAACAAAGTAATAATTGGACCTTTAAATTCAAAGTTAAAGGTATGTGTATGGTAGTCAATGTGTGGGTTATAATGATGAAGAAAAGGCATACCTATTATAACATCGTAAGATTGCAAAGGTGGCCTATGCTAATCGTAACATCTTGCACTTCTCGTGTTACATTATAACGATTACCTTGAAATGCAGCTTTTACTTTATACAAAGAAGGAAACGTTTTTAATTTAAGTTCTTGTACTAATAAATGTGAAATGAAGTCATGTGAACTACAATCGTCATGTAAAATTTTAATGAGTTTGTGTATAGTACCCTGCATGCAAAGTAGAGAATGAAGAGAGATATCGTTACCCAAGGTACTTAAGTCCTTCTCCAATGATTCCTCTGTCCAAAGAAGAGGAATTTCTTCATTATGGGCCTCCATGTTATGTAATTGAGCTGTAGTGGGTTTCATGTTAAGAGATCGCAATCGGCACTTCATTTTTGTATGTCCAGGTTTACCACAATTCGAGCAAGTGATTCGTGGTCGCTTTTGTTGGGCATCCATCACTGAAGTTTGTAGGGTAGGTGGTTTGGTAGGTTGGAGAGATGAAGCAACAGGTGCAGTTGAGTAATTAAATTGCAGTGGATGAGGAAACCTAGGGTAAGATGGGGCATGAAAATTATGTTGCATGGGAAGATTTGGTTTAACAAAAAGGGGTCATTGATGTGGTTGTTGTAGACGAAGTGACTTGGTTATGGACTGGAATTTTTTCTCTGCATCATAGGCGAAAGATATATCCTCGTCGAGGGTTGTAGGTTGTAAGGTGTGAAGCTTAGCTTGGAGTCCCACCTCCAAACCATCTTCGTATTTTTTGCTGCAAGCTATCCTCTAGTACATCTTCAAGCATTCGAACCAATAGTAAATTTTGCCAGAACTGCTCCGTGTAGGTAATTGTATCTCCCTCCTTCCATGTAATGGTATTGAGGAGGAAGAAAAGAATCCTTCAATTTATCGTGGAAAGCCTTCCACGTTGTTGGACGCTCTATACTGTGCCGCAGGACATTCCACCAGAGTTGAGCTTTTCGTACTAACTAATTACTGGAAAATTTGACTTTTTCACTTTCAGCATATGTTTCATCAGTATAAAAATCATCAAAGCCATGAAAGGATTAAAGGGCCATTCTTTCTACCATCAAACCGAAAAAACTGGTAATTCTTAACAGCAATCTTGGAATGCGTGCCATCCGACTGGGCAGAGACAATAGCTTTGACCACTCTCATAAGGTTGTCTTCAACAGTTTGCATCTTTTCGAGTATGTCGTCGCATTGTCGGATCTCGTTCCGAGTGCCTCGTAATTCGTGCCGCAGGAGCTCTAGTTGTTGCTCGAGTGTTATCTCGGGTAGAGGTGATTTGTCAAAATCCTCCATGTTGTTCATAGGGTTCATGAGGATGCAGAGACAAAACACTCTTTCTAGATATGTAAAAATAATTTTTTAGTTTGTTTGAGTTAAAATGTAAAAGGAATGGTTGTTCTTGGGAATTGAAAAAGTAAGAAAGAGATGAAAGTGGTGTTAAATATAAGAAAAGAGAAGTAGAGTGACAACACAAAGAGATAGTGTAGTGGTAAAACACTTCCCTTGTGTGGGTGAGGTTGTGGGTTCAAATCCTCCCACCTTGGTGAATATAAAACTCCATATTGCCACTCATAAATTAAAATTGGTTCACGTGTAGCCAACGATCGCCAAGGGAGCCTTGGGTGCCAAAGATTCCAAAGTAATGCCTAAATAGGACTTTTTGATTATGTCAAAAAGAGCGGTTGCATGAGAGTGGCTTCAAAAAGCATGCGTGAAACTAAAAGTTGGTGACTTTTGTAGAAAGCCTTTTCTTTTAATATCATAAATTGCGGTCTACAATGACCCTTATTCTAACCACTATTTTTCTAGCTATTGCTAACAATAGAACCTTCTATGTGGATTTATTTACAAAATAAATTATAAATCGGATTTATTGATGTCCACCCTTTCACGCTTTCACGCCCTCAACCATCAGCTTCTATATCAAAAACACCAAAAACACATTAACACATTAATAAATTAACACTCCAACAATGCATTATTCAATATATTCCATAAGTTATAACATGCCCCTCAGTTGAAAAAGCAACTCACCTCAGTTGATAAAGTAAAATAAACATGGATGGCTAGTCACATGTTCCATCATTGAATGAAAATAAGCATGTTCCATGTAAAAAAAAACATGCATGGAAATGTTCATGTAGGAATCACATTAATGTGTTTGTGTATGATATGCAAAAATTAAGTGGTTATAATGAGGTGTTAATTGTGTTTTATGTATCCATTGACATTCTTCAATAGAGTGATTTTTGGACTTAACCAAATATCGATGGTATTGAGTACCTCTGCGTGTAGTAGTGACATCATGATCAATTATTTTCTTAGGAATCAAGATTTCAGATTGTTCTTCAATCAAAGGAGGGTCATCAAGAAGTGCAGTGAGTGGTAAAGTTCCTTTAAATGGTTTAAGTAAACTAATATGAAAAGAGTTATGTATATTCCAATGAGATGGTATATCTAATCTAAATGAATTATCATTAATTTTTTCTATAATGTGAAACAGTCCATACAATTACTCAACAGTGGTATCAACGCCTTGCACGCGTCACTACGGAGGTAACCAAGTCACTTCATCTACAACAACCACGTCAACATCCACTTTTTGTTAAACCAAATCTTCCCATGAAACGTAATTTTAATGCCCCATAGTTTTCCTCGTCCATCGCAATCCACTTACATATCTAGCAAGAGGGTTTTGCCTCTGCATCCTTGTGGATCCTATGAACAACATGGAGGATTTTGGCAAATCACCTCTACCCAAGGTAACACTCGAGCAACAACTGGAGCTCTTGCGACACGAATTATGAGGCGCTCAGAATGAGATCCGACAACGCGACGAAATACTCGAAAAGATGCAAACTGATGAAGACAACCTTACGAGGGTGGTCAAAGCTATTGTCTTTGCCCAGTCGGATGGCATGCATTCCAAGATTGTTGTTAAGAATTACCAGTTTTTATGGTTTGATGGCCGAAAGGATGGCCCTTTAATCCTTTCATTGCTTTCACAGTTTGATGATTTTTATACTGATGAAACATATACTGAAAGTGAAAAAGTCAAATTTGCCACTAACTATTTAGTAGGAAAGTCTCAACTCTGGTGGTATGTCCTGCGATACAGTACAAAGCGTCCAACAACGTGGAAGGCTTTCCAAGATAAAGTGAACGATTCTTTTCTTTCTCCTTAATACCATTTACATGTTCGACGTGCATGGATGACCCTTACATGGAAGGAGGGAGATATGGTTACTAGCTACACGGAGCGGTTCTGGCAAATTTTACTATTGGTTCGAATGCTTGAAGATGTACCAGAGGATAGCTTACAGCGAAAGTATGAAGATGGTTTGGAGTTGGGAATCCAAGCTAAGCTTCACACTTATGACCTACAACCCTCAATGAGGCTATATCTTTTGTCTATGATGTAGAGAAAGAACATACAAAAATGAAGTGCCGATTGCGACCTCTTAACATGAGACCCGTTGCAGCTCAATTACATAACATGGAGGCCCATAATGAAGAAATTCCTCCTCTCTGGACAAAGGAATCATTGGAGAAGGACTTAAGTCCCTTGGGTAACGATATCTCTCTTCATTCTCTACTTTGCATGCAAGGTACTATAAACAACAAACTCGTCAAAATTTTACATGACGATGGTAGTTCACATGACTTCATTTCACATTTATTAGCACAAGAACTTAAATTAAAAACGTCTCCTTCTTTGTATAAAGTAAAAACTACGTTTCAAGGTAATCATTACAATGTAACCCGAGAAGTGCAATATGTTATGATTAGCATAGGCCCATATGTTGATTCATGAAAATTTTTAATTGCACCTTTGCAATCTTACGATGTTATACTAGATATGCATTTTTGTCATCATTATAACTCCAACAATGACTACCATACACATACCTTTAACTTTGAATTTAAAGCTCCAATTATTACTTTGTTTGCATGGCATGGTTTCCAGCCATTTTCATTGATTAATCATACTCAAGTAAAACGTGAATTTAGGAAAGGATTCAATTCATGCATTGTCTTTGTCAATGTCATCAATGATTATACTCATACACTTCTTGATTTACATAAACCTTTCATGACTACTTATAAGGATTGTTTTATGTCTAAGTATCCCTCTGAACTACCACCATCTCGAGGATCCTTTGACCATAGCATAGACTTAGTCCCTGGTAGTTCTCCTCCTCATAAAGCACCTTATAGACATGGCCCATTACACCACAAGGAAATATAAAACCAAGTAAAAGGCCTACTACAGAAAGGACTTATAAGGCCTAGTTCTTCCGTATTTGGAGCACCAGTTCTCTTAGTAGAGAAGAATAATAAAACTTATCAAATGTGCATTGATTATAGAGCCCTTAACAAGGTCCCAATTAAGAATATATACCCCATTCCTCAAATAGATGATATTTTAGATAAATTACGAGGAGCTCGTGTCTTTAGTAAAATTGATCTAAAATCAGGATACCATCAGATTCTTATGATGCAAAGTGATATTTTTAAGACTACATTTAGAACGCAAATAGACCATTATGAATTTATGGTAATGCCCTTTGGACTTACTACTGCCCCTTCTACATTTCCACGAATCAATTTGCTTACAATAACACCACACCACCACTACTGGTCGTGCACTGTTTGAAATTGTTTATGGTAAAAGCTTCCCACTCCCATGTCACTCACACACACCAACATTCCGATGGCTGATTCTATTACTCAATATCACATTTCTATACTTCACAATGTTCACGAGCACATTAGGAAAAGCCAAGAGTGCCACACATGTAATATCAATACAAAACAACTAGCTAAGGAGTTCAAGGAAAATGATCTTGTGTGGTTGCGTACCATTAAAAGATGTCTCAAAATTATTTTGCAGCATCCTAAAATTAAACTTGCACCATGCAATTATGGAACATTTTGCATTATAGAAAAAATTAATGATAATTCATTTAGATTAGATATACCATCTCTTTGGAATATACATAACTCTTTTCATATTAGTTTACTTAAACCATTTAAAGGAACTTTACCACTCACTCCACTTCTTGATGACCCTCCTTTGATTGAAGACCAATCTGAAATCTTGGTCCCTAAGAAAATAATTGATCATGATGTCACTACTACATGCACAGGTACTCAATACCATCGATATTTGGTTAAGTACAAAAATCACTCTATTGAATAATGTCAATGGATACATAAAACACAATTAACACCTCATTATAACCACTTAATTTCTGCATATCATGCACAAACACATTAATGTAATTCCTACATGAACATTTCCATGCATGTTTTTTTTAACATGGAACATGCTTATTTTCATTCAATGATGGAACATGTGACTAACCATCCATGTTTATTTTACCTTATCAATGGAGGTCAGTTGGTTTTTAAACTGAGGGAGAGAGTTATGTATATTCCAATGAGATAGTATATCTAATCTAAATGAATTATCATTAATTTTCTCTATAATGCGAAACGGTCCATAATAGCATGGTGCAAGTTTAATTTTAGGATGCTGCAAAATATTTTTGAGACGTCTTTTAATGATACGCAACCACACAAGATCATTTTCCTTGAATTCCTTAGCTAGTCATTTTGTATTGATATTACGTGTGTAGCGCTCTTGGCTTTTCCTAATGTGCTCGTTGAAATGTGATCTTGAGCAATAGAAGCAGTCATTGGAATGTCGGCTTGGGTGAGTGACATGGGAGTGGGAAGATTTTTACCATAAAAAATTTCAAAAGGTGCACGACCAGTAGTGGTGTGTGCGATGTGATTGTAAGCAAATTGAAGCAATGGCAACTTTTCATCACAGTTAGTGGGACTATCTAATGAATAACAACGCAAAAAATCAAGAATACTACTATTTGTACCTTCACTTTGTCCATTACTTTCAGGATGAAATGCAGAGCTAAAATCTATTTTAGAACCAACATGTTGAAATAAGGCAACCCAAAAATGATTACAAAATCTAACATCATGATCAGATAACATTACTTTAGGAAATCCATGATGTGGGAAAATGCATTTAGTGAATAATTTTGCAGCCTGGGGTGTAGACAAAGTTTTTTTACATGGAATGAAATATGCATATTTACTAAACCTATTAACTATTGTCCAAATCATAACATTATGTGATGAAGTGATGGGAAGACCTGTGATAAAACCCTCACGAACCTTCAGCTGCTATATCAAAAATGCCAAAAACATATTAATACATTAATAAATTAACACTCCAACAATGCATTAATCAACATATTCCATAAGTTATAACATTTTCTCTCTTTTGGTTTCGAAGGTCATTGTTGGGAATTCAACTCACAACCTCTCGATTAGGAGTGTGATGGGCTAAGCACTTGCCCCAAAAGCCATGGTTGACGATTACTTCCTAATCCTCTCTCTTAAGGCATGGTTCAACCATCTCCTACTAGGATTATGTGACAATCATGCACCCCGCTTTCTTTTGAATTCCAAAGTTAACTAGATAGGTTAACATGGAGGGGTCAACGTCTAGAGTAAGTGATTTAGAGCATTTGCATGGACATGATAGTCACATTGCATCTCAACAGCATCAAATGCATGATGTTGCTTATGATTGTATTATATGAATGTTCATAGATAAAATGAAGAGGGGTTTAAAAGGGGGCTAAAACACACCATTTGGATTATAAGAGTGAGTGAGTGAATAGAGGAAAAGTTAAATGGGTTTATGCAAGTTAAAGAGGAGATTACTAAAATGCAGACCTTTATAGTTAAAATACAAGATGTTGGTACTCAAGGTCAAGGAAAAGGCACAGGAATGCATCAAAGAAGTGGACACACAAGAAGAGGAACAATAGGGAGCTCCAAGAATTATATGTCAAATTTTCAGAAGATACCCTTATAAAAATAATGATTTTGATAACTAAAACAATTGTAAATGTCATTTGACATTTTTGTAACTCGATTTTGTTCAAGACAAGGAGTGCTCAAGCTTGAGGAGTATTAGAAGTATCTACGTATCAATTCTCAAAATTTTTTGATTCCATTTGAGCCCTCAAAGAAGCCCTGGAACTTAATTTTAACTAGACCGAACATTAGGTATGGAGATAGCCAAAACTAGTCGAAAAACTATAAAAACAGCTAGAGAGCTCATTTTTGAAGTTACTAAGTGGAAGAGAGCATTTTTTAGGTTAGCACCAGTTAGAGAGAGAGCTTCTTGAAGTGTTCGTATCTTTGTTATATTGCCTTGTGTGCATGTGTGTGCATGCATGTATGTGCTTGTCACTCACATTTGCTTGCCACAATTGCCCATGATCTTCATATCCTCCTCATGTCTTTGCGGATTCACAAGTAAAAGAGGTGGTTCTCATGCTTGGGCTACACCAAATTTTGGCATCATTTCCAGGGAGTGTTGCTTGAGGATGAGTGTTGTGATGATAAGATCGTAGATTTGCAATGTTGGAAGGTAAAAAATAGTAATTTTTTGTTAAACTTTTTTTTTCCTCGATATCTATCATCACCATCATCACCATCTTCTCTCATCTTCATCTCTGCATAAATTTTTCATTTTTGACTCTATATTCACTATTTTCACCTCATTTTTCCATTTGTGCTTATGCAAGAGAGAGAGAGAGAGAGAGTTTTGTGTGTGCAAGTTTCTATGGTTTTTGCGACCCTCTACATTGTTGGAGTTAGATGTCTACGGAAGCATGTGAACATCACAAGGAAGAAGAAGAAGAAGCTTGGAGCACAACACACAATACTGAATGTAGTACCACTAGAATGTACAAAGATAAGTAGCCCGTTCAGGCAATAGGCGTATATACAAGCCAGGGAAAAAAACCTCCTAAAGAGGGAAAAGGTGCCCCAACGGTCCTAGTGTGTTCACACACATCACTACCTAAATATATCAACAAATCCCCCTGGGAGTGATGCGGTGAACAAGGAGTTGGCACTCATGTATAAGGAAGTGCCAAGCTATGTGGAATCAATCCACAAAAGGAAGTAAGCCCAAAGCTTTGCGGAAGGCATCAAACTTCTCCCTAGGTAGAGCCTTCGAGAAAAGGTATGTAATGTTCTGCATGGGCACATATGCCAAGCTGATCTCTCCAATAGAGAACCTCTCCCTTAAATAATGATAATGCATCTCAATGTGCTTAGTGTGCACATGGAACATAGGGTTCCTCGCAACTGCCAATATGTTCTGACTGTCAGTGAAGGTGGTGGCAGAAGATTGACCAACACCCAAATCAACCATAAGGCATCTGAGCCACACACACTCAACAATCACTGTGAAAGTTGTCCTATGATTAGCCTCACAACTGGAATTGGCCACAATAGGTTGCTTCTTGCTCATCCAAGATATGCATGAGCTACCAAGCAAAAGCATGCGAATGTGGCGGTAGTGATCCCCCCTTGGGATAAAACAACCCAAGGAGCCAGGTACCACTCAACTAGCGAAAGATGCGCTTAACCACTTGCCAATGCTTCACACATGGGCAATGCATAAACCTGATCAGCTATGAGACAACAAACTGAATATCTGGCCGAGTAATGCATAAGTAAATCAAGCATACAATATCTTGCTGATAGAGAACAACATCAAATGCATCTCCAGCATCATGAAGACTCGATTGTAAACCTGTCTCCATAGGAGTGGCAATAGGTTTATAGTCTTCAAGGCCAAAACGATGCAATAATGTGTCAATATATTTCGTTTGACACAAAGCTAATCTGCCATCAACTTGCATAGACTGAATGCCCAAATAATGATGCAAATGCCCCAAATCAGACATCTCAAATGAGGCATGTAAATCATCCTTAAAATCAGCAATATGCTTCTCATGAGGACTAGTGAGCACTGTTGAGAGATCCATGCTCCACCCTTTTGTTCAAAGCTACTTTCATTCTCATGCAAGCACATATATCCCACATGCAACAGAATTCTCCCAAACTCCATATAAGCAAGGCCTCCCTTCACTCCTCACAAGCTATTCCACTCTAGCTCATTGCCAAGAGTGTGCTTCCTCTCCTCATGGAGTCTTTATGCTCATAGAGCATACTTTGTAAGTTCATTTCTATTTATTTCGTTAATCATGTTTTGTTATCTTTTGTTCCTTCCTCCTTAGCTTGTTAGATGTGTGCATGTGAGTAGAGTAGGAGTAGTCCTTTTTCATTTCAACATGGCATCAGAGCATAAGTATTGCATAGATAGCATTTCCTTTTGAATTTTGCTTTTATTACCTTCATTAGCATGTTTCATACTTTTAATCCCTCCCTCCTTCCCATTTTGCATCGTTCCCAATAAAAAGTGCTTTTTAGCACTACTTTCATTCTTCATGATTTTAGTCGTTTCTCTCTTCTTTTATATAAGTGCTTATGGGCACTACTTTCATAAGGAATACAAGCGTTTTCAACACTACTTTTATCGAATAACTCTCATGCTTAGCCCTTTCAAGCATAGCATGAAGTTTTTCTCTCTGCATGGATGCTGCCATTTCTCCATGGCTCATGAAAAGATCATTCTGAGGAGGATGGTCATAGGAAACGTCTTTAGACTCAGCGTGACTGCATTGAAGCAGAAAAGACTAAGCATTTTTCAAGCGCATGTGAAGAAAATATCTAGCATTGTGGAAACCTCATGCGCGAAGTGATGGAAAGCTGATAACCTGCCTCAAAAGTCTGCTGCTGAGAGTGAAGCCTGGAGTTTTCCTACAAAAGAGGTATGTCATAAGTGCAATTCGGATGACTTTCTAGTGTTTCTTCAAGACTACAGCAAAGCTCGACAGAGGAATGGAGAAGCTATGGAACGAAGCCCCACAGAGGAATGAAGAAGCTATGGCCAAGCAAAATCAAAACCTTTGCCTGTCAGGTAGTGATTAACCATCTCATTCGTTCTATCTACGAAAATGATGACACCTACTGCACGTGGCTGGAGTTTTGGCGAATGGACAAATATGAGATCCACAAAGCAAATGCATCAGAGACAAATCCACCTTATTAGATGATGCACTTCAGAGAAATGCCATCAGCATCATTCTTCACTATAGCAGACACTTGCAGTTTGAGGTAGTCACATACGCATGCCGTACAATCTCTAGAAAATGTGGAACGGGCGCTCTCCATTAAGATGTTCCAGTACAACTCAGGATTTAGTAGATAAAGAGCCAACCCACATGCCATCAATGCTGCAGCGATCCTCCCGATCAAAGCTGATTGCTAAGTAGGACAGTTGGTTGAGCTTTGGCCTCTTGAGGCGGAGGTCCAGGGTTCAAGTCCCAGGCTGGACATGTTATGGCTTAGGCTAGTTAAACCCAGTTGTAACCATGTCTCATTCAGTTGTAACCTTGTCTAACCCTTGCTTTGTGGGATACGAGGGGTCCCGCGGGTACTATGCCCATTCACTTGTACAGTTGCAATTTCAAAGTTAAAGTCCGGGGGAGTAGGCTTCGGCTGAACCTCCATTTTAATTAAAAAAAAAAGCTGATTGCTAAGTAGCTCAAAAAACCATCTCTCTATCTTTTATCTATCTATATCTCTCACTCTTTTGGACCGCGACCATACAGTAAAATGCGTATCGATGTTCTGTATAGCCAGTGGTTCTGTGGTCAACCATAAAAAAACCGGTTTTTATACCACTGATAATAAGATCCCTTACTGTGTTGAGGCTGTTGGTTGTGATATTATTAAAAAAGGGACTATTTTCAGGCTGCTTGGTATTCCTATGGGCTTTGGCATCTCCAATGAGCAGAGATGGAACTGGATGCTTGATAAGTTTAGAGCTAAAATCTATAAATGGGCTGACTTGCAACATAGTCTGTCTCAAAGAACTTTTGTGCTGAAGCATTATATCCTCCCCTCTCTGACTTATTTTCTTTCCTGCTGGCAGCCTAATAAAAAGCAGATGGGGCAGGCCATCTCTCTGGCTAGAATTTTTTTATGGGGTGGCTCAAGAATTCCCAAAGTTTCCTGGAATATCTGTTGTATGAAGAAGATGGAAGGGGGCCTTGGCCTCATCTGTCCTTCCAGGATGGCGATTCAAATGGCAGCCAAGTGGATTGTTAGATCTATTTCCTCCAATGACTTTTGGGCTTGTTTGATTAAAAGAAACACTTAACAGATTCAGTGTTAAGAATAATAAGAGCTGGGATGATTGTTCTCTGTGGGATGTGATTACTTCTCCTGTTGAATTTGTGCCTAAGGGTAGCCAGCTTATATGTAATTTTTGGAAGGCTTGGATGGTAGTTAAATCCAATTATACCCTCCCTATTTGGTTTGCTAACAATTCTTCCTTCATTGAGCAGGACTCTATTTGGCTGGGCTGGTATGAAAGATGCACCCATCAGACCTTCCCTATCAGATGGAATAAATGCAGGAAAAAAGGCTTTGCTCATTGGAAGGACTTGCTGACTGAAGGTGAAGTTGTAGATGATAATTTCATTCTGGAATCTGATGGTTTGTCTGTGCAATGTAAACAGATTCTCCTGGGCAAGAAAGAGCAGCTGCTGGAAAAGCTGGAGGCCAACTTATGGAAGAAGGAGATTACTCTCCAAGTTTTGGCTGATGATATGATAAGCTCCTACAGGAGGTGTGTCAGAAGCATAAAAGAGATCTTGGGAAAGCTCAACAAGAAATGGGGTCTTCAATGGTCCCACCTGTAGTGGAAGTATAGATTTCAGTGTACTTGGGCCTTCCCTCTCTCCAACAAGCAGTCCTGTCTGAACTGGCTCATTCTTCACAAAGGTGTCTGGACGGGAAGCCTTGCTAGGAAGTATAAAATTGATGCTGGACTCTGCAAACTCTGTGGTAAAGAAGAGGATTTGGAACACTTATTCATTAAGTGCAAATTTGCTTCCAGATTCTGGGAGTGCATCTGGTCCTTCTGTCGGTTCCAGGGGCTCAAAATTCCTAGTTGTAAAGATATACTGATTGGTGAATCTTGTGGCCTGGACATCCTTCTGTGGCAGATTATCAGAAACCACTTCTTTTGGGCTATTTGGAAAAATAGGAATAATGCCATTTTTAGTATGAGGAGCAAAGATCACTTTTTCTCCTGTCTTATGGGAATGAGAAAAATTCTCAACCTTTGCCTTACCTCTTGTCAAGATCCTCAAACGGTCCCTATGAGCCCCTTTATGATTTTGAAGAACAACCGATGTAATGTTTGGAAAGCTAAACTCCTCCTCATGTACTCAAAACCTAGGAGGGACATGATCACTTTTCTTGGTGATTATGTTAATTACTACCTCATGTGAGGTCTCCCCCTCTCTCTCGAGAGATGGTCGTTTGCTGTTGTAATTTTGTTTAGCATCAATTTTATTCTTCCTGTTTTTCTCAAAAAAAAAAAAAAATGCATATCGATGCAATTCACGAATATTTTGTTGATCCGCTACTAGGCGACCGTACCGGCTACACGCACCCCGAATATGCAGCTAGAAAATCTGTCTTTGGCAGATGGGTGACAGCTCTCAGAAGACAGACAAGTAGTGCGAAGGTAGACAGAAGAAAGGATGTCTAGACACAGAGAAATAGCGAAGCGTCGTTCTAAGAGTGGCACATGTCATGAGCTTGCTCAATACAACGACCCTCTCCTGCATGATAGAAATCATTTACACACCGACTACTACTTCAAACATTGAATGATGCAGAGCGGCCACTCTAGTCTCTCAAATGATGCGCAATGCGCACCAAACTTAATTTGGCAGCATATAGATTTGAGTGAGCGAGCACTAATGTCAGCATCGCATTGATGAAGGAGCATCAAAAGTCAGTAAAACTGTTGTGATTACCGTTGAATTGGCCCATGCAAGATGCATCTTCAAGTGATCAATATTTGCAAATAATTTTACTATAAAAATCATGTGCCTTATTCAGGCGTAGCCATATTCAAATGCACTCGCATTCTTGGGCATATAGTTCGCTTTAAAGTACTTGCACAACGTAAGTGACTAATCGATTGTAAATTGTAAGAGAATTCATCCTCTCTTCATGCATAGAGGTGCATGAGTTGTTACATGGCGTTCTTCAAGAGAAAGGCCATATTTAAATCCCATTAGTAGTGGATTGATTAATTTTTAAGAGAATGAAAAAGCACACTCAACCTATGTAAAACACCTCACTAGAACAACACTTTGTAAAGGGATTAGACACCACCTTGAGTAGTACTCAAAGGTAGGACCTTCCCAAAGTCATCAAGTCTTGAAACCATATATACTCTCTACATATCAAAGAGATTTCACTAAAGTGAAGATGTATTAACACTTTCCAAATCATATCAAGCCCCATCTAAAGGGACTAGACACCGCTCTTTAAAAAGGGTAAGACCTTCCCTATGGCTTGAACAGATGACACTCAAAGCCCACTATAAGGCCATGAAGCTCACAAGACAAAGGCTACACCAACAACAAAAGACCCAAGAAAAGAAAAAATGCACAAAAGGTGGCAAATGGTTTCATAAGCACTACCTACCCCATGATGTAAACCCTTGTACATGTCTAGGGATCCCATATGTCCCTAGATCCCATTAAAAACCACTTGGATCCCAAATTTCCAAGTATATGTCTTGGGATCCCATATGTCCCAAGATCCTAGCGATGCCATATGTCCCAAACTTGGATCCCATATGTCCAAGTTATGTCTAAGGATCCCATATGTCCTTAGATCCTAAAAACCAAATGGACTAAGTGATCCCATATGTCACTAGTTCCCATGCTAAAAACAAAAGGGTCATCACATGGAGGGAGGGTGTTGAGAGATCCATGCTCCACCCTTTTGTCCAAAGCTACTTTCATTCTCATGCAAGCACATATATCCCACATGCAACAGAATTCTCCCAAACTCCATATAAGCAAGGCCTCCCTTCACTCCTCACAAGCTATTCCACTCTAGCTCATTGCCAAGAGTGTGCTTCCTCTCCTCATGGAGTCTCCATGCTCATAGAGCATACTTTGTAAGTTCATTTCTATTTATTTCATTAATCATGTTTTGTTATCTTTTGTTCCTTCCTCCTTAGCTTGTTAGATGTGTGCATGTGAGTAGAGTAAGAGTAGTCCTTTTTCATTTCAACAAGCAGCATGTCATCAACATATACACAACAATGATCAGAAGCACATCATTAGCACGCTTAACATATTAGGTGCTTTCAGTTGGATTGTTCTCAAAACCATGTGCAATCAGATAGGCATGTATCTTTTCATACCAAGCACGTGGTGCTTGCTTTAAACCATATAATGCCTTCTTTAACCTGCACACCTGGTTTTCATGCCCTTTTTGCACAAAGCCACGGGGCTGAAAAACATACACTTCTTCATGCAATTCACCATTCCGAAATGTTGTTTTAATGCCCAACTGATGTACATTCCAACCATGATGAGCTGTAAGTGCACAAATGCTGTGAACAATAGTCATTTGGCAAGTAGGGGCAAAGGTTTCATCAAAATCAATGCCTCTTTCCTGAGCATAACCCTTTGCAACAAGCCTAGCCTTATACCTGTCAACTATTCCATCAGGTTTACGCCTCAGCTTGTATACCCACTTAGTGGTCTTCTTGTTAGGAGGCAAGTCACATAAAGAACAGGTACCATTTTTCATGATAACATCATATTCCAATTGCATTACAACCATCCAATGTTAAGAATTTTGTGCTTCATCAAACGAAACAGGCTCACTCTCATCACAGAGACTAGATGCAGCCATAGCATAGCAATCTGATGCAAAAGAGGCATTATGAGAGCCTGAAGGACTATGATATGATAGATGTGCATCTAATTTGTTGTCATGCAAAGTCCGCACCATCCATTTGGGCATAGTTTTTGCCTCCTCAATATCATCTCTCTCATCAACAAGTGCATCATGTAAATCTGCATAAGAAATAGAATGATCTGCATCATCACATGAAACCTGCAATGGCTGAGAAGTTGCCTCATTAGGACCAGCACTAGATTGTACGCATGTAAAAAGAGGTAGCAAAGTATCATACATGTCTTTGGAGCTAATTGATGTCTCCTTCGTACATGAAAGTCGGCTAAATAGCATCTTCCACAAAAACAACATAACGGCTAACCAAAATGTGTTTAGTCTATGGATGATACAGATGGTAGGCTTTGCTTTCAGAACTATACCCAACAAAAATACATTTTACTACTTTAATCATTGTTGAGAGCAGTAGGGGCACCCAAGGACTGAGGAGACAAGGAAGCCAGCGGAGAGAGTCAGAGCAAGGTGAAGGATTAAGTAGACAAAGCAGTTGACACAGATCTGGCAGATAGGCCTTCAAATTTTTCCAAAAACAACATCTTTATAATAGTGATTTTTATCACTAACCATCATTGTAAATATCATTTCATATTTTTGTAGCTCCATTTTGTGCAAGCCAAGGAGTCCTTGAGCTTGAGGAGTTTTAGAAGTACCTACCTGTCAGTTTTCACATTTTTTAGACTTTGTTTGAACCTCCAAATAGGGTAGAGTACCTAATTTTTAACTAGGCCGGACACTAGGTCTGGACAAGGCCAAAACCTAGTCAAAAACTATAAAAAGAGCTAGAGAGCTCATTTTTGAGGTTAGCTTGTAATTGATATGAACTTGTAAGAGCTTTTTGAAAGTAATCTAAGAACTCCATTGCTTGCATGGTTGTGTGCTTCTCACTCACGCATTTGTGCCTTCACTTGCTCGAGGTCTTCATACCATCCTCATGTCCTCCCGGATTGACATTAAAGGAGGTGCTACTCATCACTGAGCTACACCAAATTTTGGCGCCGTTGCCGGGGATCGAGCTTTGAGGACGAGCGTGTGATGGTAAGACGTAGATTTGGGACGTTGGCGTTGTAGGTAACTTATTCACTTTTCCTTTTTTTCTTTTCCTTACCTCATCACCATCATCATCATCACCATCTCCCACCTCCATCTCCATCATCACAAAAATTTCAGTTTTTTACTATATCCCCTTCCTCCTTTCATTTCCCTCATTTCACTTGTGAGAGAGAGCGAGAGAGCGAACTGTTGTGTGCTATTTTCTGCATGCTTTTGGAGTTTCTTGCAGGTTTCAGCATCCTCATCCCCTCCAGCACGTCGCGCAGGTACGGAAATGTGCAGAACTGTCTCGCAGTCGCCGACTTCTGTCGATCGCGATTGACAGAAATTTTCACCTTTTGGTAAATCTGAGTGCACCACAGTGGACTAGAGACCCTGCACACCACATTTCCACAAAAATTTTTGAAAAAATTACAAAATTTCAATCCGTCGCGATTGACAACTCTGTCCGTCGCAATCGACACCCATCCGTCGCGATCGACTGCCTGTCCGTCGCGATCGACACCCATCCGTCGTGATCGACTACCTGTCCGTCGCGATCGACTGTCTATCCGTCGTGATCGACTGCCTGTCCGTCGCGATCGACACCCATCCGTCGCGATCGACTGCCTGTCCGTCGCGATCGACTGCCTGTCCGTCGCGATCGACTGCCTGTCCGTCGTGATCGACTGCCTGTCCGTCGCGATCGACTGCCATCCGTCGCGATTGACTCCTGTCCATCGCGATTGACTTCCCTGTCCATCGTGATTGACAACCAATTTTAGCCAATTTTTTAGGGTTTTTAATTTGAAGAGTTTTGCTAATTTTGGGCATGGACATTTTACTCTAGAGCACATAAGGAGGCCATAGGAAAACAACTTGGGGAAAACCTGTTGCACAGTGATCCTGTTTGAACCCTGTCTTAACCCTAGAACCCTGAACGATCATAACTTTTTCATACGAAATCCATTTTTTGATCTCTAGGGCTTGTTGGAAAGCTCGTGGCATATACTACACGCCCTCAACTGTCTTTTATAAAGATAATGCGTTGATTTTTAGCTAGGGTATTTTGAAGTTGACCATACACAGGGGATCAAAGTCAGGGGTCTTAAGAATTGTTTTCCTAAAAATCACTATGCAAATTAGTATTTGTGCTACAGGAATGAAAATCATTGGTTCTGTCTTTGGAATTTAAATCTTAAAGCTAACTTTGGAACTCTTACAGATCTATTGAGAGCATCGAAAGGCGTTCTAAGCAAGTGTAAGTGCAAGCTTGGGAACACACTTCTTGGGCATTCAAGGGCAACCAAGCAGGAAACATAAGGTTGGAAACTTTCAACCCCCTCTGTCAATTCCTAGCTTAGGCTAAGAACGACTAGTGATAGGAGTAAGTCAGGGCAACGATAGGCATCAATCAAGTTGAAGACTACCTATGCACTCAAGTTCAAGATTAAACATAATCTCTTCGTGATGCGATAACCTTAAAGGAAAGAATCTAACGTGGAACGATCAACTTACAGTGCGAAAATTAACTCAAATGTTCCTGACGACGTGATTTCTGACTAGAGCATAAACACGATAATCGACTAAAAATGAATCAAGTGACTGATACAAAAGAACTCAGCAACAAGGTTGTACTTGGGCAAAATTGGGCTATTCAATTAGGCTTATGAACCTTAGATCAGGGAGACATCTAGGGAGAGATAGACAAAGTCTTAGGTCTTCTGAGGCTAGTGTCAACCACACTGCTAGGTCTTGGGCCCAGCAATTGAGCCACCACTCATACTACCCTAGCTCTGAGACTAGTGAATCA
Source organism: Ceratopteris richardii (assembly GCA_020310875.1). Taxonomy (NCBI): domain Eukaryota; kingdom Viridiplantae; phylum Streptophyta; class Polypodiopsida; order Polypodiales; family Pteridaceae; genus Ceratopteris; species Ceratopteris richardii. The sequence continues at coordinate 110,456,120 of CM035418.1, forward strand.
GAGATGTCTCAAAGCATGGATCAACCTACGGGAAGTTCAGGAGTGCCATACTTGCACAGGGTAGAAGGCCCGTACAAGATGCAGCTGGAATACCTTAGAACCAACCGATTAGGTGCTAGCATCTATGAGGACGGTCTAGGAAGATCCGTGGTCCAGATTAAAAACCCTGACCAATCCATAGGACTAGAGCACCCAGCTGTCAAGTTTGAAAACGGGGCATATTTGGACAAAGAAGGAACCATATACGTAGTCACCAGTCACCCAGATAGGACAGACGAATTCGGAAATGTGATCCCAGAAGTGGACTTAGGTGACGTGGAACAAGGAAACATGGGTGTAGAACCTAGGACCCCTCGAGGGAAATCTGTTCTTACGAGAATTCTCACTCCTGAGTGGATTCCCCAGGACAACAAGAGTATAGATCTGCTTCTGAACCGAGAGACTGACGAAGCCTTTTGGAGGTATAAATCTGATCGGCCAAATGATATAGGAACAATCATGATCTATGAGTTTAAAGATCCAGATAGCCCAGGTAGAGTGACCTACTTAGATCACGCTTCAGAGAGGATCTTTGTGGTTACAGAAAATGATAGGCATGCTTACACTTGGAAAGGTGAATTCGTTTTCCCCCAACCGAGATCGAACGTGTCCTATGGTCACCCAGGAGGTAGAACATCCCATGCTCAAGGAACTCAAAGAGACAGAAGTAGAGATAGGCCAGAAGTAAGCTTTGCCAACCCAGGGGGCAGAGAAAGCACGAGGACGGAAACTAATAGAGTAGAACCTGAGGGTCATAGAGCCCCAGGAAACCGAAGAAATGCCGAGGATTTTCCTTTGCCAAGACGGAGAGAGCACACGAGGACCCTGAGACCGACCCAGCTAGTTAAGTCCATGAAAAAATACTTTGATGGCACTGGAGACCCCTACGATCATGTGGCTGAGTTTAGGCAAGTCTTGAGAGCTGAACAAGTGGAGGATCTATTCACACAGTACAATGCCTTTGGTCTGACCCTTAGGAACACAGCCCTTACGTGGTTTCAACCATTGAATGAGAGACAATTCAGGTGTATAGACCAACTCCTAGAGGCTTTCATTATTGAATTCTCTAAGAGTGGCATAAGACATAATACCTCCTCACTGATTCACAGTTTCAAGGAGACCCCGCAAGAGACCGTGAGACTTGCAAGAAGAAGATTTAGGCAATATCTTGAAAGATGCCCTGATTTTTGAGCTACTCACACCAGCTAAGCAAGTGGCTTTATTCTTGGATGGATTGCTAAGTACCAAATTGAGGTCATATGTGTATCTGAAGGACCCTAGGACTATAGAAGAGTGTGTACGCATGTGCATTGACATTGAGGATAACTTAGGGGAAGAGTTAGAACTTTCCAAAATATACAAAGATTCAGATAGTGTCTCTAGTCTCTCTTCCACGCAATCCACATCAATTGAGGAACTCGCTGAGAAAGTGGCACAAAAACGTGGTGTCTCTAGCAAACAAATCCCAAGGTTTGCCCCTGTGAAAAGATGCTATACTTGTGGTGGTGACCACATGGCGAATGTATGTCCCATTATGGCTCAACCCCAAGTAAATCCTAGTAGCCAGTACTGCACGAGGTACACCAATCACACCGCGCAAGATTGCCCCTACAATAAGCAAACTGTTAGGCAAACCTACCCTCAACCATATCAACAGGGAAGATATCAGAACCAATATCCACCACAGCAGTATGCTAGGCCCCAAAAAACCTACCAACCCTACCAAAACCAACAAAGGCCTCAACCTGTGCTAGCACAACAACCCCCTGCTCCAGCTAATGTGATTCCGGTAAAGTATGCTGCTGCAGAAGAAAACCTGAATAGAGCTATAGTCCCTGTAACACCAGTGCTTTCATAAAGTGATCCCAGTGACCATAGTTTCGATTCTACACATGTTGATAGCCCCCAGGCCTACTACATAGTCTCCTGAACATGGTGAGTCCTACTATAGTGAAGAACCAAGTGAACCTAGTTGGGAACCAGAGTACACAAATGTAATGTACACAAACCCTAACTCTAGATCCCAACCTAGGCAAGTAAGAACCCCATTCCCTAGAGGACCATGCTACAGATGTCAGGGAGATCATCTCATTCATGATTGTCCCTTGCCTCCACCTACACAACCCCAGTCAGTGACGATCCAGGGCTTTTGCCAAGAATGTGGAAAGGAGCATCTCTTACGAGATTGCCCAAAGAACCCCAATAATATGCCAAAAATCACTCCTATCAACGTTATGGGGTTAGTTGTAGACTCCACAGGGAGTGTGACTACCACTGCACCAGTACAAGTAATCACTAGAGCCCAAGCCTTGCAACAGAACCAAGGGGTAGGCCAGGAAAAGAGCCTAGAGGCTAGTGAAACTGAGAGCATAACCAAGAAAAGGACTAGAGCTTGGAGAGATAGTCGTGAAAGAATGAAAAGGCAATGGGCAAAAAAGATGAGTGAACTCGAGGAAAGCCTCAAAGAAACAAAGGCCAGGATAACTGAACTCACATCTCAAACTCCCTCTCACACTACCCCACCTCCACCATTCCCAACTCCATCCGACCCGCCACCTTCCAACCCGCATCACCTAATCCCACCACCCCCTAGAGTAGGATCAGTCCTAGCAGATCCCACTCCCGAGGACCTTAATATGATGCTTAAAGCATATCAGGCTAGAATCCAAGAAGGGCCAACCGTAACCGATCATGAAAAATGTTACCCTAGAGCAGAACTAGAGCTAGAACGAACCAAAATTTGCGCAAAGATGGTGGAATTGGCTCAGACTATGTTTGAAGCCAGTCGCCTCTTTAACATCTCTAGTTCAGCTAAGACGCAGTTACACTTTGATGGACTGCTAGAACGAATAGAGAGGCTAATTGCACAACCAGAAAAGGAACCCGCCTCTCAAAATAAAGGCAAGGCAAGTGAGAACGTGAGCCTACCTCCCCAAGAAGCCTACGTGCCTAACTCCACGGAGCCAGACACATCATCTTCTATGAATCGATTCACACCAGAATTCCTACGAGAGATTCAAGAAGACAAATGGGCTAAGGAAAGTGAAGTCCCTCCTCCCATTGAACTTGTGGATGATGCACATGACCAATTCCCACAAGACATCCCATCCATTTATGAGGAGCAGGAGAGCACCCACTCTCAGGAAAGATTAGACTTTGAGTCTAACTCTCTACAAGAATTACCCCACTTCACAGGCCCATGGGAAGCTAAGTCTAGTTGTATGAGAGCACCCACGGTCATGGTACGAAATGAGGACTCAGTCATACCTAGGAACACAGAGGTAGTGAAAAACACTAAAGTACAATGCAACCTCACCTTAGAAGAGCTACTCAAAGTAAGGCCAGAGCTATGGAAACATGTAGCCAAACAAGTACCAGAAATAGCCAAACCTCGTTCCCAGGTAGGATCCCAGAGAACAGTGCCAGAAATACCATTGGACAAGATAGGAGACATGAGTGAGGGCGAAGAGGGAAACACATATCTTCCTATCACCCATCAAGGATACACCACCAAGGCCATTCTAGACTCAGGCGCAGGTGTTGCAATTGCTACCACTTCCCTATGGAAGCGTTGGGGCAAGCCAGCACTCAGGCCCACAAGAATGAAATTGCAAATGGCTGATGGTCACATAGAGAGACCCTTAGGCTTGCTAGAAGGAATAACTCTCACTACTTGTGGTGTTGAGTTTGAGCACACTTTCGCCATATGTGACTTTAGCAAGAACCATGCCTATGAGATGATTTTGGGAAGACCATTTATGCGACAGTTGCAAGTGGTACAGGACTGGGGAACCAACTCCTTGTACCTACAACACTTAGGTGTTACGACCAAAGTGAATCTTAAAGATTACTCTCATAGAGATGTCCCTCCTATCCAATGGAATCCTATCCATAGAGCCAAAGATGATACAGAATCGGTGCATTCCATAGGGTCAGGATCCTCATGGATGGATGAAGACACCCACTTATGGATGTGCAAAGTAGCAGTAGAAGAAGAGAAGAGAGAAGAAGCCAGAGAGATAGGTGCAAAAGAAACACAGATCCATTCCAGACCCAGCCTATGCACCTGTGGTATTTCCCGATGAAGAATTTGAACCCCATGGCTGGGCAGAAATCTTAGCAACAATGGATGTAGCCATCAATGAGGAACAATGGACACCCCACTGTGATGAGGATGGCTATGACATTTCAGTCTTCTCCATAGAGCCAATCATGGGAGAGGCAGTGTTAGAAGAGTGTGAACCTAGCCCTGATGCATTTGAGGATGCAAGTGACTCTGATCTAGAGTCAATCATTATGGACACACCCTTTGCATCAGATGAAGAATACTTCTATGAAGTAGAATTTCAACCCCAGAGGCATGGAGAGCTGACAAATGAGGTAAGGCTAGCCACACATGTGACCCCGAAGGAAGAAGGAAAGAAAAGAAAGAAGAGAGAAATCACAACAGAAGAGGAAGAATCTTTGTTTGAGGTCCCGGAAAATTTTAAGAAGTATGAGATAGATGATAGAAGAGTTATGATAAGAATGCCTAAACGGGAGGCACAATCAGGAGCGGCCTATGATAACAAAGAAACCACCAAAAAAATAGTGGTAGCCCTAGAAGAGGGAGAAGAGAGATGTACTTATATAGGACATGACCTGATGGAAGACGAAGAGCACGAATTGATAGCCTTGCTAAGAGAGTACAGAGATGTATTTGCTTGGAGCTACAAGGACCTGAAAGGTGTAGACCCTGATATATGCTCACACACTATCCCCATGACATCAGATGCCAAACCCTCTAAGCAAAAGCCATATACATATAATGATAATTATGCTGCCAAGATCAAAGAAGAGATAGATAGGCTGGTTGAAGCTGGATTCATCTATGAAATCGAGCACACTGAGTGGGTATCCCCCATCGTAGTGGTGCCCAAGAAAAATGGAAAGCTGCATGTATGCATTAACTTAAAGAAGGTCAATGCAGCCACAATTCGAGATAACTATCCGCTTCCCATCACAGAACATCTCTTGGAAAGAGTAGCAGGCAAGGAAGTGTACAACTTCCTTGATGGATTTTCGGGCTACAATCAAGTAGCCATAGCTCCAGAAGATCAGCATAAGATGACTTTTGCCACTGAATGGGGCATTTTTGCCTTTAGAGTAATGCCATTTGGGCTTACCAATGCACCAGCTACCTTCCAGAGGCTGATGTGCCATGTATTTAAAGAGTTCCTGAGAAAAAACTTAGAAGTCTATGTTGATGATCTTTGTGCTCATTCTAACATTAGACAAACCCATATTCCTGAACTCAGACAAATCTTTGACAAATGTAGAGAATATCAGGTCTGCCTGAACCCCGAAAAGTGTGTTTTTATGGTCAGGCAAGGCAAGATTCTAGGACACATAGTGTCAAGGAATGGCATATCCACTGATGAAGAGAAAGTGAGAGCCATAGCAGAGTTACTTAGGCCAAAGAATGTCAAGGAAGTACAAGCTTTCATGGGGCATTGTGGTTATTACCGATGGTTTATACACATGTATGCCATCATAGCAAAGCCCATGTGCGGACTTCTCACTAACTTTGAGTGGACTGATGAATGTGAGAATTCCTTCAATGAGCTTAAACGGCGATTATGTTCAACACCAATCTTAACCACACCAGATTGGAATAAGCCTTTCCATGTTCATGTGGATGCATCCAATTATGCTATTGGGTGTGTACTCGCGCAACCTACTGGTGAAGGTAATATGGATCTTCCAATTGCCTATGCTAGTAGACAATTGAATGCAGCTGAACGAAATTATACAACCACCGAACGAGAAGGATTAGGCATGGTATATGCAGTTAAAAAGTTTAGACATTATTTGCTTGCAAATAAGTTTAAATTTTTTACTGACCATCAGGCACTGCTATATCTCGTGAACAAGCCATGCAATACAGGTAGATTAGTAAGATGGTTTCTCTTACTAATGGAATACGACTTCGAGGTTGTGGTAAGGAAAGGTAGGACTCACTTGAGAGCAGACCATCTCTCTAGGCTCACATCTGGAGAAGCCCCACAAGGAGTGTCATATGACCTTCCTGATGCTTACTTGTTTAATTTGGAAGTGGTGCCGCAGTGGGCTAAGTCATTAGTGCCAGTATTGACATACGGGCCTAACCACCCAGTAGTAAACACACAGGATAGAGAGGTAGTAAAAGCTCAAAAGTATCACATCATGGCAGGTAGTATGTACAAGCACACAGATCAAGGGATCTTGGCTTGTTGTGTGGAAGAGGAGGAGTACGCTAAATGGTTGCAATTAGCACATGTAGGTGCATTAGAGCAACACTACTCAAAACAACGAACCCTACAGACACTAAGGAGACTCGGAGTGCATTGGCCAACTATGGAAGCTGATGTCCAAAAGTTGTGCAAGGAATGCCCAATCTGTTGCACTAAACCACCTGTGGAACATGCCACTCTTTATCAAGTGTCCATAGTGCCAGATTGGAGTGAAGTACATAAGAAGTCTGCCCCCTATCACCCTCAAGCAAATGGCCAGGCTGAGAGCACCAATAAGATCTTATGCAATGTACTGATGAAATTAGTGAACAATAAACACTCTGATTGGGACAAACAGCTACACCATGCTGTTTGGGATATCGAGTGGCTTACAAAACAGTACTCCAAGCCACCCCCTTTCAGATGGTGTTTGGCCAAAATGCAGTGCTACCATTGGACTTCTTAATACCTACATTGAAAGTAGCACAAGAGCATGAATGGACGGGTCATGAACTCTCCTCAAGACTTTTTGACCTTGAACGATTAGGAGAAACAAGACTGAGAGCGGCTGCAGGGATATATGCAGCTAAGAAACGACAGAAGGCATACTTTGATGCCCACGTTAAGGATAAAGGTTTGAAGGCAGGCGACCTAGTACTAGTATACACGTTGAAACAACATGCGAGGAAACTGGAGAAGAGAGGCTACGGACCCATGATCATTAATAGAATCTCAACGAGTGGGGCGGTATAGCTAGCCACCTTAGAAGGTGATATTCTTCCGAGCTACATAAGCGGATGCAGGGTCAAGCTGTATCAGGAATCTCTCACAGAGGAAATGCTAAGTCGACTCAATACTGCTAAGAAAGACAAAGAAGAAGAAGAGCGAATTCGAGAAGAAGCCCAAGCAGAAGCCTTAGAGCGCATACGGAGAATGAAATTAAGAAGACAAGGTAGAGAGCAACCTGTGCCAAATGCATATGCAGATCAAGGATATCACGTGGCTATGTGTGAAGTTTCAGGTATCAGCTCCCATAGGATAATTGATCGACGTCCTTTTATGACCTTAGATATAGGACAAGGAAAGGGTGCAAGGACTGTAAGAGCCTTGATTGACTCAGGTGCAGCCACTAGTGCTGTTAAATTGTCTTACTGTCAAGAGTTGAAATTAACTGTTAATCCTATAGAAGCATATCTCATAGGATTGGGAAATGTGGAAACCCCTTGCATGGGCGAGGTGGAACTTCCCCTCTATATTCAAGACGAAGTAATGACAATCAAAGTACTAGTGTGTCAAGATGAGGACCTCACTGAGCCTCTTGTCTTGGGTCAGGACTGGATCTATGATCATGCGGTCAACCTAAACCTAAGAAGTGGACTTCTTCAGGTATGGGTAAATCATAGTCGAATTACAGTTGAATTGGAAAATGAGGCACTCAAGGAACTAGGTAAGGCACGAACTCCTGGTCCTTCCAGGGGCGCACATGAAGTTGACAATGCTGTTCTTGTCCAAAATTGTATGATGCAGAAAGAGGATTGTCTCAACAACGGAGTCAAGGATAAGATGGTACTCCCTTCTTTTCCAAAGGCCAGAAGGATGCAGCAGCCAACGGCAGATCAAATACAGAAGAAGCAGAACACTACCTATACTGGAGGCCAAAAAAAGGAGCAAAGCAGATTGTTTCAGCCGATGAAACAAGTATGGAGGCGAAAAGGCGAACACACTGTTCCGACCAGGCCAACACCACGGCCAAAACCTCTTATTAGTAATCAACAACCCGACACTAATAAGAAGTCCTTCATAAATTCTTCTGCGAATGTGAAGTCTATTTGGGTACCCAAGAAGTCAATGAAAGCCAGCCCACAATCACGATAAATCTGGGTGCCTAAGGCTTGCTTGCGGGCTCAAATAGCTACACCAAGGCCAAACCCTGTACAACATGTTTCACTCACTCGAACATCTGAGGCCCAGTCTTACACATCACGCACGAACACGTATTCTTCCATGAGCACAAGTAGAATCACTTGTAAATGGGTCCCTAAAAAGCCCCATTTTTCAAGTAAATACCCTATCTCACTCTCCAGAGTCTCCACAAACTCAGGATCAAAACCTATCCATTGCATTTGGCAACCTAAAACTTGTAATAAAACCCCGGACCCCAATTGTAAATCCATGTCCACCTACTAACTACTCCACTCTCACACCACATCATTCCGCTTAGCTCTTAGGTCTACCCAATTCCTAACTACACACACAAGCACCGAGCACTTACTAACCCCCTAACCTCTCCCGAACCTCATGTTAATGTTGTAACAGGGGACACAGTGTCATTTTTGTGTCCATTGCAATGTTAACATTTATTCATATATTCTCACAGAACCAGCTGCGAAGTTTTCAACATGGCTGAGGCAGCAGGAACTAGCTCTCAAACAGAAACGAGCCAGCAAGTGGTGGACTTAGACAGTTTACCCGTTTTGCCTGAGACAAACGAAAGACCAGAAGAATTGCAGGCCATCAAAATCATACCTATTGCGGACCCGCCGAGTGGCCATACCATGCCTGTAGGAAAAGCTTCCCACTGGTTTAGTGAAGTGGCAGGACCCTTGGGAGAGGGAACGTACCTATGGGAATCAGAGTTGGACTTCAATGGGAAGCAAGGTAAATACCATTTCTTCACAAGAGAATTCGAGAAGTTACAAAATGCAGAAGGTCTACGTTCGATATGGGAGAAGGCAGGATTGGATGCATATTTCAGCGCATGGCTCCCAAAGCCTGACTTCATGCGATGCTACTACCTCATCAACACCTTGACTCCAAACAAGAACCCAAAAGGTGCAAGCTCATTTGTGATTCCATCTCTGACAAAGGGGAATGAGCTCAAGAGGTTCAGGCTATCAAACAACTTGGTGAGAGAGGCCCTAGATATGCGCGGAATGCATATTCCTACAGAGAAGGAAACCCTAGTGCCGGATTACATGAAGAATCGAAGCCTCACCAAACTCAAGGACATGGTGTCCATGACACCTAATATTGCCATACACCTTCGCATGTGCATGCAACACTTTGCTTTTCCTGCACAAGATAGATTCACCATGCCTCCCAAAAAGATTTGGTTTAGTTTGTATCTGGCAGAGACACAGAGCCTCACCATCAACTTACCCCACTGGATAATTGATCAGATACACCTAGCTCACAAACGATGGCCGCGGAAACAAGTTTTATATGGATGCTGTGCTCTGATGAGAATAATTTATAGGTGTTTGGCTTATGACATCCCTATTCAATGGGCCCTAATGTGGAATCGTGTAGAGCAGTTTAGAGGCAGGACATCCACTGGACCCCCTTCTAAGAAGATGAGAGGTACTATCCAAGTCCCTTGTGCTCAACCACGTGGAGCCACCCTAACACCAGAAGTCACCCCTCCACCCCGAAGAGTCCGACCATTCACACTCCGACTTCCAAGACGCAGCACCGACGGTTCTACCTTGATTTTCCCTCCCATCCCAACCGATCTTGAATTTCCCAGTGGTGCACCTTTGGAAGAACTCACGAATGAAGATTTCGAACAATTATTACAAGATGTAGAGCTGGAGGCAGAAGAGGCACAACAAGTGGAGAATGTGCAAACACAAGCAACAACCGCCCAAGTACCTGTCACCACAGTGGAAGTGGATGAAGAGGATGATGAAGATGAAGAACAGGAGGAAGATGAGGAGGATTATGATCAAGAGCATCATGATGAGCAACAAGAAGTGCCAGAAATTGTAGGTGCACCTGCATATACAGCTCAACTACAAAGGTTATACGACACAATCAAAGCAGTGCAAGAAAGGCATCAACTCTCTCTTGTGTCAGGTCAAGCTTTGATGCAAGAAATGCTATCAGATGATGGGGTGGATCAACATTTCATTGACACCCTCAAATTAGTGTCAGAGTCTTTAGGAGTTCCGGAGGCTGTCCACACAGCAGTCCGCCAGTCCGTGAGGTATGACAAACGCAGAGTTGACACATTACTATGCGCAGGTAAGACTATCAGGATACCCGTCACAGAACAAGAAGTACCCATTGAAACCACAGCTACCCCCACCACCACCATTGACCTCTCTGTTGAAACCTTCGTTCAGACATCACCCATCTCACCCCAGCATCCCCCATCACCACCTTCTCCACCCCCACCACCACCTCCCACCATGGAAGAAAAGACAGTCATCACCTCTACCTTCACTTATAACCCATCCTCATTCACATCATTCTCATTTCGAGAACCCACCTCACAAGACACTGTCCCCCAATACGGGTACTTCCATTCCATGACCCTCCCTTCCCATCTGGCCCCTACACCTCTTTCAACCTGACCTCACCACCCCAATACCCGTCCTTCGTGGAGCAGTTCATCCGCTCTCCAATGTTTCAAAGGCACATTTCCCCGATGTTCGCAACGACATCAATTTACACGAACACCACACTCACTTCACCTACCATACCGACGTACATGGTAGCCCCTATACACACCACTCTGTCTGACCCAATGGACATTTCACCCACCACAACACCTCTCCCCACAATTCCACCCTCTCCCCCTCCACTACCCCCCACCTCACCGCTCACCATATCATTGGCACACACAACATTCACTACCTCCCTCCCCAATCCCACGTCCCCTGCATTTCAAACTTTTCCCCTTGCATCTCATAATGTAAATAGCACGTTCAACACATTACTTCAGTGTGCACAACAACTACAACAAGAATACCATCAATTGGAAGAACGCACTACGGCCCTCCAGGCAGAATCTCAGCGTCTGCAAGCTAGAGTCACCACTCTTGAAGCTGATTACCAAACGCTCCTAACCGAGCATACCAGCTTACAGCAGGCTCACTCCGAATTGGAATCAAAGACATCGACAGTAGATGATCAAGCAGTCAAGGAACTAGAAACAGTGCTCCAAGCGCAAATGATATCTAATGCTACACTCAGACGCAACCTTGGGCTATTAAGGAAGCATATGGCAGCAGCACTAGAAGAGAACAAGAGGCTTCAACAACAAAACCAAGACAACTTTGAAGCAGCTATGGAAGGAACTGCAGGAGCAACCATTAGCCCTACCAAGTATAGAGCAGTCCCATCGGAAGACATTCGCATCTTACTTGAGGAGCATGCAAATTTCTTGGAGTCATATGAAAAGTTAGAGACTGAATGTGCAGACCTAAAGAAATAGATAGCCAGTGCCCCCACAGCTCAACAGGAGCCGGTAATCTTGCAACACTCTACAGAAGATATAGACACCCTCCGGAAACAGGTGGCAGAACTCCAAGCACGCCTCTTACCATATGAAAGGCCACCCTCGCCCACTGAAGAACCAGAACCTGAAACAGTAGTGGAAATCCCCGTAGATGACAGCTATGAAGAGCCGTACGAGCCAATGCCAACACCCGGTGGTAGAACTACAAAGGAAGGACAAGACACTTTAGAAATTCAAGTTCCAGATTGGGTCAAAAGGGTCGAGAAAGTGGGTAAGACACATGATGATCGTGTGGCCGTGCAAATGCAATCTCTCACAAATCTGGAAGAAACTGTCCTTCGGTCTTCTTACTTTCAGAACCTATCCCACCAACGGTTAATCACAACATCAGAGTCGCAATACATGCCTTATTTTGTCTTGCTACATGATTATAATGCAGAAGTTAAAAGACATACAGGGAAGGAGCCCACATTTGCCACTCAATTTGAGCCAGAGGACTTACCGACAGATGCGCGTGCGGGCTCGATTTTCCAGCCTAATTGGCGTGCACGTCTACTAACCGATTACCCTGAGATGATGAGCACCTAGGCAACCATGCCACCGCATATCAAGTATAATCCATGTTATTGCCCAATGGTACGTCGCAGATCTTGGCAAGCATTTGCGATCAAGGTACGCAACAATAAAGAATGCTCGGCTTGGGTTAACTATCCATATTTTGCTCCACCTCGAGGGACCTCAACCGTAGCCTACATGATATCAACAATTCGACACTGGTCTACACGTCTAAATAATGTACCCGACATAGCAGCGAAAATGTGTATGAAAATATTCGAGCTCATGACCATTGTCTTCAAAACCTTTCGGATGGTACAAGCTCCATACATCTCTGCCCCTGGATTCTCTCAAGGTAACAAGGATTTAGTCTACGACATGAGCCAGACTCCCTCGGTCACTATAATCTTTGCTTGGCATGCACGAATAAAGTACTTACCCGCATGCTTCAAGCAGACATTTGAGGAAATGTTCTCTACGGGATTCTGGGAATATCATTCGGAAATTTTCATTCCCAGACCAACACATTTGCTACATCTATTCGCAGTAGAACAAGCCATCCATGCAGATCAGTTACGTCTACCACATCCGGACATTCCAGGACCAATTGATTGGGATCGCATGATGACAGACTTGGCCAGAGGACTACGCATACAAGAACATCAGCTTGCCACTCAGGTTGTGGAATATTACATCCAACACTCCCAGCAACAAGGGTCTGTCAGGGACGACAGACGCGAGAGAGGGGGGGGTGTTGAGAGCAGTAGGGGCACCCAAGGACTGAGGAGACAAGGAAGCCAGCGGAGAGAGTCAGAGCAAGGCGAAGGATTAAGTAGACAAAGCAGCCGACGCAGATCTGGCAGATAGGCCTTCAAATTTTTCCAAAAACAACATCTTTATAATAGTGATTTTTATCACTAACCATCATTGTAAATATCATTTCATATTTTTGTAGCTCCATTTTGTGCAAGCCAAGGAGTCTTTGAGCTTGAGGAGTTTTAGAAGTACATACCTGTCAGTTTTCACATTTTTTCGACTTCGTTTGAACCTCCAAATAGGGTAGAGTACCTAATTTTTAACTAGGCCGGACACTAGGTCTGGACAAGGCCAAAACCTAGTCAAAAACTATAAAAAGAGCTAGAGAGCTCATTTTTGAGGTTAGCTTGTAATTGATATGAACTTGTAAGAGCTTTTTGAAAGTAATCTAAGAACTCCATTGCTTCTCACCCTTTGTCTTGCCTTGTGTGCACGTGTGTGTGTATGTGTGTGCATGGTTGTGTGCTTCTCACTCACGCATTTGTGCCTTCACTTGCTCGAGGTCTTCATACCATCCTCATGTCCTCCCGGATTGACATTAAAGTGCTACTCATCACTGAGCTACAATCATCCAATTTCCTATGATGGTATTCAGGCACTAATGCATATGCTAGACAACCAAAAACATGTAGATGAGCAACCAATGTCTTGTGACCATGCCAAGCCTCATATGGAGTGATAGACTGTAGGGCTTTAGTGGGACACCTGTTAAGTACATATGCTGCACACATTACAACCTCAAGCCAAAAACTATGTGGTAAAGCCTGACTCTTGACCATACACCTCCCCATCTCCATGAGTGACCTGTTCTTCTGTTCAGCAACTCCATTCTATTGAGGTGTATACGGCATTGTACACTGATGTTTTATCCCATGTATAGCCAGAAATGCATTAAAGTCAGAAGACCTCTATCAGAATGGAGGGTGCCCATTTTACATGCTCACATATTTTCAGCCAAAACCAAAAAATTTTTGAAGCACATGAACACTTTGCACTTTGCTCTGAGTGGATATACCCATGCATGCCTGGAAAAATCATCAATGAAAGTCACGAAGTAAAGATAGTTTCCAAAAGAAGGTGTCTGCATAGGACCATAGACTCATTATGTACAAGCTGCAATTTCTGAGTAGCCCGAACTGAACCATCTTTTGGGAAGGATGAACATTGCGTTTTGCCCAAAATACAGCCTTCACATACATGTTTATCGAGTGCCTCAAGTTTGGCCAAAGAGGACATCATGTCAGATTTATGTAGGTGTAGCAAACTAGCAAAATTCAGATGACCAAAGCATGCATGCCAAAGCTTTGCAACTGACATAGCCTGAGAATCATGTACTACACATGCTAAATCATTCATAGATTTTTCTTAATCTATGAGCTTATACAACCCACGAGATAAAATGCCAGAAGCAATAATCACATTGCCATTTGATAGATCATGAACTGTACATCTATCATCAACAAATTTCACAACCAAACCAATCTTGGCTAAGGCCAAAACTAATAACATATTCTTCTTGATACCTAGCACAAATAAAGCATCTGACAATGTAAAAGAACTACCATCAATAGTAATCAGAATGATCTTACCAACTCCCATAAAAGGATATGAGGAGTTGTTAGCGCATGTAACAGTATTCCCTGTAGGGGCAGGCTCAAGTGAAGAGAAGAAACTGCACTGCGAGGTAATATTTTTGGTCGCCCCATTGTCAATGTACCAAACATCCGAGTCTACTACAAACATGCACTACTTATGAGAAGATAGGTCAAAACTGCAAATAGTAGTAAACACCCATTCTTCATCCTGCACAAGATTAGCAAACTCTGTTTTCGGTGTAGAGGCCTCTACAACAACCATTTAGGCCTCTTTCTTCTTTGCCTCTTTAGCAGCCAATTTTGGACAACTCTTAATGACATGATCATTTGCTTTACAGTATTTGCAAAACAATTTCTGTTTTTCTAATTTCTTGTCATCCTTTTCTTCCTTCTTTGATTGTGCAAAATTAGTAGATTTCTGCTTACTAATAGAAGAGCTCCATTTTCCTTTGCCCTTCTGACTAGCCAGGAAAGCGTGATCTGCAACACGCATAATAGACCTGTTCTGCCTGGACTGATCTTCCTGCAACAAAACAAAAACTAGCTCTTCAAATGTTAAGGCATTTGGATTGCATTTCATCATCATGAAGAGTAGATGCAAAACTTTGATATGAGTCGGGAAGACCATCCAAAACAGTCTGCACAAGTGAACTGTCAGGAAGAACTTCATCAACAGAAATCAATTGTTCCTTTAAATCGTTGATCTTGGTTAGAAAACTGTCCATAGAATCACCTTCATTCATGTGCTCACTCTCCAACTGTTTTCAGAGGTAAGCAACACATGCCTCTTTCCTAGCCTGGTACAATGTGCTAAGTGTATCCCAAGCATCCTTAGATGTTCTGAAAGAGTGAATGTGAGGGATAATGGCACGTTTGATAGACAAGGCTATCAATGCATGTGCACGAGCATCTCTGCCATCCCAACAAATTTGCTCTGGAGTAGGTGCATTAGAAACCATAGCACGAACGAGAATTTGCAGAATATCACCAAATCAAAACTTTTTGCAATCAAATTTTTGAGAAAATCATGACCTTTTGCAATCAAGTTTTGATAAAATCGTGACTTTTTGCAATCAAGTTTTTAAAAAAAATTGAGACTTCTTGCAATCAAGTTTTTTAGAAAATCATGACTTTTTTCAATCAAGTTTTTGAGAAAATTGAGACTTTTTGCAATCAAGTTTTTAAGAAAATTGCAAATTTTTGCAATGAAGTTTTTGTGAAAATCGTGATTTTTTACAAGCAAGTTTTCGAGAAAATTGCAACTTTTTGCAATCAAGTTTTTGAGAAAATCATGACCTTTTGCAATCAAATTTTTGAGAAAATCACGATTTATTGCAATTAAATTTTTGAGAAAATTGTGACTGTTTGCAATCAATATTTTGAGAAAATCGTGACTTTTTGCAATCAAGTTTTTGAGAAAATCACAACTTTTTCTAATCAAGTTTTTGCGAAAATCGCGACTTTTTGCAATCAAGTTTTTGAGAAAATCGCGACTTTTTGCAATGAAGTTTTAAGAAAATCACAACTTTTTGCGATCAAGTTTTAGAGAAAATCATGACTTTCTGACATAAGAAAAGAGAAAAAAAATCATGATTTTTTGGATTTTTGTGCAAAATATTGCCACTTTTTGCAAGGTGAATTGGGTAAAAATTGCAACTTTTTAGAAGGCAACTTTGAAAAAAATCAGGATTCTCTAATAGGTTACGTTGTTTGTTTGATCCTCAAGAGCCTGAATTGACATAACTTTTTCATCCAAAATCTATTTTTAGATAGGGTAATTTGAAGTTGACCTTCAAGTGGAATTAAGAAGCCAAGGAGGCTCCAAAGGATTTTGAGCAATACAAGGAGGAAATTGGGTCTTTAAAAATTGTTGAATCAAAATTGCCTGTCAAATAAATTAGAGTTAAAGCTTGATCTAAACTTGGGACTTTTACAGGTCCATTAAGAGCCATTCACAGGTGTCAAGAGCAAGGTAAAGTGTAAAACAAGGCAAGGTGGCAAGTGTGTTGCAATCTGGGGAATGTATATCCTGAGCATTCAAGTGTGATTAAGGAATAAGAGACTTGAGGTTGGAAGCATTCTTAACCCCCTCAGTCAATTCTTAGCGTAGGCTAAATATGACTAGTGATATTAATTAATTAGGCTTTGATAGGTACAAATCAAGTCCAAGAAAACCCTAATTTCTCAAGTTCAAGCATAGCTAAGATATTGTTGTGACAAACCCCAAAGGAAAATGACTTAAGTGGATTGATCGCATCTCAAAGTGCGATAAAATTCAAGTATTCCTAACAACCATATTTTTTAGACAAGATTACACTAAAGAAATCTATAAAAGAACAAGTAACTGATTCAAAAGAACATTGCAACGTGGTTGTACTTGGAAAAATTGGGACTAGTAGACAAACTTTACGAACCTTAGATCAGGTAGACACCTAGGTTGGGATAGACAAAGCATTAGATCATCTGAAGCAGTGTCAATCACATAGCCAGGTCGTGCGCATAACAACTTAGTGATTATCCCTACGTGCTAAGTTCGAAAACAAGTGCTTAAAAATGTCTTTTAGCATGGATATGATCGTTGATAATAAGGTCTTAGGTTCATAAAGAGGTAAAGAGATTTATGTACTTGAACTAGAAAAATACACTTGTAAGTATTTACAAGAGGTTAATGGAATAAAGATGACATTTACCTTAGAAAAGGATATCCTTTATCATCTTAAAAATATGCATTCTTTTCAATAGAATGCATAGTCAACTTAGTTACACTAGATGTGGGATATTCAAGGATAAAAACTTATGGATTTTTATGACTTAAACTCCAAAATTGAGGAGCTTTCTAAAATTCAAGCCTAATCAATTATATAGCCTTGAATGATAGAATAATCTACAAAAGATTTTATTTGAATCTTTGGAAACAAGTGTTTCAAGAATGCTCATTAAGCTCCTAGAAGGGTCTCTGATATGATGCCAAGAAAGAGGTATCTTTTCGTACAAGACCTTGGAAGTAAAAGCAATGAAACTTTGAATTACTTAAATTCATTCATGAGATACGGAATCTAGCAAGAAGGTTTCCTTGACTAACGAAAAGGTGTCTTGATATTGTCTTCAATTCCAAGGAATTGGATTAAGCAAGACTGATATATTCCTTGCAAAGCATGGGTGACATTTTAGGTAAGTATACTTATTTTTCTATGGTATGAACCAAATTCAGTTCAAGATAGTTCATATTAATGCTCTTTGGAAGAACCTACCAGGCTTAGATGAACAAGTGGGTAGAGAACTAGAAGAAACATTCTACCAAGTAATTCCAATTCCTAATGATATGATTTTATTCATTGATTATGGAGTCTTGAAGATGAAAGATTTCCACGGAAGATTAACTTACCAAAGGACAAGGAAGTGTCTCAATGGTTAATCAAAGGAAAATCAAAGATGATCAAGACAAGGGTCAACTTTAGTGGAAGTTGAACTTTATAGTTTTGGTTTTATCTTTCACTTGGAATACTTAAACATTATGCTTCAAGGAAAGGTGATTGATTGATATAGGCCCATCTAACTTGCGAAGGATTGAGAAGAGAGTATATCTACTCATAATATTGAATATGACTAGAAGGGACTAAGTAGATCCACTTTTCTAAGTTCGCACCTTTTTCTAATACAAATAAAGTACATTTGTATTTGAAAAGGGCTATAGAAGAGTAATTCAAGTAAAGAATGTTTGAAGATTCATCTTCTTTCTTTTTAAAGTGAAAGACAAATTTAGTTTCCAACCTTTTTGAGATAGAGGTAGGAACTCTATTTGATACTCCTAGAATTTTATATTTCTAGAAAGGTACAAAGTGTATGGACATGTAATATTATATAGAGCTTGAGGATAATGAAAGTGCCAAAGGGAAACAATTAAGCTAAGATTAGTAGAGAATCCACCCATTTCACTATTCCATAGGTGCAAGGTATGGATGTACATCCAATTTGGAAAAAAGGGAAGAAACAAGAAGAGAAAATACACCTGGAAGCTTCTGCCGATTGATTACAGTAAGACAATTACAATGTTTGAAGTCCAAGACAAGCCAATACCTCTGTGCACAATCCCACAGAGTGCCCACTTACAAAATACCAAATATCCCAAATTCTTCTTGCCGCCGGCCTCCTCTGCACCAGACCTGCACCTGCTTCAAGCTTATCCTTGTGCACACCTTGCACCAAGCTTCCACAAAGGGGGAGGAGTGAATACCTTCTGTCGGCAGGCGCACACTACAATGAGACCTTGAGATCCTTGGGGGAGTATAGCTTATCACTCTCTGCACAAATCCTTAGTCACTCTCCATGCACCTTACACTTCCACTTCTCTGCGTCGCAAACTGGTGATTGTTGCACTCTCTCCCTTGCTTCACTTAGCCTATTCTTCTCTTGCTTACTCTAAGATTGGTCCAAGAATAGACCTTGCCTTGATTTGAGTGTGTCGATCAGTACGCTCCTAACTGCAATAGCATCTTGGTGCTCACTTTGATGTCCCAAGATTGTCTTTACAAGTGGCAGCCAACGACTCACTGTTTTGTCCTGTAGTGACTTTAGACTAAAACCAAAAATTTTAATTGGGGGGCCATATTTCCACCTGTGCGTACGCTGCGGCCGCTTCACATACCTTCACATTTTCTTTTAAGTCTTCACTTTTGCACCTAAGGGGGGGTTCACCTGAACCTTCCAAAACACTTTAAAACACACTTTGAACCTTAGAAAAATACCTCTGCAACCTGCAACTCACTTTCTCCAATTTACCCTTTGTGGATAATTAATTGTGCACTACCTGTGCACTTTGACACCTGCATTTTAGCACTTTGACTTTGCACCTGTTGACTTTGACCTTGATCTTGTTGACTTTAACCAGTTGACTTTGAGTAGTTGACTTTGATCTTTTGACTTTGACTGCAGTTGACTTTGACCAACATGACTTTTATGGGCTCAACAGTTGCCCACCACCTAATGTGCTCTCCGTCCCGGAGAGCTATAGCCAAAACGCTGAGCATATAGGACACCATGATAATGGAGCTGCAAAAACTGGAAGAGGACATCTGAGCAGCAACCAATTCCACCAGAACAAGCACCAGAAAAGAACCAGAAGTGGGATGTTTTTTTTATGGAAAAGCAAAAAGGATGGCAATGGGAGGGTAGAAGGGAAGGGGCAGGGAGGGCTGATGGGGCTGAGAGGGATAGGGTTGGGAGGGTTAAGGATGTGGCTGGGCAGATGGGTAAAGGGAGGGATTGGGAGAAGGATTATGGGGTCTGGAGATGGGGAAAATGATCAAAGAGGAGAGCTACAGAGGGAGCATATGTGAAATATTGAACATATGGTGAGAGGAGGTGATAACAGACAATGTGGCCAATGAGGTGAAATAAAAACATGTCGTAATTGTGCACAAAACATGTGGGTTTGGACCAAAAGTCAAAGAAAAAGTGGGAATGTGGAAAAATAAAGTCAAAAACTGAGTCCAGAGGTGCCAAAAAACATGAAAATGACTCCATTTTTGTAAAAAACGGCCAACCGAGGCACGATCCAGAGCCAAAAGATTTGAGCCATAAAAAATAATAAAAATAAAAATAAAAATAAAAAATAAGATAAATTGTATATTTTCAAAAAAAAAAAAAAAAAAAAATTTGGTCTTTTTTTTTGTCCCTTTTTCGAACGCCCAAATAAAAAAATAAAAAGAAAATAATAATAATTTAAAAATAAAGAAAAGAAATTAAAAAAAAGGAAAAAATTATAAAAAAAAAAAAACATAATAATGGGGGGGGGGGGGCGGGGGGGGAGGGGGGGGGGCAGGGGAGGGGGGGCGATGTTTTGTTTTTTTTTTGTTTTTTTTGTTTTTTTTTTTAATTTAAATTGCCTCAACCCGAAATTCCTGGGGGGCTTTTTTTTTTTTATGGTGGAAAATAACCCAAAAATAGAAAAAGGAAGGAAAAATCCAAAAAATGCCAAAAAATTGCCAAAAAATTCTGTAAAAATTCTCCTGAAATTTTCTACAGGGCTAGGCCCCATTTCTTTCATCAAACCTTAGAGAGCCTCCTTTTATTCCTCCTATTTGTCAAGAAAATGACATCGAAAAGGGATAAAAAATGCTAGAAAAATGCTAAAATTGCTAGAAAAATTTCCAAAAAATACCCAAAAGTTTTTTGTTTGCAGAGGTTATGAAATGCCTTCTAGGTTTGCTAAAAACACCAGGGACAAGAATGAAATTGCTAAAGAAAACTACTAAAACTGAGCAAAATGAGATGAGAAAGCTATGTACAACATGGACAGATTTTGCAGTTCCAGGTGATCCATACTTCTTCAAGTGTGTTGATGATAGGCCTTGAGCCTGGATATATTGACCAGTGGCAAGGCCTCTCCTTTCAGCGTCTCTAACTCCACAGCACCCCAATTTAGCATTGTTTTGACTCTGTAAGGTCCTTCCCAATGTGGAAGCCATTTTTCTCTCAGTTGTGTATGAAGATGAGGTCTATGGAGAAGAACTAACATGCCTGCTTCAATGTTGTTGTTCCACAGATGTCGATCATGTGCCTCCTTCCTCTTCATCTGAGTCTCTATCAATTGTTTTGTTGCTAGTAGACGAATCTCCTCCACTTTATGTAGTGCTCCGAGCCTCTAAGAGACATCACAATCCTTCTTGCCCTGCATGAATGCTATCTTAGGTGATCCATGTAAAAATTCAAAGGGCTCAATGGGCAATATGCCATAAACTAGTTGGAATCGAGAATATCCTGTGGCCTCTTTGTAGGCTAACCTGTATGCCCATAGGGTACCTTGATAAGCAATGCCCTAGGAAGTGGGCTGTAACATACACTCCTTTCTTAACATTGAGATTGAAACCTTATTTGTCGATTTAGCCTGTCCGTTGGCTCTTGGATAGTAAGCACAAGAGGTCCTATGTAGAATTCTATACCTGTTGAAAATTTCTTGTAGGACCTTATTGACAAAATGGGTACCTTGATCTGTACAAATTTCAAGTGGGCATCCAAACCTGCAAATGATGCTACTATAAATGAAATCAGCAACAGTTTGGGCAGTGAAGTCGGGGGAGGCAATAGCTTCAGCCCACTTTGTCGCATAATCTGTAGCTATCAAGAGATATTTTTCTCTTTTTGGAATCGTGGGAGGGTAGATGGGCCCTACAAAATCTAGCCCCCACTTCTCAAATGGTTGCCAAGAAGTGGAAACAATCAAGGGGTTATGCCTCTGCTTTGTTGGCTTAGGTCCACACCTCTGGCAAACGCCACATGCCTTTCCCCATTCATCTGCATCCTTAAATAGTGTAGGCCACCATAGACCAGCATCCAGTATCCTCTGACTCATAATATGCCCTGGAAGGTGCCCACCACCTGTTCCTTCATGTGCAGAGTGAAGGACTGCCCTCACTTCTTCTTCTTCCAAACACTTCCTAAACCTGTCATCCTTGCCCTGTCTATACAATTTATCTTCAATGAAGGTATATGGTCTACTCTTGATTAGCAGTCTCTCAAAAATGAGATTGACCATTCTGTTAAAGGTGGCTGGAGCATTTCTGAGCCCAAATGGCATTTTTACATACACATATGTTCCCCAAGGTGTGATAAAAGCAGTCTTTCCACGATCCTCTGGGTGTATTGGTATTTGATTATAGCCACTAAATCCATCCATAAAGCTATATAATGCATGCCCAGCCACTTCTTCAATGACCTGCTCTGCAAAAGGCATTGGGAACCCATCTGGAATGGTCACCTTGTTGAGTGCTCTAAAGTCAACACAAATTTTGATTTTATTAGTATTCTTCTTTGGTACTATAACCATAGGTGAGAGCCACTCTGAGTGTTCTACAGGAATGATGATTCCTGCATCCTCCATCTTCTGTATTTCCACATAGATAGCTTCAGCATATTTTGGATTAAATCTATAACTCTTCCCTCTTATGGGTTTGGCTCCATCAACCAGAGGGATTCTGTGCTCTCCATAAGTTGCAGGCACTCCTTCTAAGTCTTTATAATGCCAGGCAAAAACATCTGTATAATGGGTCAAGAATGATTTTACCTTTTCAAGGAGCCCTGGGTGGTTCCACAACCAAGTGGCCACCAAAACTGGCCGATTATTGTCTTGAGTGCCTAATTGTATTTCTTGGACAGGATTTCTCTCTACCATATTATCTTCGTGCTCATCTTCTTCCTTGTCTTCTTCTACTAGCTTTTTGTGCATTGCTTCATAAGCAGGTGTATTTTGGACTTCAATGTGTTCCTCCTTGTCTTGCATCCATCCTGCAGGGATTTCTTGAATTGGGAAAGAACATTCTTCACTAGAATTTTTTACCTTGCCTTTAGCTTTAGTAACCTCTTTATCCGTGGTTGTCATATCCTCCTCCAAGTTATATTTGAGGGGTGTCTTCCTGCCCCTTCTATGGTGTGTGATGGGCTCTCCCAATCCATCAACCTGGACTTTTTCCTTATCTTCATCATAGCCTTCAGTCGTGCAAGAATTATTAAGAAAAATTCCAAAACAAGAGGAAGAGTTGCTTGCTTGGAGCCAGTTTAGAATATCCTCTTCTTCCTCGAAATCTATTTGGGGATGATCCTCCGATTCTGTTTCCATGCATATGCCAACTGTTTGCATCATGCTAGTGTTTCCTTGATTATCTGGGCCCTCTTCTAAATGAATCTGTGTCAGCTCTTGCCCTTTCTTTTGTACCCACATATTGTCCTTGCCCCAATCATGAATGACACTTGCATGCCTCAACCATGGTCGTCCAATTAAGAGAGGAAATCCTCCTTCAACCTGGGGCAATCTAAAACCACAAAATCCAAAATGAATAGATTACCTTGTACTTCAAGTGGAACTTTTGGGATCACTCCCAAGGGCCTTACTTTGCTCTGATCTGCCAAAGTAACAGTGAAATTTGCAGGCCTTGAAGGGTGGAGTCCAATCTTTTCCATTGTATGTTCAGGCATCAAGTTAATGCCATAACCACCATCCACAATAACTCCTTGAAATTCATGACCCTTGATAGATACTGTCAGCCGAGGACTTTTATAATCTGTTAGGGGTGCTTCCCCTACAATTTTTCCTTTATGTAAAACAGCAGTCTTTGCCACCAAACTTGTAGTGGAAGCTTCATCAATTATCTGCAATAACTCTGACCTGAATTTCCCATCCATCTTTAATAAATAAAAAATACTAACCTCCTTTTTCATGGACTTGAGTAGTTTTGAAGCCTCTGATTCCTTGAGAGCATGGGCTCCAGTTGACTTATCAAACTCCTCATGACCCCTGTTGAAGGCATGCCCAATGACATCACTGTTGCATATGAGATCTCCTTTTTGACTTGTATCTGCACCTGTGGTGACTTTATCTTCAGATGGTTCTCTGTTTTGTTTCCATTCCGCCACTGGTAGGGGCTTAGCCAACCATTTCTTAACAAAAAAAATCGTGTGGTGGATCTGGCAATTTAGCCATTAGTGCTTTGGCCAGAGTCACAAACTCTGGGAACTTTTCTCTTGGACCTAATCTTAAATTTTCTAGCTCTTCTATGATAATCTCCGCAGTGTTGCCATGCTGGAACTGATTTTTAAAAGCATCTTTCATCACATCCCAAGTGGTAAAATGGTTTTCAGCAAACTGGCTGAACCACTTATCAGCTAATCCCTCTAATGTGGCAGGGAAGAGAATAAAAAAGGCATCCTCCCTACCCATTAGGCCTCTAGTCTTACATAGTGCCAAGAACCTTCTAATGTGTTCATCCGGATCCTCCTGAGCTAGGCCTTTGAAAGAAGGAAACTTTATATTTAATCTAGAGAGTAAAGTTTCCAAGTCTACCTGACCCGCCATGCTCTTGACTGATGATGTTGAAGATAGTGGACTGGGGGACCTTCTAACAACCTTCCTTCTTGTCTGCTTGCAGGTGACCCTCAATATTTGGGACCGGGTTGCGGTCATGAGCAGCTCATAGCCCACTGAATATGAGACACTTGATAAGAATATTTACCTTTTGTTTGATGAAGTAGCATTGTGGTTCTGTCGACACTTGATCTCTTCTATGCTTTGCACTTGGTTTCTCCTAAGCTCAAATCTCCTTGGAAGTCCCACCGTGCATGCCAAATTTTGTTGGGGGATTCTTAGACGAGAAGGAGTTTGAGGGTTTGTAGGAAAAAAGGGAAGAAACAAGAAGAGAAATAAACCTGGAAGCTTCTGCCGATTGATTACAGTAAGACAATTACAATGTTTGAAGTCCAAGACAAGCTAATACCTCTGTGCACAATCCCACAGAGTGCCCACTTACAAAATACCAAATATCCCAAAGTCTTCTTGCCGTCGGCCTCCTCTGCACCAGACCTCCACCTGCTTCAAGCTTATCCTTGTGCACACCTTGCACCAAGCTTCCACAAAGGGGGAGGAGTGAATACCTTCTGTCGGCACGCGCACACTACAGTGAGACCTTGAGATCCTTGGGGGAGTATAGCTTATCACTCTCTGCACAAATCCTTAGTCACTCTCCATGCACCTTACACTTCCACTTCTCTGCGTCGCAAACTGGTGACTGTTGCACTCTCTCCCTTGCTTCACTTAGCCTATGCTTGTATTGCTTACTCTAAGATTGGTCCAAGAATAGACCTTGCCTTGATTTGAGTGTGTCGATCAGTACGCTCATAACTGCAATAGCATCTTGGTGCTCACTTTGATGTCCCAAGATTGTCTTTACAAGTGGAAGCCAACGACTCACTGTTTTGTCCTGTAGTGACTTTAGACTAAAACCAAAAATTTTAATTGGGGGGCCATATTTCCACCTGTGCGTACGCTGCCGCCGCTTCACATACCTTCACATTTTCTTTTAAGTCTTCACTTTTGCACCTAAGGGGGGGTTCACCTGAACCTTCCAAAACACTTTAAAACACACTTTGAACCTTAGAAAAATACCTCTGCAACCTGCAACTCACTTTCTCCAATTTACCCTTTGTGGATAATTAATTGTGCACTACCTGTGCACTTTGACACCTGCATTTTAGCACTTTGACTTTGCACCTATTGACTTTGACCTTGATCTAGTTGACTTTAACCAATTGACTTTGAGCAGTTGACTTTGATCTTTTGACTTTGACTGCAATTGACTTTGACCAACATGACTTTTATGGGCTCAACAAGAATAATGAAAGTGCCAAAGGGAAACAATTAAGTTAAGGCCAGTAGAGAATCCATCCATTTCACTATTCCATAGGTGCAAGGTATGCATGTATATCCAATTTAACTTCCTCTCCTTCGAGATTGGGAAAGGAAGTTACCCTTATGATTACAATAGATGAATTTAAAGAGAGGAATAACCATGCTTAGAGTATACATCATGGTGCATGGGGGAAGACTCTACATATAATACATCCACATTTCAAGGATGAAAATGTTTTTAGGGGGGAGAATTTTCTATAAATCATGGGTTTGGAATGCTAAATATACGGATTCTAAGGGTTAGAATATGATGTATATTGGCTTTGGTTTAGCCCTTGATTTACCCTTCGCACATACTTGAACCTTTGGGTTGAACCCTTGCTTTTAACCCCTAGGGTATTTATTCATATCAGCTCCTAATTGAATCATTGTGAACCTTAGCTTTGATTTATCCTAAGGTATGGGAACCTGATTCTTGGCAGAATCTTCTCAAGTTCCACTTTGAGGTGTATGTGAGAGAAGGATCTGTAGAAAGTACATGCATGGAAGCAAAATGAAAAGAAGAGTGTACTCACAAAAGAAAGAGTGTGTGAGACTCAAAATGAGTAGACCATGAAATGGGTAAACTCATGTGGATTAGAAATGAGCTTGCCAAGAGCATGGAGTAGGCTCCTCAAGTTATAACCAAGTACAAATGGGGGGGGCTCCCCTCCTTATATAGATTTGGGAGGGGCTCTCCAAAGTACATCTTATGTGGGATAATTCCCCTGAAAGGAGAATGAATACAATGGTAGAAGCAAATGGCAAGGTACCCAAATACAAAGGAAATACAATATAAAATGGAAATAAATTGGAAATGGAGTCCCTCCTAGATACAAAATGGAGATGCACTCATGCAGATACAAAATTTAGATGATGTAGGAGCAATCTAGCCTCCAATCCACAAGTGTGCACACACATAGGATTCTTTCCTTATATGTTGAAGCTACAAGAAGGGCACTTAGTGCCAAATGGTGTGCTCAAGAATTGTGAGCTAAGCCCTTGTGAGAAATACAAATCAACGCCAATCAAAATGCCAAATTTTGGGGTTGAAATCCTTGGGAAAGGTACAAAGGAACTCTTGTGAAGGGTTCCAAATTGAGTGCTAAGATAGGGTCACTTACTCTTGGGAAGTTACAATAATGACATGACAGATGAGGTTAAAGCTTATGCATAGGGATTGAGTTATATGGAAAGTTCAAGTGCCCTTGGAAATATACAAAGATAAATTCTGAGGATAAACTAAGAAAGGCAAAAGCCTTTGATCTTATAGCTTCGTGAAGTCCATAAAATGACATTAAAATCATATGAACTCTGCCGTTCTCTATTACGGTGACTAAGAGAGCTAGAAGCCAATACCATCCCTGATATTATAAGGGCAACATCATCACTGATGTCATTTGAAACTCAAATTTCAATGAGAATCCTATCAAGCATCCAGTTCAAATCTCAGTTCCATGGATTGGAACTGCTTCAAAGAAACCACGTGATCGCTCCGGATCCGTGTCCACGCTACCACCCGTTAATAATGAGTAGGTGACGATCTACATGGTTGTTTCAGTACCGTGCTATGGTTGCTGGTATTATCATCTCGCGCTCCTAATTGAACCACAGTCTGCACGGATGGCTCATGTATTTCCTGTTGTGCTATGCTCAGGCTCTGAGGGAGGTGCAACTGCTAAGGTAGGTGCATCTGCTAACGCTGGAGCCTCAGGTCAGGTCCCCGGCTGAGATGTGTGGTGAGCTGAAGCTTTCAATCAGCTTGTTTCGGAACATCAAAGCTACGACAACTTCTGTATCCCCTAGTGGCTACGTGCTATCTGCATCGCACAATGAGCGCTAGCAGGTGCGGTAATGGAAACCCGAACAGAGAGTGGTGTGTTCTCAATGCTCCATTCAGAAGTTGTTTATAATGGTGCCACCATACATCTTTTGGCGGGTTTTGTTTCTATCGGTGCTCTCTGCTCTAAGAGATGTCTAACTGAATCATGTCTTGCTTTGTAGCCTCCTGATGTGCGATAGAAATAGTGTTTGCTCTCTCTTGCGATGTCGTTAGTTTTGCTTACTGTCTTCTACTGATCTTCTCATGCCTCTAGTTGTAGATGCAAATGCGAGAGATCTCTTCTTTCTCTCTCACTTCCGGGCAGAGCCGTGTCCAGTGAATCAACAGCAGAGAGTAGATATATGTGCTCTATTTGCAGGTGTTGCTTGTAGTCGAGAAAGATGTCTGGCTGAGCTTAGTCGTGCACACAAAAGGAACAGCAAACAAGTGCCACACCAGGTGTCTTCCTTCATAATCATGGTTGCGCTGAGATGGATTCTTGCCACACCAAGTGTGTTCTGCAGTACTTGTTGCAGTAGTTGTTGTGATCGTTCTTTATTCATGTGATGGGTTAGAGAGAATAGGCACAGAAAACATTGCGCTTGCTTAGATAGATTGCGCCCTATTCTGGTTCTCCTCTATCATGCCAAAATGACATCAAGTGATGGCAGAAACTATGAGTGAGCACGTACACAATAACATGTAGAATGGCGCTCACACCTTAGCTCGTATGTGTTCACAAGTAATGTGAATCTCTTTGTTAGGTACATACAATAAGTAGGATGCTTGGGAAAATGCAACGGTATGTTAGGGCCACGTAAAAAGTTGGTTACCTAGAGGGCTAAACATGGTTATCCACCTTACTCTAAATGAATTTTTCAAATGGATAATCTCCAAATAGTTGCTTAAGCAGAATAAAAGCGACTAAGCATGAATATTACAAGTAATCAATAGCACCAGGAAGAGGAATTCAAAATAGTGTTTATGAACACTATCAATGACGAGATCAATAATCAACTCCTTGGAAATGAACACAAATATGAATGCAAAAGAGTGTTTAAAAACGCTACAAAATCTGAGATCAATGACAAGTGCAACAGAATGCCGTAAATGATTTCCACAATAGGGTGCGAGGGAGGGAAAATGGAGTAAAGGGTGAACAAATTTTTGAAAAGGAAGGGTGGGAGGGTGGGCAAATGGGAGGATGGCAAAAGGAACTCTCCTAATGAGTGGAGAGCCACACCACCAAGCACTTCCAACACCACCACCAAAACAACCACCAAAACGCACCACCAAGACCTCCACCTAGCACTCTGATACCATGTAGAGAGTACATGCACGGAAGCAAAATGAAAAGAAGAGTGTACTCACAAAAGAAAGAGTGTGTGAGACTTAAAATGAGTAGACCATGAAATCGGTAAACTCATGTGGACTAGAAATGAGCTTTCCAAGAGCATGGAGTAGGCTCATCAAGCTTCTAACCAAGTACAAATGGGGGGAGAGGCCCTTCTTATATAGATTTTGGAGGGAATATCCAAAGTACATCTCATGTGGGATAATTCCCCTGAAAGGAGAATGAATACAAAGCTAGAAGCAAATGGCAAGGTACCCAAATACAAAGGAAATACAATATAAAATGGAAATAAACTAGAAATGGAGTGCCTCCTAGATACAAAATGGAGATGCACTCATGCTTTACAAAATGGAGATGCACTCATGCGGATACAAATGTAGACGATGTAGGAGCAATCATGTCATCAACATGATCTTCATTTGATTGAGAAGGCATGTGATATCCCATGGGAAATTAGAAGGCATGTAATGAACCTTGGGAAAGTCTCCACATGAGGGACACTTGTCGAGACACTTGGACAAGCCAAAGGACATGCACCCCCTTGGCCTAGAGGTATTTATATGGGTAGAGTTGGATGTGTGGAGACGTGCCCTCTCTAGGTCGTGGTGATCTTGCTACATAGTTAGTGTACTCATGTTGTAGCTACCTTGCTACACTTATGGTACATTTTCATTATGCAACCGTTGCCATAAACTTGTAGATGAAGCATCATGTAGTCTTGTAATTTTTTTATTCCCTAGTACATGAAGCATTCGAAGTGAGAGAAAAATTAACCTGGGCAAGGTAATGTTTCAATGCATCAAGAAAGAATCTAGAACACCATTCTAGTTGACTAGGGACCCTCCATACAAAACTTGGAGTAATTATTAATTTTCTATTTATGGTAGAATGTGTCAGCCATATAACAAGTTGTCAAAGTGTCAGATTCAATTGTCCACACTAAAGTGTTGAAGCAACTATAGCCTCCCATTGACCTTGATACGGGCAATGAGAAGGAAGATCATCGCAAATGGCACAGGGAAGGGATTGTGTGAGAAGAGTTTTGTCGGGTTGAAATTAGGGTAGAAAGCATCCATATGAGAGACACTTGGAAAATCCCAAGGACATGCGCCCCCTTGGCCTAGAAGTGTTTATATGGGTGGAGTTAGATGGGTGGAGACATGCTCTATTTTAGTCATGGTGATCTTTTTATATAGTTAGTTTAGTCAAAATGTAACTTTTTTACCTTGATGAAAGTTTACATTACATTGGTATTGAGATCTAATCATTACATATTTTCCCTTAAGATTGTGGAGATCATCTTTTAGGTGTTTATAGCGAGCTTGGAGTTTAGGAAGAACTTTGATGCAATTTTAGCCTTCAATAGTTTGTTTTGATGGAGCTTTAATCGCCCACAAATGATCTCATAGTATTGTCCCTTTAGAGAGCAAGGAGTGCAACATGTGGCACTCTTAGCTTAGCTTGCAGATAGCCAACCAAGAAGGACCCTTTGAATGGGCCATGCACATCTAGTGTGGACATAATTGCACCCACGATAGAGGAGCTACAAGGCATTCCTTTTGCTCTTTTGATGATTGGAGGTGTCCTCTTGTGGCTTATATAGCCTACAAATTCCGAAATGACTTGATATATGGGATTACTCAGGCTTCTCTTGCCTCTCTACAACTTTGTTCTTGCAATAGCCACTTGTATTCCTTCTTGTCCCAATTCCTTGTATGTGAAGCATGTCTCATGATGTTAGAGAGTCAAGAAATATGTGTGTTCTATTGCAATATTTGTAGGGAGAATAGAGTGTTCTCCTAACACATTTGTGAGACTTAAATCCATCGATTCATGTTCCACATTTTAGTTGATGAGAGCTAATCACAACCTTGAAAAATTTTGAGATGGAAGACAATCAAGGATAAAGGGGAAATATGAAGAGAGTGGTTTCTTCAATTTGGAATTCAACAAATGATATCTTCCAAAAGCTGAGTAGACTTGCTTTATTCTAAATGAATGTGAAATTCATTACATAAGTATTGTATGTATCTTTGGGATATTTTAAACATAAGGAAGCCCCTTTTCCATGAAAAGGAGGGTAACTATGCACTTAGGCATTCCTAGAATCCTTGTGATGATAAAGGCAAGTATAAATGGACTGTGTATATTAATTCTAGTATGCATTTAGGCATCCTTAGAATTTGGTAAGACTAAATGCTTTGTCGAGCATATAAGTATAATAATGCCCAAAGAAATACACTGGAGATTAAGAAGGTTGAATGTCTCAACTTGCTGTGAAGAGAGATGGTGGATGCAATCTGAAGATGGGTTGGTGTTCCTACAACCGGCTTCACACCAGCCAATTGAGACTTCAGATTTGATTAGTAGAGCCTTTGAGCTTCCAAAATCCACCAAAATATCAGCCAAGTACTTTGGAGCATGTATCTCAAAAGTTTAAGTCAAGACAGACCAGTTGTGAAATGACTAGCTCCCAAAAGTTGCTATTTTTTAACATACACCTGCGGGAAGAAATGAACAGTGCTCTCAACCTGGTAGGAATTAGATAAATTCCTTTTGGGCATAGCAAATAAACTTATCAAGCTTCCCAATCCAAGTTAAATGATCAACTGAGCACTGAGAACAAGATTCATCAACATTTGGAACATGCCTGCCATTCTCAGGGCTCTGCAAAGATAGACCAGTGAGCAGTAAAGTTTTGATTTCTCCCAAACTATAAATCCAATGACCATAAAATTTTATATCAGAAACTAGACTTACAAAGTGTTGATATATTTAGGTAGTGATGTGTGTGAACACTCTAGGACCGCCGGGGCACTTTTTTCCCTCTTTAGGAGGTTTTTTTCCCCCGGCTTGTATATACGCCTATTGCCCTAATGGGCTACTTATCTTTGTACATCCTCTAGTAATACATTCAGTCTTGTGTGTTGTGCTCCAAGCTTCTTCTTCTTCCTTGTGCTGTTCGCGTGCTTCCGCAGACGTCTAACTCCAACAATTGGTATCAGAGCAGGTCGTTGCTTCTTCTAGGGCGCCGTCGACACTCCTCCGTTTGCAGTCTCAGATTCGCATGAAATTTGGTGAGCATACTCAGGGTTTTTCCTAGATCAAAACAGCTTTGCTGTGTGGTGCCGAAATCGCAATCTGAGCTCGTTTCGGCCTCCGAACGCACTATCGCAGCGCTTGTGCAGGCTATTTCGTCCTTTTGTGCCAAAGGTATATACCAGTTTCTGTTCGCCAGTTTAAGCGTCTCGAAGTCTGCTACAGGTCTAGCAGAACTCGTCTCGGCAGTTCCGTTCAACTTTTTGAGATACAGCCAATTTTCTGCATCAAGGTATTTTAGTCACCGGCCATGGCTGAAAGCAGTGATGTATTCCGTATGTTGGCTGTTGAGGATAAGTTGGATGGTACCAACTACCCATTATGGGCTTATATGATGCGACATGTACTGGTTGCAAAAGGATTGTGGAACATTGTGCAGGGTGTTGAAAGACGTCCTGTTACACCTGTAACGACAGGTACTGCAAATACAGGTGTTGGAGCTGATGAAGATGGTGTCGAAGATGATATTCCGCAGATTCCTGTTCGTGCTGCTGTTTCTGTTGCACCTACTGCAGAGCAGATTCGTTGGGATGGCAGAGATGCCCAGGCACATGCATTGATAGCTTTGTCTGTCAAACGTACCATTATCCCTCACATTCGCTCTTGCAGAACAGCAAAGGATGCTTGGGATACACTTACCACTTTGTACCAGGCTAGGAATGAGGCTCGTGTTGCTTACCTTCGAAAACAGTTGGAGAGTGAGCACATGAATGAAGGTGATTCTATGGACAGTTTTCTTACAAAGATCAAAGATCTGAAGGAACAATTGATTTCTGCTGATGAGGTTATACCAGATAGCTCACTTGTGCAGACCGTTCTGAATGGCCTTCCTGATTCATATCAGAGTTTTGCCTCTACTCTTCGATTGATGATGAAAGGCAATCCGAATGCATTGTCATTTGAGGAATTAGTCTCTGTTCTGTTGCAGGAAGATCAGTCCAGGCAGAACAGGTCCATTATGCGTGTTGCAGATCAAGCTTTCCTGGCTAGTCAGAAGGGCAAAGGAAAATGGAGCTCTTCTACTAGTAAGCAGAAATCTGCAAATGCTGCACAATCGAAGAACTAGGATAAAGATGAGAAGAAATCAGAAAAGCAGAAATTGTTCTGCAAGTACTGTAAAGGAAATGATCATATTATAAAGAACTGTCCAAAACTGGCTGCTAAAGAGGCAAAGAAGAAAGAGGCTGGAATGGTTGTTGCAGAGGCCTCTACACCAAAAACAGAGTCTGCAAATCTTGTGCAGGAAGAAGAATGGGCGTTTACTACTGTCTGCAGTTTTGACCCATCTTCTCATGATCAGTGCATGTCTGCAGTAGACTCAGATGTTTGGTACTTTGACAGTGGGGCGACCAAACATATTACCTCGCAGCGCAGTTTCTTCTCTTCACTCGAGCCTGCCCCTACAGGGAATACTGTCACATGCGCCAATAACTCCTCTTATCCTGTTATGGGAGTTGGTAAGATCATTTTGACTACTGCTGATGGTAGTTCTTTCACTTTGTCAGATGCTTTATTTGTGCCAGGGATCAAAAAGAACCTGTTATCAGTTTCTGCATTAGCCAAGATTGGCTTGGTTGTGAAATTCGTTGATGACAGGTGTACAGTCCATGATCTCTCAAATGGCGATGTGATTATTGCTTCTGGCATTTTATGTCGTGGGCTGTATAAGCTCATAGACTATGAAAGATCTGTGAATGATTCGGCATGTGCAGTTCATGATTCTCAGGCTATGTCAGATGCAAAGCTTTGGCATGCACGCTTTGGTCATCTGAATTTTGCTAGTTTGTTACGCCTGCAGAAATCTGAAATGGTGTCTTCTTTGCCCAAACTTGAGGCACCTGGAAAACATGTTTGTGAAGGCTGTATTTTGGGCAAAATGCAGCGTTCTTCCTTTCCAAAAGATGGTTCAGTTCGGGCTATGCAGAAATTGCAGCTTGTACATAGTGATGTCTGTGGTCCTATGCAGACACCCTCTTTTGGAAATTACCTTTACTTCGTGACTTTCATTGATGATTTTTCCAGGCATGCATGGGTATACCCACTCAAAGCAAAGTCCGAAGTGTTCATGTGCTTCAAACAGTTTTTGGTTTTGGCTGAAAATCTGTCAGCATGTAAAATGGGCACCCTCCGTTCTGATCGAGGGGGGGAATATATGTCTTCAGATTTTAATGCATTTCTGGCTGAACGTGGGATAAAACACCAGTGTACAGTGCCGTATACACCTCAACAGAATGGAGTTGCTGAACGAAAGAACAGGTCACTCATGGAGATGGCGAGATGCATGGTCAAAAGTCAGGCTTTACCACATAGTTTCTGGCTTGAGGCTGTCATGTGTGCAGCATATGTACTGAACAGGTGTCCCACCAAAGCGTTGCAGTCTATCACTCCATATGAGGCTTGGCATGACCGCAAGCCATCTGTTGCTCATCTGCGTGTTTTTGGTTGTTTGGCATATGCATTAGTGCCTGAACAACATCGCAGAAAATTGGATGATAAGGCAGTAAAATGTATTTTTGCTGGGTACAGTTCTGAAAGAAAGGCTATCGTCTGTATCATCCACAGACTAAACGCATTCTGGTTAGCCGTGATGTTGTCTTTGTGGAAGATGCTATTCAGCCATTGCTTTCATGTACTAAGGAGACATCTGTTAGCTCCAAAGACATGTATGATACTTTGATGCCTCTTTTTACAGGTGGACAGGCTAGTGCTGGTCCTAATGAGGCAACTTCTCAGCCTTTGCAGGTTTCATATGATGATGCAGATCATTCCATTTCTGATGCAGATTTACATGATGCACTTGTTGATGAGAGAGCTGATATTGAACAGGCAAAAACTATGCCAAAATGGCTGGTGCAGACTTTGCGTGACAGCAAATTAGATGCACCTTTGTCATATCGTACTCGTTCAGGCTCTCATAGTACCTCCTTTGCATCAGATTGCTATGCTATGGCTGCATCTAGTCTCTGTGATGAGAATGAGCCTGTTTCTTTTGATGAAGCACAAAATTCAGAAAATTGGATGGCTGCTATGCAATCTGAATATGATGCTATAATGAAGAATGGTACATGGTCTTTATGTGACTTGCCTCCTGGCAAGAAGGCCATTGGCACTAAGTGGGTATACAAGCTGAAGCGTAAACCTGATGGTATAGTTGACAGGTATAAGGCTAGGCTTGTTGCAAAGGGTTATGCGCAGGAAAGAGGCATTGATTTTGATGAGACCTTTGCACCTACATGCCGTATGACTACTGTTCGGAGCATTTGTGCACTTGCAGCCCATCATGGTTGGAATGTACATCAGTTGGACATTAAAACAGCATTTCTGAATGGTGACTTGCATGAAGAAGTGTATGTTTTTCAGCCCCGTGGCTTTGTGCAGAAAGGGCATGAAAACAAGGTGTGCAGGTTAAAGAAGGCGTTATATGGTTTAAAGCAAGCACCACGTGCTTGGTATGAGAAGATACATGCCTATCTGATTGCACATGGTTTTGAGAACAGTCCAACTGAAAGCACCTTATATGTTAAGCGTGCTAATGATGTGCTTCTGATCATTGTTGTCTATGTTGACGACATGCTGCTCACTGGTCCTCTTGAGAAGCATATTGCTGATTTCAAGGCTGATTTGCATGCCTCATTTGAGATGTCTGATTTGGGGCATTTGCATCACTATTTGGGCATTCAGTTTATGCAAGTTGATGGTGGAATGGCTTTGTGTCAAACGAAATATATTGACACATTATTGCAGCGTTTTGGCCTTGAAGACTGTAAGCCTATTGCCACTCCTATGGAGACAGGTTTACGATTGAGTCTTCATGATGCTGGAGATGCATTTGATGCTGTTCTCTATCAGCAGGCTGTTGGATGCTTGATTTACTTATGCATTACTCGGCTAGATATTCAGTTTGCTGTCTCACAGATGAGCAGGTTTATGCATTGCCCAGGAGTCACGCATTGGAAAGCGGTTAAGCGCATCTTTCGCTACTTGAGTGGTACTCGGCTACTTGGGTTGTTTTATCCCAAGGGGGGATCACCACCGCTAGATTTGCATGCTTTTTCTGACTCAGATTGGGCTGGTTGCTATGACACTCGTGTGTCCACCAGTGTTTTTGCTTCATGCTTGGTAGCTCATGTATATCTTGGTTGAGCAAGAAGCAGCCTACTGTGGCCACTTCCAGTTGTGAGGCTGAGTATAGGGCAGCTTTCGCAGCGACTGTTGAGTGTGTGTGGCTCAGACGCCTTATGGCTGATTTGGGTGTTGGCCAGTCTTCTGCCACCACCATCTTCACTGACAGTCAGAGCGCATTGGCAGTTGCGAGGAACCCTGTGTTCCATGCTCGCACTAAGCACATTGAGGTGCATAATCACTATGTCAGGGAGAGGTTCTCTGCTGGGGAGATCAGCTTGGCATATGTGCCCACGCAGGAGAACATTGCAGACCTTTTCACGAAGGCTCTGCCTAGGGAGAAGATTGAAGCTTTCCGCAAAGCTTTGGGCTTACTTCCTTTTGTGGAGTGATTTCCACATAGCTCGGCACTTCCTTATACATGAGTGCCAGCTCCTTGTTCACCGCATCACTCCCAGGGGGGATTTGTTGATATATTTAGGTAGTGATGTGTGTGAACACTCTAGGACCGCCGGGGCACTTTTTTCCCTCTTTAGGAGGTTTTTTTCCCCCGGCTTGTATATACGCCTATTGCCCTAATGGGCTACTTATCTTTGTACATTCTCTAGTAATACATTCAGTCTTGTGTGTTGTGCTCCAAGCTTCTTCTTCTTCCTTGTGCTGTTCGCGTGCTTCCGCAGACGTCTAACTCCAACACAAAGAAATCCAATGCACTTTAAAACTCTGAAAAAGATTGATTAGAGCTCGAGATATGAGCTTTTGAAGTTACTGCTCTGAGTGAGTATAGCAAAGAACAAAATAGAGAAGTAGAGAATGATGAATGTATAGATTCACATATGATTACAACCACATTCGCAATGAATATTTGCACAATGGGAGTAGAATGATAGAGCTATGGAGTAAGCTCTTCAATCTCTACAAAATGACATGAAGTGGTCACGTACAAGGCTTGCTAATCACCACTTCCTTCTTGCTCTTTTTATAGCTTCTTTTGGGGGGAGTTTTGAATTCAAATTCGAATGGCTCCACCTAAAAGTGATCCCCAAAGTTAGGAAATATTCCCTCAGCTCACTAACTTGTGGTTTTAATTAGTTAGAGCCACGAGTTCGCTTTTTACATCATGAATGAGGTAAGCCATTCTTTTTCTTTTTTCTTTTTCTCAATTACAAGAGATAAAATGTACTCTTTTACAAGAGGTGTTCACATGACTACACATATGACTACAAATGAACATAAATCAAATAATATCAAGCATGTAGGCTTGGGTAAAATGCACCAATAGCTTCCCCTCAAGCTTAACATGCTTGGCCTCCAAATATATCTTCAATTGTCCTTGATTTCCTACAAGCCAATCATCAACTTGAATCTACTTAACTTTGTACCATCAAGAGCTTTAGTCAACATGTCTGCACGTTGCATATCTGTGGAGACATAGGATAGTTGAATATCCTTGCTCATTAGCTTCTCCCTTACATAATGGTAGTGGACTTCAATATGCTTGGTTCTAGCATGGTATACCGGATTAGCTGCAAGATGTAGTGGGCTTGTGTTGTCACCAAAAATGTGAGGTGTTGAAGAATGAAGTCCAAGATCTGTGTACAAAGGCTTGAGATTGAAACTCAAAAACAAAATAAGAACTAGATATGCAAGGAGAGAATTCATAAAGGAATTCAAGTTTGGAAATAACCAAAGTGTAAGCAAGTCTTGAATCATATCCATTCTAAGGTAACTAAAATTGGATCAGAAAAGTTTGGGTGGTAAACATGACAAATTTCTTAAGTCAAAGAGATGGCATATAATTGGTGATCCCTAGAAAAAGGACAATTAAAGATTATGAGAACATCAATAGGATGTTACTGACTTGAGCAATATGAAAACTCATAAAGGCATGAGTCAAAGATCCCTAACAAATCTTGTTGGAGTTTGAGGTCTGCAGAAGCACACGAACAGCACAAGGAAGAAGAAGAAGCTTGGAGCACAACACACAATGATGAATGTATTTCCACTAGAATGTAAAAAGATAAGTAGCCTCTTAGGGTTATATGCATATATACAAGCTAGAGGGAAAACCTCCTAAAGAGGGAAAGCCTTTGTGAAAAGGTCTACAATGTTCTCCTATGTGGGCACATATGCCAAATTGATATCCCCAGCAGAGAACCTCTCCCTAACATAATGATAATGCACCTCAATGTGCTTAGTGTGAGCATGGAACACAGGGTTCCTTGCAATTACCAATGCACTCTAACTGTCAATGGAGATGGTTGTGGTAGAAGACTGACCAACACCCAAATCAACCATAAGGCATCTGAGCCACACACACTCAACAATCATTGTGAAAGTTTCCCTATACTCAGCCTCACAAATAGAAGTGGTCATAGTAGGTTGCTTCTTGCTCAACCAAGATATGCATGAGCTACCAAGCATGAAGCAAAAACCATTGGTGGACACACAAGTGTCATAGCAACCAACCCACTCAGAGTCAAAAAAAGCATGTAAATCTAGCGATAGTGATCCCCCCTTGGGATAAAACAATCCAAGTAGTCGGCTACCACTCAAGTAGCAAAAGATGTGCTTAACCATCATCCAATCCTTGACACCTCGTCAATGCATAAACCTGCTCATCTCTAAGACAAGAAACTAAATATTTGGCCGAGTAATGCATAAGTAAATGAAGCATCCAACAGCTTGCTAATAGTCAAATGCATCTCCGACATCATGAAGATTTAATTGTAAACATGTCTCCATATGAGTGGCAATAGGTTTGCAATCTTCAAGGCCAAAACACTGCAATAATGTGTCAATATATTTGGTTTGACATAAAGCTATTCCGCCATCAACTTGCATAAATTGAATGCCCAAATAATGATGCAAATGCCCCAAATCTTACATGTCAAATGAGGCATGTAAATTAGCCTTAAAATCAGTTGTATGCTTCTCATAAGGACTAATGAGCAGCATGTCATCAACATAGACACCAATCATCAGAAGCACATCATTTGAATGCTTAACATATAAGGTGCTCTAAGTTGGATTGCTCTCAAAACCATGTGCAAACATGTAGGCATGTATCTTTGCATACCAAGCATGTGGTGCTTGTTTCAAACCATATAATGCATTTTTCAACCTGCACACTTTGTTTTCATGAACTTTCTGGACAAAGCCACGAGGCTGAAAAGCATACACTTCTTCATGCAAGTCACCATTCAGAAATGCACTTTTGATTTCCAACTAATGTACATTCCACCCATGATGAGTTGCAAGTGCACAGATGCTACGAACAGTAGTCATTCAGCATGTAGGAGCAAAGGTTTCATCGAAATCAATACCTCTTTCCTGAGCATAACCCTTATCTCTATTCCATCAGGCTTACACTTCATCTTGTATACCCACTTTAGTGTCGATGGCCTTCTTGTCAGGAGGCAAGTCATATAATAGCATCATATTCTGATGATGGAATTCTTGCAAGGTACCATTTTTTATAATACCATCATATTTTGATTGCGTAGCAGCCATCCAATTTTCATAATTTTGTGCTTCATCAAATGAAACAGGCTCATTCTCATAAGAGAAACTAGAGGCAGCTATACATAGCAATTTGATGCAAAAGAAGCACTATGAGAGCCAAAACGAGTACGATATGACAGAGGTGCATCTAATTTGTTGTCACGAAAAGTCTTCACCAACCATTTTGGCATAGTTTTTGCCTCCTCAATATCACCTCTCTAATCAACAAGTGCATCATGTAAATCTGCATCAGAAATGAAATGATCTGCATCATCACATGAAACCTATAAAGGCTGAGAAGCTGCCTCATTATGACCAACACTAGACTCTCCACCTGTAAAAAGAGGTAGCAAAGTTTCATACATGTCTTTGGAGCTAATTGATGTCTCCTTAGTACATGAAAGTAATGGCTAAATAGCATCTTCCACAAAAACAACATCACATGTAACCAAAATGCATTTAGTCTATGGATGATACAGACAATAGCCTTTGCTTTCAGAACTGTACCCAACAAAAATACATTTCACTGCTTTATCATCCAATTCTTGTGTTCTTGTTCAAGCACTAATGCATAGGCCAAACAACCAAAAACATGCAAGTGAGCAACAAATGGCTTACGACCATGCCAAACCTCATATGGAGTGATAGACTTTAACAAGCTACAATTTTTAGTAGCTCAAACTGAACCATCTTTTGTGAAGGAGGAACGCTACATTTTTCCCAAAATACATCCTTCACATACATGTTTATGAGGTGCCTCAAGTTTGGGCAGAGAGGACACCAT
The DNA here is from genome assembly GCA_020310875.1 of Ceratopteris richardii. Taxonomy (NCBI): domain Eukaryota; kingdom Viridiplantae; phylum Streptophyta; class Polypodiopsida; order Polypodiales; family Pteridaceae; genus Ceratopteris; species Ceratopteris richardii. The sequence goes on from CM035418.1 coordinate 110,496,518, forward strand.
TTTAGATTTCTATAGGTGTAGTAAACTAGCAAAATTCAGATGACCAAAGCATGCATGCCAAAGCTTTGCATCTAACAAAGCTTGAGAATCATGTATTGCACATGTTGAATCATTCATAGATTTTTCATAGTCTATGAGCTTATAAAGCCCACGAAATAAAATGCCAGAAGCAATAATGGCATCACCATTTGACACATCATGAATTGTACATCTTTCATCAATAAATTAGCTAAACCTGAAACTAATAACAAATTCTTCTTGATCCCTGGCACAAATAAAGCATTCAACAATGTAAAAGAACTAAATCAATACTAGTCAAAATGATCTTGCCAACTCCCATGATAGGATAAGAGGAATTGTTGGTGCATGTGACAATATTCCTTGTAGGGGCAGGCTCGAGTGAAGTGAAGAAACTATACTGCAAGGCAATATGTTTGGTTGCCACACTATCAAAGTACCAAACATCTAGGTCTACTGCAGACATGCACTATTCATGAGAAGATGGCTCATAATTGCAAACTATGTTAAATGCCCATTCTTCATTCTGTACAAGATTAGTAGACTCTGTCGTGGGTGTAGAGGCCTCTACAACAACCATTCCAACCTCTTTCTTCCTTGCCTCTTTAGCAAGTAGTTTTGGGCAACTCTTAATGACATGATCATTTCCTTTACAGTATTTGCAAAACAATTTCTACCTTTCTATTTTCTTTTCGTCTCTATCATCTTTCTTTGATTCTGCAGAGTTACCAGATTTCTGCTTACTAGTAGAAGAGCTCCATTTGCCTTTGCCCTTCTGACTATCCAAGAAAGCTTGATCTGCAACATGCATAATGGACCTGTTCTGCCTAGACTGATCTTCCTGCAACAGAACAGGAACTAACTCCTCAAATGTTAAGGCATTTGGATTGCCTTTCATCATCAAAAAAAGAGTAGAAGCAAAACTCTTATATGAATTAGTGCCTGCACAAGTGTACTATCAAGCAAGACTTCATCAGCTGAAATCAATTGTCCCTTCAAATCTTTGATTTTTGTTAAAAAATTATCCATCAAATCTCCTTCATTCATGTGATCACTCTCCAATTGTTTTCGGAGGTAAGCAACATGAGCCTCATTCCTTGCCTGGCATAAAGTGGTCAGTGTATCCCAAGCATCCTTAGTTGTTTTGAAATAGCGAATGTGAGGAATAATGGCACATTTGATAGACAAAGCTATCAATGCATGTGCCTGAGCATCTCAGCCATCCCAACAAATTCGTTCTGCAGTAGGTGCAGCAAGATTCACAACACGAACAAGAACATGAAGAATACCGCCACCTTCAATGCCATCTGCATCACTTCTAGCAACTGTGTTTATAGGTGTAATAGGATGTTTTTCAACACCCTACACAATACTCCATAGTCCTTTTGGAACCAATACATGAAACACCCTATAAGCCCATAATGGGTAATTGGTACGATCCAACTTATCCTCAATAGCCAACATACGGAATGCATTACTGCTTTCAGCCATGGCTAGTGACTAAAAGTTTTTGATGTAGAAAAATGATTGTATCTCAAAAAGTTGAATAGAACTACCCTGTCAAGTTTTGCTAAACCATGTAGTAGACTTCAAGACGCTTATAGAAGCGAACCGAAACTTGTATACATCTTTGGCACAAAAAGATGAAATTTCCTGCACAAGTGCTACAATAGTGCATTCGGAGGCCGAAACGAGCTCAAATCGCGATTCAACACAACACAGGAAAGTTGTTTTGATCTCCTAATCACCTTGAGTATGCTCACCAATTTTTCATGTGATTTTGAGACTCGGATTGGAGGGGTGTCGAGGATGCCCTTGATGAAGTGACGAGCTGCTCTGATACCAATTGTTGGAGTTTGAGGTCTACAAAAGCACGCGAACAACACAAGGACAAAGAAGAATCTTGGAGCATAACACACAATACTGAATGTATTACCACTAGAATGTACAAAGATAAGTAACCCTTTAGGGTCATAGGCATATATACAGGCCAGGGGGAAAAACCTCCTAAAGAGGGAAAAAAGTGTCCCGATGGTCCTAATGTGTTCATACACATCACTATCTAAATATATCAACAAATCCCATGGGCAAATATCAATGAAAGAGAGGGTTTTTGAAAAAAGGCATGGTCTCATCTCAAGCTAGCTTGGCTAAAGAAATTTGGGAAACCCAAATGACCTAGACATGACAAAATGTTTAAACGAGTTATGGTTTGATAAACCATGCCAATCAAATGTTAATGTTTGACCAAATGAATCTTTGGGATATAAGATTAATTGGCATGAGTATTAGACACCTTATTCCTTGCTCTCATGAATAGGGTGCCGAGGAATTCAGAGATGGAATTCAAGTCATAGCAAATGATTGGAGGGCATTGAGATTAAGAAATAGGTGGAAAGATAAAGGATGTTGTTCTATGGATTGGAGAAAGAACTCATTGGTATGAGATAGTAAGAACTAAGTCCCATTGGTAATTTTCCTTGATGGCAAGAGATGAAATAGACTCAAGATCTAATGGGAAACATTGAGATATGCCTTAAAGATATGATCATTGAGAATTAGGAATTAGGTTCATAAAGATGTAAAGAAATCTACCTACTTGAACTAAATAGATACATGGTTGTATTGACAAGAGGTTAAATGGAATGAAGATGAAATTTACCTTAGAAAAGGCTATCCTTTATCCTCTTAAAAAGATGCATTCTTTTCAATAGAATGCATAGTCAACTTTGGTATATTAGATGTGGGAAAGTTGAGGAGGAAAAGTTATGGAGTTTTCCAAGTTAAACTCCAAAATTGAGGATCTTGCTAAAAGTCAAAAATTAAGTGATTCAAGTGTGTTCACTAAGTTCTCAAATGGTGTGGGATATGAGTTATCTTTTCTTGCAAGACCTTAGAACTAAAAGCAATGAAGAATTCAATCATTTAAATTCATTCATGAGATAGGGAATCTAGAGAGAAGGTTTCCATGACTAATGGAAAGATATCTTGATAAGTTGATAAGTTTTGTTCCTTAATTCAAAGGAATTGGATTAAGTATCAATGACATGTACCTTGAAAAGCACAATTGACCTTTGAAGGTATTATACTTATTTGTCTATGGTAGAAAGCAAAGTTGGTTCAAGATAGTTAGTACTAATGCTCTTTGGAAGAACCTACCAAGGTAAGATGAACAACGAACTTTGGTGGAGACCTAGAAGAATGGTCGACCAAGTTCTTCCAATTCCTAAATATTTGATTATAGTCATTGATCTATGGAGTCTTGAAGTTGAAAGATTTTCCAAACTATTAACTTATCAAAGGACAAGAAAATGTCTCAAGGGTTAATCAAAGGAAAATTAATGATGATCACGACAATGGTCCACTTTAGTGGAAGATGAAATTTATAAATTGGGATTTATCTATCACTCAAAATTCTTAAACATTATGCTTTAAGAAAATTTGATCGATTGATATAGGTCCACCTTAATTGCGAAGGATTCAGACGATAGTAGATATACTCATAGAAATGTTCATGTCTAGGCATGGAATAAGAAGACCCACTTTGCTAAGTTCATACCTTTTGGTAATACAAATAAACCACAAGTATTTGAAAAGGGCTCTATAAGAGTAATTCAAGTAAAGAATGTCTGAATTTTTGTCTCCTTTCTAGTGAAAATGGAAGACATGTTTGGGATGTAAGGATCATTAACCTTACCCCTATATTCATATACATATATCATTTATAGAACTTTGCCTCAAGAAGATCATTATGTGGGTTTCGAGGCTCCCATGCATGTGTGCATGTCTTTCCTCTCCTCTCTCTTCCTCCATCTCCTCCTTGCTCCTCTTGTTTAGCCCACCAAAGCCCTTCATTGGTATCAAAGCTTGTTGAAGGTTGGTGTGCAAGAAGCTTCAATGGAAGTTTAGGGTAGAAAAGGTGAATGTGTAGGTCAACACCCTTTTTACAACCTCTTAGTATTTTGGCCATAAATCAAGCTATGAAGCTTGGATTTGTGCGATTTAAAATTCTTTGTGTAACTAACACAGAGAATTACAACTTCATGGGAGGAGACAAAATCTGGTTTGAAGTTTTAGTCTACTGAAAAATTAAAAAGCTCAAAGTGATACAGAAGTCGAATCCATAATCACTTGGACATCACATCAGTCTTTTGGTTGTAAATTGAGCTTTAGAGATTGGATTGAGGTGATTTAGAGTGTTATGCATAGCTTGGAAAAGCATTTACAAAGTTGTAGAGGAATATAGGCCAAATTTTGAGTGCTCAATTTGGATCGATAGAATCCCAAATAGTCG
>CM035418.1:111158329-111160829 GCA_020310875.1 Ceratopteris richardii
GAAGTGGAATGGAAGGCAACGTTATTTAGGCAATTCTTTCGCTGCATTATCTCCTTATTGGTCGTTTTTGTCGAATTCGCCTATAGCTTACTCTTTGGGAGCTGCAGCTAGGTATCTTAATAATAAAGAAATTGACTCCATCGCAAAGTGCTACAACTCTAAGTGGGAGCTGTTGTCTTTTCCCACCGTACGCAGAATTTTCGCACTGGGACAAGCGTATAAATTCAAATGGCTCCAAATTATTTCTTTTCTGCAACAGTACCAAGTTCCATTATCTATTGATGCATCTGACCCCTGGAGGGATTGGCTGCTTGCAAAACACACCAGATGGTGGTTGGGGAAAGCAAATATGTACTACCACTCGATTGTTATTTCGGATAATATGGCTCATCAATGTAATCAGAGATGGAATCTTAAAAAGAATGATTCTTGGTGGCATGCAAGGTTTCGAGACATATGGGATTCCTCGTACACTTTTAAAATGAAGGTGTTTATGTGGAGGATGTTTGTTGGACACTTCACTTTAGGAGCTTTTCTTTGTAAGCATGGAGTTAAAGGGGTGCGATGCCCTCACTGCGCCTCTTATGCTGAAAATATGCGTCATGCCTTTTGGCTGTGTCCACACATTCAAAGGTGGTGGAATGCTCTGTTTCTATTTCCCATTTGGGATGCAAAGCCCACTAAGTTTAACTGCACTTTTCTGCTCTTCACTTATGTGGATAATGCTAGAGATTGGATAAGGAAAAGATGTGTTTTTCTGTTGCTTTACAATATCTGGATGTTCAGGAACTTTAAATTGTTTAGAAACAAAGGATCGGCGCCAGCCTTCTCCTGGCAATACTGCAAGACACTGCTTTGGTTGGATGTACAAGGCATGCTTTCTGCTGATAAAGACTGCATAGTCTCGCTGTTAAATAGCATATGATCGAGTTTTGCTGATACAGTGTATATCACTGCTGAATAGGATTTTCATGGATAGGGAGCAGGGAGAATAGGGAGTAGAATCTCCCAGCTTACTCTTGTACATTCTTATTCTTCAATGCAATAAAGTGTGGATTCCCACAAAAAAAAAAAAAAAAATACATATATATACATATGTATATATATATATATATATATATATATATATATATATATATATATATATATATATATATATATATATATATATATATATATATATATATATATATATATATATATATATATATACATAGTACAAAGTAGAGATTTAAATCGTAGATTTAAATCGGGATTTAAATCGTTTAAATCGTAGAGGTTTTTTAAAAAAAAAATAAAAATCGGGGTTTTTATTCATCAAGAGAGATTTTTATTTTTTTTCTTATATTTGAGGTATGCACAATCCCTAGTACATTTAGTGTCAAAAACACATAAAATACCTACTCTAGAAGTTAGAACCCCTCCCCATTACATGATACATCATTACAATTTACATTGATGAGTCATGACTCATACATTGTAGAACTTTAATGAATGGTAAATCATGAACATCATATCTACATTGCAATTTACACCATGAATGAGATAGTGATCAATGACATTTCATTACATGAATGATGAAAAGTAAAAGATATACATGAATGTCAATAGCTGAAGCCTGAACGCACAAAAACCATAGAATAAGTGGCAATGTCATACAAAAAAGCATAGAGTGATCACTATCACATGACAGAGTCCAGACTATAATCTAAGATGTCTAATGAATCATGAGTCATGAGTCATGACTCCTGAATGTCATCCATGGAGTCATCATCTATGGGATCCTCATCAAATGTACTAGCCCATGATGATGTACTATCCGACTCTGAATGTCCAAACTGAGCTACAATCGCTCTAGCATCTGGGCCAAGATCATCTCCGCTAGAAGACGAGGCCGATAACTCCTCCCAATCATGTGCATGCTCTGTAGAAGTCCCAAGGCCACCAATATCACGAACACTAGATGTCCCACCGCGCTGTCCACGACCTCGGGCTCGTCCACCTCGTCTCGAATAATACTTCCGTGGTCGACTAGTAGATGGCAATGATGGATCATCTACACATAGCACAATATTTTCATAAAACAATATATTAGAATTTTGAAAATAGAGTGTAGAATGAAAAATATTCTTGAATCTTATGATTAATCCATATATTATAATTTGAACTTTGTAAATTGTACCTATGTGAGGTCTATCTCTTCGAGTGCGACTACGGGTCTGACGCACATGCCTATCAGACTCCATCGCAAGCATGGCAAAGATCTCTCTCTCCTCCTCAGGGATTTGAGGGATATCTTTGACATGGCTGATATCAATAGAATCTACATTAACCTGCAATTTAAAAATTTCAAAATTATAGAGACTAGAGTAGACTCTAGAATATACTAAATACAAATATAAATTTTAAATGCATGACTAAATGTCAAAGAATTTATTTACCTGTAGAGGAGCAATGTTATGTCCTTTAGACTCTAACAACTTGAGATTGCAATGGCAAT
>CM035418.1:111178329-111183329 GCA_020310875.1 Ceratopteris richardii
GTGATTCCTGGTGCCGATACTGCCGCTGCATACATCAATGCGGGTGTCACTAGAGTATCAAAGAGCCACCCCTTAGTCAAGGGCTCCTGAAAATGTGCCTGAAAGCAGCATCTCTCCAATCCAGCAAGCTCCGCATAGCCTCGTGTCAATCTATCTCTCGCTGCCTGTGTCATGGAGAATACCCCTGTGCTGCCTGAGAAGGTGACACCTAAGTAGACGTAGGAGTCACTACCTCTATCTGTCCTCCAGCTGCGGTGAAAGAGGCGCGATGGCATACTGTCCTGGAGGTGTGGAAGATCATGACCTTGGTCTTGCCAAGGTTCACTATGAGTCCTCCCTCCATGCAGAAGGTATCAACGCCTGTAAATGTGACTGCAGCCCCTCCTGGGACCTTGAAAGCAAGACAATGTCATCAGCATATAATAGGATGTTTACTGGCGTACCTCGGAGGTCTCCTCCTAGCCCTCCTGCTCGCTGTATATACTCCGTGATCTCGTTGATGTAGAGACCGAAGAGAGTGGGTGAGAGAGGGCAACCTTGTTTCACACCAATGGTGCTAACAAGGCTGTCTGATAGGCCGCCGGGGCAGCGCACCTTGCCTGTGACTCGCGCATACAAAGGATGGATGGCCCATAGCATGTCTGATGGTAGCTGTAACTCCTGGAGTCTCCGTAGTAGTCTCTCTCGAGGGACCATGTCGAAGGCTTTGTGCAAATCCACAAAGCAACAGTGGAGAGGGAGGGAGGGAGGGGGGGGGGAGAGAGGGGGGAGAGAGAGAGAGAGAGAGAGAGAGAGAGAGAGAGAGAGAGAGAGAGAGAGAGAGAGAGAGAGAGAGAGAGAGAGAGAGAGAGAGAGAGAGAGAGAGAGAGAGAGGGGGAGAGAGAGAGAGAGAGAGAGAGAGAGAGAGAGAGAGAGAGAGAGAGAGAGAGAGAGAGAGAGAGAGAGAGAGAGAGAGAGAGAGAGAGAGAGAGAGAGAGAGAGAGAGAGAGAGAGAGAGAGAGAGAGAGAGAGAGAGAGAGAGAGAGAGAGAGAGAGAGAGAGAGAGAGAGAGAGAGAGAGAGAGAGAGAGAGAGAGAGAGAGAGAGAGAGAGAGAGAGAGAGAGAGAGATGTATGTATTTTGCATTCAATGCAGGCTGTCAGGGTTGGTATGAATGCAGAGAAAAGTGGGGATGTTGGTAGAGTGATGATAGTGGCAATTACAGATGGAAGGGCAAATGTATCGATAAAGAAATCAAATGAAGAACCGCAGGCAATTGCTCCAGATGCTCCACGACCTACACAGGCTGAGTTGAAGGTAAGCTGGTAAATCTCTAATGGAGACAAAAAAAGTTTTTCCAGGCATTACCTTAGAGCCTTTGGCACTTGAAAATTTATTTATAATATTGATCATTATTTGTTTTTTGGCTTCTGTTTCAGGAGGAGATTCTTGAAGTTGCTGGGAAAATCTATAAAGCTGGAATGTCCTTGCTAGTTATTGACACGGAAAACAAGTTTGTATCCACAGGGTTTGCTAAAGAGATAGCAAGAGTTGCCCAAGGTACGTCTGAGGTTATGGAGTTTTTTTTTTTTTGCTATTTGTAATCTTTGCGAAAGTCCAAATTTCTGTTATTATTACTACTATTATTATTATTATTATTATTATTATTATTATTATTATTATTATTATTATTATTATTATTATTATTATTATTACTATTACTACTACTACTACTACTACTACTAACAGTTATTTTGGAAGTTTGGTCTTCAACTTACTCTTCTATTAGGCTTGAAATATGAAAGTACCACTTGTACACAGAGGTGGACCCCTTTATCCCTCACTGTCAGGGGGTAAATGTTGGACCGATGTGCAGGTATTGAACCCTGGACCTTCAGTCCAGGGTTCAATGTGTTTATCACTACCACATACACCCCTGAAACACATATTTATGGTTATACGTCTTCTTCTTATTAAAACATTTCTGAAGCTGAGTTTTTTGGATGTATGTTGCACTGTAATTTGAATTTTGTACCTCCAGAAAAGTTCACCATCATGATATGCATCTTGTTTCTCCTTTGTCATAGAATTACACTTGTGCAGATGTGTATTTGAAGTCAAAGGAGGCTGATTGCGTGTGATGTTATCAGTGCCTCTGATCATGATGTGTACAATAAAAGGCGGAATAAGTTATGCATTCTCTGGAATGTTTTGCTATCAGTCCCTTTTTTTTCAATTTCAAGTGATCCCTTTCCCCCAAAAAGCTAAAGAGTGTAGTTCAAAAACCAAATGTACAGTAAATGATATGGAGAACCTTTTTGGTGGGGAAAGGATGCTGGACTGAGTGTTAGCTAGGATAAACACAAATATAGCACACACAAGAGAATGCACACACATAAACAAGAGAATGCTCATACAAAATACAAAGATGTACAAGATAATGACTTTTGAAGGTCAATGAGGGATTTTTTGGGCAAGTATTATGTGTGTTGTTGCTCTCTTCAAGTACTTTATGAATATATGATTCATTGCTTAATAGCCAAAATGTCATTTTCGACCATTTTGACTAGTTTTATGACCCAAACTAATCTAAATGTTCACTAATATATACAATGATTGGCAAAATCTAGCCGAAAATGTACAATTAGGATTTTATTTGGCCATTTCCTGGCAAACTTTCCACTCCCTTGGATTCTGATTGTTTAGGGAGAGGGAATACGAAATAGTTTACAAAAGATTTTTAGTATCTTTCTAGTCTTCTCTTTCTGACAAAATTGCGGTGAGGTATAAAGTTTTGAACTTGTAAATACTTCATAGTAATTTCAAGTGGAAGTCTTCTCCATCTTTGTGAAGTCCAAAGATGTAATTAAAATATGAAACTAAAACTCCATAGCACTTGGGACTTGTACATGTGTTGCAGTCTTCTGAATATGATATAGATACTTCTTTCTCTGAAATTCGAGCTATCTTGAACTTTGAGAATTGTTCTTTTATGAAGTAAAAAATCTCTTTGTTCTTCATTCCTTTCGTAAAAGGCTCTATAGGGCTGGTCCTATGCAAGGTATACACATACTCCAAGAGCATGAACAGGATCTAGTCAAATATAAAGCTCACCACTTCTTTTGAATTGCTTGGGGAATCTTGAAACAAAAGGTCCTTTCATCAGTTTTAGTAAGATTCCATTTTCACTCACTTCATGACCAAAATAAAACTGCTAGGCCTATCTATTTTTCATTGTTTTTCATTGAATGGGTCTCCATCTTCATCTATCTTCTAGAACACTTCCCTAAGCTTAGAGCAATGGAGTGATTGGAACTCTATACACAAAAGTCCACATTTGAGATGTTTGAACAAAAGGCACTCTGAAAATAATGATGGGGATCATAAGGAAAACAAGTTGGATCTTGTAAAAATAAAAATAATTGAGCATGTTAGGGAAACCTATCTATATGCTAAGTGAATGCAATATACAATTAGGATCATGAGTCTATTAGCATCTCTCAAGATCATTGTTTGGTTATATTCTTAAGGTTTTGATTGTTTGTAATCAAGATTGGTTGTTACTAGTTAGGGTACTTCTTTAGTTGAGATCACAAGGATAAGGAAGACAGGGAAAAGACCTTGGAGTATTGAATTTGTGAGCCGTTGTATGTACATATGCATAAGAGAATAATTCAGCTGTCTAGGTATGTTATAGAAACAAACTTGTGTAAGTCAAAAACCACCTCATAACCTACATGGTACACATAGACTCTCACATTTAGACACATGCACACATGTATACAAACAAACGCATGCACAAATATACCCCCCCCCCCCCCCCCCCCCCCCCCTCTTACACACATATACACATATGCATACACGTACACGTACACGTACACATGCAAACACATACACATACACACATGCACAAACATAAACATGGACATATGCATATGCATACATACATACATACATATGTACATACATACATACATACATACATACACACACACACACACACACACACACACACACACACACACACACACACACATATATATATATATATATATATATATATATATATATATATATATATATATATATATATATATATATATGTGTGTGTGTGTGTGTGTATGTATGTATGTATGTACATATGTATATATATATATATATATATATATATATATATATATATATATATATATATATATATATATATATATATATGTGTGTGTGTGTGTGTGTGTATGTATGTATGTATGTACATATGTATGTATGTATGTATGTATGTATGTATGTATGTATATATATATATATATATATATATATATATATATATATATATATATATATATATATATATATATATATATATATATGTGTGTGTGTGTGTGTGTGTGTGTGTATATGTATGTACATATGTATGTATGTACATATGTATGTATGTATGTATGCATATGCATATGGGTTATATATATATATATATATATATATATATATATATATATATATATATATATATATATATATATATATATATATATATATATATATATATATATATATATATATATATGTGTGTGTGTGTGTGTGTGTGTGTGTGTATGTATGTATGTATGTACATATGTATGTATGTATGTACATATGTATGTATGTATGCATATGCATATGGATATGTCCATGTTTATGTTTGTGAATGTGTGTATGTGTATGTGTTTGCATGTGTACGTGTACGTGTACGTGTATGCATATGTGTATATGTGTGTAAGAGGGGGGGGGGGGTATATTTGTGCATGCGTTTGTTTGTATACATGTGTGCATGTGTCTAAATGGAGAGTCTATGTGTACCATGTAGGTTATGAGGTGGTTTTTGACTTACACAAGTTTGTCTCTATAACATACCTAGACAGCTGAATTATTCTCTTATGCATATGTACATACATACATACATACACACACACATATATATATATATATATATATATATATATATATATATATATATATATATATATATATACATACATACATACA
>CM035418.1:111188329-111205829 GCA_020310875.1 Ceratopteris richardii
AAATTTCTTCCACGATTGTATGATCATATTTCCCATTGATGAATGTAGACAAAGCACCGTGTATAAAAATATCTTTGACCATTCATCTAGGTCCCATCTACCTTTATAGTGTATAACTCCATGTTTAACAATGATTGGAGAATTGAAGACTAGTCTCATGGAGTTTTGCAAGAATTTGTATATAAGTGTGTGTGTGTCTTTTGGTGTGCATGAGAACATGTATTCATTCTTAGATCTATACCCACTATTAGGCACTAATGACATTAGTGGGGATATCATAATATAAATTTTGATACTCTGCATAATGGAGCTAGATGCTATATAGTCTTGTGGTTGACTACCATGAGCTTATAATAGTTGCACTTTCTTTGAGGGTGAATTGGGTGTTTGTTTGGATTCATTTTGGAATATATGATTGTCGTAATAGGACATGCAGTTTTCACTTGTGGATTCTTCGTCCAAGTTGTGACAAGTTGATAGGTGTGCACACCCTATCAACTATGCATTTTTTCTAATTTTTTTTCTTATCTTTCTTTCTTCCTCATTATGGCTGAAGTTTGCTTACCACTTTCGGAAGAGATAGAAACTTGGTTTGCAAAGCTTCTTGTGAGTTCATGCTCGTGGTGTATGCATTGTGGGGTGTGTGTGAGAGCATGTATTCATTCTTAGTTCTATACCCACTATTGGGCACTGATGATGTTAGTGGGGATGTCATGGTATTGTGTCAACACTATGCATAATGGAGCTTAGTGCTATATAGTCTCGTGGTTGATATACCATGAGCTTATAGTTGCACTGTCTTTGAGGTTGAATTTGGGGTTTGCCTTGATTCATTTTGGTGTATATGATTGTCATATTAGTAGATAGACAGTTTTCACTTGCGGATTCGTTATTCGAGTTGCGACTAGTTGGTAGGTGTGTATATCAACTTGCCCATCACTTCCAGAAGTCATAGAAACTCAGTTCATGCTCGTGGTGTGTGCGCGTTTTGGGGGGGTGTGTGTGTGTGAGCATGTATTCATTCTTAGTTCTATACCCACTATTGGGCACATATGACGTACGTGGGATGTCATAGTATTGAGTCGATACTATGCATAATGGATTTTAATGCTATATAGTTTTGTGGTTGACTACCATGAGTTTATAGTTGCACATTCTTTGAGGATGAATTTTGGGTTTGCCTGGATTCATTCCGTTATATATAAGTGTACATATCCATGCATGTTCATGTTGGAGGAGGTCCAATTCACCAAGGCCACCATTTGTGCATGACTGGGCGACACTTGGTCAGGCGCAAGGAATTGAAGCTCAAGTGGAGGGCTTTTACCATACATAAGCCGTAATAGTTAAATTGAATTGAAGCTCAAGTGGAGGGCTTTTACCATACATAAGCCTTAATAGTTAAATTGAATGGTTTGAAAGAACAATATGTATTGAATAGAACATAGTGTACACATGGAGCATAACGAACTGGACCATCTTGCTTTGGATTCACATCAATACAAGAGTGAATACAAAGGTCCTTAAAAGATCTTGTGTACACATCTTGTGATTGGCTAGTTGAGGGTCTCATCACACCGACTAGAGATTGAGATGGGCAGAGCTGCATACATTCCCAGAGAGGAGCAGATATGCAAGATATGCAGAGTAGATATGGAGGATGAGGAGCACTTTGTATGCTGATGTAGCGCATATGATGACATCATAGGTAGATACATGACTCTGTTTACAAGGAAGCCCACCCTCCGAGATATCATGGACTTTAGAGATCAACGACAACTCGGGAGATTCTTACTAGAGATACAGAGTCTGAGAGTTTCCCTACTCTAGCCCACCGCATCGGCCGAGACAGAAGGGAGATAGAGTCAGGTCACTTACTTCTTTGTTCTACGACGTGCAACAACCCTCCCCCCTCGTCTCACACATCGAGAGGGGTGACTCTTCAATAGGCTCAAACCTCTCGAGCTAAGAGACGACCTCGTGCTATAGGATATCGAGCCCCGAGACTTCACCGACACTAGATTGTAGAGATCTAGGCTCGTGACCATCACTCTATGGAGGAGTGATGATCGAAGATGATTGTTAATCTTGCTACATTCATCGAGGCGGCCTTGACTCCACCTCCGCCTTTGTACCACGCCTTACACCCACCCACTAGTACATGATGGGGCTAGTTAGTCCCTCAGAATCTAGATGCATTTTCATGCTTGTACTACCCTTTTGCATATAGTCTATCATAGATATAGCACTCCATACAAACCCCCCCCCCCCCCCCCCCCCCCCCCCGCGTCTATCCTCAATTGTAATGGGCTTCTATATCCGCAGTCTAATGATTGTGCAATCTCTGTGTCCGATAGCCTCTAGCACAGGGTCGTCTCCTAGCAGGAGAGGTCTCAACCTGCTGAAGAGTCACCCCTCTTTGAGTGACAATAGGTGGGGAACCCGGTGCATGTCGTGGGGCAAAGAAGTCAGTGAGTTGTGTCTATCTCCCATTGATCGGAGCTGCTTTGGTGGGTTGGTGAAGGGCATCTCTATGGCTCTGTATCTCGAGTAAGAATCGCTCTTACTGACGCTAATCCCTAGAGGCCATGATCTCACGAAGGGTAGGCTGTCTTGTGAATAGAGCGTGGTATTTGCTTCTGACATCATCATATGCCCTGCATCGACACACAAAATGTTCCTCATCCTCTACCTCTACTCCACATATACAACAAATCCTCTCCTCTCTGAAGGTGTCTGCAGATCTGAGCCTCAATCTCTAGTTGGTGTGATGAGACCCTCAGCCAGCCAATCACTACCCTCGAGCTATGAGCCATGTATGTGTTCATGTAGCGTACTCTCTAGATGAACCCATATGCTAGAAAGTCCAAGAACTGATCTCCATAGTGTGACAATTTGGATCCAAGGCCGAAAGTGAACCACGTATGACTAGTGTATAGCTGCTAGAGATCTTGCCTAAGCCAGTGTTCCTCTCACCGCATGAGAGGCGAATGTGGGGAGAGTCTAGGTCATACTGGAAGGGTGGTAGTCTATCCATATCCAATCCATGTCGATCAAACCATGCCCTAACCTGAGAATGCCAAGCTCTCTCATACCTTGACTTAGAGGCGTGTATTGCCGCCTCAAATGTTGTACGTGTGTGTCTATATGCTAGGAGCTCCCTCATCCTCTGAATGAAATATATAGTATGGAATAGTGCCTCTACCACCATGGGAGGTGTGGCCATGTTTGCCTTGATGATGTCATATGGTAGTGACTGTTTCCAAATTCCTACGTAATAGTTGTGAGACCATGCGTACTTGTGGCCTCTCAATCGCACTCCACTAGACGGATGTGAGAACCGGACCCCAAACCGTTGTTGCATACATTATAGCTGGTGTGACTAGTGTGTCAAATAGCCATCCCTTCGTATGGAGCTCTCGGAAGTGTGCTTGGTGACACCTCTCTTACATGGCCAAAGGTGCATATCCCCATGTGAGCTTATCAATGGCTTCTTGTCTCACACTGAAGGGACCAAGTAGACTTGTGAATGTTACCCCTAGGTAGACATGAAGTGACCACCTCTGTCTGTCCACCTGTTGCCGTGAAGAGTGCTGCATTTCGCACCATAGAAGAGGTGTGGAAGATCATGACTTTGGTCTTGCCAAGGTTTACAGTCAACCCCTTCTATGTACAAAACTCATCCAAGGCATCCAAGTGGTACTCTAGATCCTCGCTAGATTATGAAATCAATACAATATCATCAGCATATAATAGAATGTGTTTAGGTGTACCCGCTAGGAATAGTTGTGAGACCATGTGTACTTGCGGCCTCTCAATCGCACTCCACTAGACGGATGTGAGACCCGGACCTCAAACCTGTTGTTGCATACATTATAGCTGGTGTGATTAGTGTGTCAAATAGCCATCCCTTCGTATGGGGCTCCCCGAAGTGTGCTTGATGACACCTCTCTTACATTTGCACCTTTACCTTATCAATGAGGCAATGCAGAATGAAGACGTAGCCCCTCCATCTTTGCATATGAACTCAGCTCTGCATCGAGAACTGCCCCATAAAGCTTGGCCATGGTGTGACCTATCATGATAGTCTTGTAGTTCCCTAGTTCCAGGGTGTCGCCAGATATGTGGATGGGTACAATGGTGTTCCTCGTCAACGCCTATGGGAAGCCCTCCCCTAAAGCCCCATTGAAGACATATGTAATCAACAAAGCTATAGTGGAGGCATCATATATGATATGCTCACTCTCCATTCCAGTGTGGTCAGTCGAATGTCAGTGTTGTAGCCCCTCAATGGCCCTCGAGATCATCTCTGCTGTGAAGAAAGAAAGAAGACCGAATAGGACGGATCCGGCGGATTGGGAATGGGAGGCTATCCAGGTATCTCATATATCGTCTCAGCATAGTCATGCCGAATTTGCTGATCTCCAATAACTGTGGTCCATTGTGGCTCTCGCAAAGCGTGCCATGCAGCAATGCAATCCCTGCTCATAAGTAGGCGGTATAGTTCAAGCTCCTGTGCCTCCTTGGAGACACGTCTCTTTTGGCATGTGAGGGTCTTCATATGTCTTCTAGCCTTCATCTTTGTGATCTCTCCCAGTGCTCTCTCTCTCTCTCTCTCTCACACACACACACACACACACATACATACATACATACACACACACACACAGAGAGAGAGAGAGAGAGAGAGAGAGAGAGAGAGAGAGAGAGAGAGAGAGAGAGAGAGAGAGAGAGAGAGAGAGAGAGAGAGAGAGAGAGAGAGAGAGAGAGAGAGAGAGAGAGAGAGAGAGAGAGATGTCTTCCAAAGGCCAAACTTGGACTATGAGACAAAACCATGTACAACTGTGACAATCTTTGTGTAGAAGTGAAAAGGAAAAATACTTGCTACACTAAACTTTGTAGGCTGAAAACAAGAAAAGGATGGTGTACTTGGTAATGAGGGGTAGTGGGGATAATGTAGTGGTGCGTTGGGGAGCGTTGCTCTGACTCTGCAGATAATGGCCACATCTAATACACGGGGGACCCATGGGGGATTGAATGCGTATACCCTAACGGTTGATGATGGGTGGAGGTGGGTGGAGTATGTGGTACATCGGTGATGGTCTGAGTACCTCCTGAAAGAGAAGGCTGCCCAAGTGGTGGTGGTGCACCTCTGCTCCATCATGTGGTCGTGGGCTATCACGATGGATGAGATATCCTCCTGATGCAGTCGTGGTCATCGGTACCCAACCATACGTGGTCCGCGTCACAGTCCTTGTGCCACTACCTTCTTGAGCATGAGCCCTATGTCTTTAGGAGGGGGTCTGTCTGATTTGGCCCAGCTTGCTGAAAGAATGGAGTAATAGTCTGCTGGGTACTCACTCGTGTCTTATGCGTGGGCTGTAGTATCTGCTCTCGTCTCTCATCTGCCACCATGAGGAAGTGTCCCATCCTCCGCTGGTCTCTAGTGGTCATGCAGAGTGGGAGTGACTCCTCTATCTGGAACTCTCCTCATAGGTCAGAGTATGATGGGCATCTGTTAACCAAGTGCTCATCACGCTCTATCTCTGTATGGCATACTGGGCATCACCTCTCCTCTCGAGGGACTCTAGTCCGACCTCTCTCGATCTTGAGCTGATGTGATGAAACTAGGAGTTGCCCAATGACGACTCGAAGATAGTGTGGTAGGTATGCCTGCATGTAGTGCAGTCTCAATGAAGTCCTCGTCTGAGATCTATAGAAAATGCTAATGGTAGTGGAGCATGTCAGTGTATCCCTCGGGCTGATCCATGTCCTCTGTATGTAAGTATGTATGCCATATCTCCTGATGAATGAGGAGAGCAAATAGGTGGTGGCCTGGTGGTCGTACTGTACTGGTGGTAGTCTATCTATGCCAAATCCATGGTGGGGTAGTCAATGTGTAAGTGATGCTTGGGAAACTCTGTAAGTGATGCGCTATGTGTACATGGCTATCTGTCAATGTCCATGATGATGCGGCAAATCCCGGTTCCCATATGGTTGCTCCATACATGAGTGCTTGGGTAACCAAAGTGTCGAAGAGCCACCCCTTTGTGCAGGGCTCCTGAAAATATACCTGATGGCACTGTCTCTCCATCAAATCTACTGCTGCATATCCTCGTGTGATGCGATCTCGGGCTGCTTGAGACGTGGAGAAAACCCCAGAGGATGCTGTGAATGTCACTCCCAAGTAGACATACGATCCAACTACCTCGATGGGTCCGCCTGCTCCTGGGAAAGAACTCTGTCTCCTCACCTGTGCTAATGTATGGAAGATCAGAACTTTGATTTTACCAAGGTTCACTGATAGCCCTCTATGTGTGCAGAAATTGTCTATGCTGTAGACCCTCTGCAGATTCTGAAACCAGTACAATATCATCAGCATATAAAAGAATGTGGATAGTGGTCCCTTGTACCTCAATGGCCCCCTCCTCTCTACTGCCGTATGAAGTCCACTATCTCGTCAATGTACAGACCAAAGAAGGTGGGTGAGAGAGGGCATGCTTGCTTCACCTCGATGGTGCTACACAGAGAGAGAGAGAGAGAGAGAGAGAGAGAGAGAGAGAGAGAGAGAGAGAGAGAGAGAGAGAGAGAGAGAGAGAGAGAGAGAGAGTTATTTTTTGTTCGACCAGGTAAGTATTATTATCTGCCCAACGCATCTGATGCAGTCATTTCAGCAGCTACCAAAGAGGCCCTCTCAGCACTGAAAAGCAGCTAAAGATGCCCAAACTTCAAAGAATCATGGGCGAGGAATGATGTTTTAAGCAGTCTTGAAGGGACCAACACACAGATTGAGTTTTTGAGTGGTCGGTGATGTTGGCTAACAGATCAATTGAGAGGTGTGTTGTGAATGGTTCTGTGGGATACCTGAAAATAGTGAAAGAGGCTTAGTGCTCTCCACAGCAACAGAATGTCGTGATGTTGGTAGTGATGGATGTGAAAGAAAATAATGCTGGCGAAAACTTAAAGTCATGTACCATAGATGATTTTTTGACTGCTAGATTAGATTTAAATACTTCATTGGTTTATACGGACATTTTGTTTACATCATCGGGCTTACGGATTACGAGGCATACCTTGTATGTATACGGTTTGTTTATCTCTTTTTCCCAGCTTCTTTACTTTTTGGCCACCTGCTTTGGGTAAGCAAGCAAGTTGTGAACTGTAAAGTATCTTTCATATGTTAGACCCGGCACTTGCGCAAGACAAAAGTGAGCTCAACCATGCAATACTTATGCTATTGGTGTATGGGAAATTTCCATTACTGGGATCTTGGGATGATTTTATAATGATTGTACTTATTATTTGGGTATATATATATATATATATATATATATATATATATATATATATATATATATATATATATATATATATATATATATATATATATATATATATATATATATATATATATACACACACACACGCACGCGCGCACACACACACACGTACATACATGATAAGCTGGTCGGGGTGTATGTTGCGAGGATGAAAAGGAGAAGAGGTGGCAATATGTGTACCAGGTCGTCTGATATTTTTTGAGAGAATGGTTCGTAATTACAAGATTTAGACGACCTAAAATTCATGCAATAAAATATGGTGTATACCCACACTTGTGGATCAGTTTAGTTTTATACCATGGATTTGCTATGGCCGATCTTATCATACAAATAAATATTGGATTAGAAAACTAATATATAAACCTTTGGCTTCTTATCTATCATATAAGCAGGTCCAAGTCTTGAACATTGCACACTAGTAAGAGAAAAAGATACTAGTGGTAGTAGTAGCAATAGGAGTAGCAGTCGCACTAGCACTAGAACTGGCACTGGCACTGGCACTGGCACTGGCACTGGCACTGGCACTGGCACTGGCACTGGAACTGGCATTGTGCACTGGCACTGGCACTGGCACTGGCACTGGCATTGGCACTGGCACTGGCACTGGCACTGGCACTGGCAGCAGCAACAGCAACAGCAGTAGCAGTAGCAGTAGCAGTAGTAGTAGTAGTAGTAGTAGTAGTAGTAGTAGTAGTAGTAGTAGTATCCTTAATGGCACTCCTTAAAAGTTAACAGTCCTTATACGTCAACATGATTATGAGTCACTAGTGGCTGGTATGCTTCCATCAAAATCATGAATATGATTCATCTTGATCTCCATAAGCATAAAATGATTTAATGTTAGACATATTTAATCTTTTCTTGGATTGTGATCTTGCATTAGTGTACCTTTATATCTTCAAATGTCCTAGGAATATCCTCTTAGCTTTTTGAACTCAGTGATGCTCAATAAATGTAATAGTGAGGAAGTGTTTCAAGTACATCATTATACCTCTCTCTTTATGTTGGACATGTACAAGTGAAGTGCACTTGATACTATGTGAATGTGGCAGAATCTACATATCCTCTCTCAAATTCTCTCAAGTTTGCATCTCTTATTCTCAATGTATCTTCGGATAGCATGTGATACATATACACTCAAATAGTTGGGTCTCTTTATGAATCTAATATCATAATGAAATAGTCTTGATAGTCTTGAATTTAGAAGCATTGTTTTGGTGGGTTGAATCAACTCTATGTAATGTACGTTGGCCAATACCTTGTCAGATCATTTGTTCATGCTCACAATGTGAAAATGGTGTGGATGTATATCCTCTATCTCCAAGAATGGGGGTAGGTGGTTAACATTTAGCGCATGTGCTAAGAACCATGCTATCATTTGACTATGTACTAGAAACTCATATGGTTGCCCTTACACATGAACTAGGTTTCCAAAATCCCTACAGGATAATAGGTCTAGCAAGGGTGAATTATGTTATTTTGTTCAATATTTTTAAAATACAATCAATTTTTTTTGCATCAAGTTACAATAAGTGGTCATGGTTGAAAAAAGTGATGTATTCTATATATTGGCCCTTGAAGATAAGTTGGATGGTTCGACCTACCCACTATGGACATGCATGAGGCACCACATATTGGTTGCGAAGGGAATATGGAATATCATGGATGATGTTGAACACCCTCTTGAACCACAAACACTCAAAATGAAGACAATGCATGTGGTATTGAGGTTGATTTAGGCTCAAGTTTTAGTGCTATTCTTATTTCAAGTTCTCTTGCAATGCCAATTTTGATTATGGCAAGTAACACCCCAAATAGTCCCAACCCCTATAGAGCGACATCAATGGGATGGCAAAGATGCCCAGGAGCATGCCTTGACCACTTTACATGTCACGAAAGCCATTATCCCTATATTTGCTCATGCAAAGTAAAAATTATGCTTCAAATATTCGTGCCACTCTATATTAGGCAAAAATGAGGCTCTTGGTGCTTACCTCCTTAAACAATTCGAGATTTGGCTTATAATTGAAGGTTATTCTATGATGATATCTCACAAAGATAAAAGATTTAGAGGAGCAATTGATTGTTGCAAATGAAATTTTCCTAGAAAACTCAATTGTGTAGATTGTTCTTTATGGTTTTGCTCGATTCTTACTAGAGTTTTCTTGTACTCTATGTTTGATGATGAAAGGAAATCCCAATGCCTTGACTTTTAAACAATTAGTATCTACTTTTGTTGAAAGAAGACCAATCTAGGTGGCACATGTATGTTATGTGTGTTGTAGATAAGATTTTTTTGCTGGTCAATAGAAACTTGCAAGTATTCCATAATCATAGAAGGAAGACAAAGATGAGAACAAAACAAACACGCCAAAAAGCTTTTGGAAATAATGTGAGGCAAATGATTATATCAGAAAAGAATCTACAAAGATTGTTGCTAAAATTTTATATTGCTATAGCCACCACAAAAGAATGGTATTGCAAAGATGAAAAACAAGTCTCATGGAAATTGCGAAGTGTGTGGCAAAAATTCATGCTTTACCTTATAGTTTCTAGCTTGAGATCAAAATGTGTATTGCATATGTAGTTAATGGGTCTTATGAAGCTTGTCATGGTTGCAAGCGATATGTTACACATCTACGTGTTTTTGGTTTTCTACCATGTGTAGAAGTGCTTGAGAAACAACACAAGAAATTGGATGAGAAGCCCGTGAAATGTATTTAGGTTACTAAACACAAACTACTCACATGTACTACTCACAAACTAAACACGTTTAGGTTACCGATGATATACTTTTTGTGAGCTTGAAAGATGTGTATGCTATTATTGCCTTTCTTCACTAGGGGACAATCAAATCTATTTTAGTGAGGAAACTTCCCAACCTATGCAAGTTTTGAATGAGAATAGAGATCAATCCATTTCTATGCAAATCTTTGGGATGGACTTATTGATGAGAGAATAGATATTGAGGAGGGGAAATCTATACCAAAATAATTGCTATAGACTTTGAGAGATAGTAAGTTAGATGCTCATTTGGTTTATCATACTCATTCATGCTTCAGTGGTGCTTCCTTTGCATTTGATTGTTATGAAGCTGTTGTCTCTAGCCTTTGTCATGAGAATGAACCCATTTCTTTTGATGAAGCACAAAATTTAGAAAATTGGATGGCTACTATGCAATCTGAATATGATGCTATAATGAAGAATGATACTTGTTCTTTGCGTGAGTTTCTTCCTAGCCAGAACAACATTTGCACTAAATGGGCCTAGAAGTTGACATGTAAGCATGATGATATTGCTCATCACTATGAGGTTAGGCTTTAACTAAATATTATTTCCAAGAAAAAGGCATTGATTTTGATGATTCCTTTGCACCTACCTATGGTAAGTCAATCCTTCATTGCATTTGTGCACTTATAGCTCACAATGCTTGGAATATACATTAGTTGGGTATTAGAACTACATTCTTAAATGGGTACTTGCATGAAGAAGTGTATGTTTTTTAGTCCTATGGTTTTGTGCATAAAGGCATGATGTGGATTAAAGCAAGCACCATGTGCTTGGTATGAGAAGATACATGCCTACTTATTAGCACATGGATTTTATAAATTGAACTAAATGCACCTTGTATGTGAAGCATGCAAATGATGTACTTATTATGGTTGTTTACATAGATGATATGTTGCTCAGTGCTCTTAATTAAATGCATATTTTTTATTTTAAGGTTGATTTACATGCTCTTGCAAAGTTTCAAATTTGGAGGATTTGCATGATTATTTGGGTATTCAATCTATGCAAGTTGAGGGTAACATTGCTTTGTGTCAAAGTAGATACATTGACATTTTTTGCAGCATCTTGGCCTTGAGGACTATAACCCTATTGCCGTTCCCACGAAAAAATATTTACGATTGAGTCTTTGGGATATTGGAGATTCATTTGATGTCAGAGTTTATCAACAAGCTAATGGATGCCTTATTTATGTATGCATCATTTGGCTTGATATTCCGCTTGCTATCCCTCCAATGTGTAGATTTATGTACAATATAGGACCCATGCATTGGCAAGAAGTTAAGCATATCCTTTACTCTTTATTTGGTAATCAGAAGATTGGTTTGTTGTATTCCAAGGAGATGGTTGGTTGTGTTTTTTTTAATAATAAATTGGGCTAGTTGTTATGGCATGTATGTCCATGAATGGTTTTTGCTTCATGCTTACTAGCTGATGCATATCCTTGTTGCACAAGAAGCAACTTATTGTGGCCACTTCTAGTTGTGAAGTTGAGTATAGGGAGCTTTTGATAGATCCTATTAAGTGTATGTGAATCATATGCCTTATGGATGATTTGGGTGTTGATCAAACCTTTGTAACTGCCATATGTAGTGATAGTAAGATTCCTAGTAGTCGCGAGGAACCCAATGTTCCATGCTTGCACTAAGCATATTGAGGTGCACTATCTCTATCCTAAGAAAAGTTTCTCTATTGGAGAGATCAATTTGGTATATGTGCCCACACATGATAATGTTGGAGACCTTTTCATAAAGTCTCTACCACAAGAGAAATGTGAAACATTTTGCAAAACTTTGGGATTACTTCCTTCTGTGGATTGAGCTCCATCCATATTGGTTGGGACTTCTTTATGCATGATTGATAACCCCTTATTGATTGCATCACTCCTAGGGGGTAGTTTTTAGTATATTTTGGTAATGATGTGTTTAAACACACTTAGGACTACTATGTACTTTTTCTCCTCTTTAGGATGCTTTTTTCCCTTGACTTGTATGTATCTACATAAGCATAAAGATCTTATCTTTGTGCATTCTCACTTAGTAATACATTGTGTTATGTTGCCAAGCTTATTCTTCTTCCTCACGTTGATTGCGTGCATTCTCAATTCTTGAAATCCAACAAGAACTCTTAACTTGCATCTAGACATGTGAAGATAGGTGGGGCACACAAAAAATTATGTATATAGAAGTGAGAAAGCAACCATCATTTTAAATACCCATCTCTTAGTATGAGAATTTTGACAAAGGTTTTTAGTCCAATAATGATGAGAATGATGCACATCCTCTTGTTAATACACATCTCTTGTATGTTTAATAGATAACCTACCGATACAATATATAATGTAACCTAAGATGCATATAGAAACTAGCTACATCGCTACATCACCTTGAATACATGCAAGCATAAGGAAACATCTGCTTTGTATCTATGTTAAACCATGAAAGATTCAAACCATTATTTTTTCTAAGGTTTATGATAAGCACATATTATAGATGAAATTCAATCCGAAGTTGGAGATGCGATTATAGACCCTTATCAAATTCACATAACAAAACAATATTATTGGTATATAGCATAATATTTATCTCGGTGTTTGCCATATTGACACCTTGCTATCCTTTCTCATGTTAAAAGACATAATCTCATCCTTGCATATGCCAAAGAGTGTGGGTGATAAGGGGGAGCCCTACTTTACCCTTATGGTATTGGTGAAGTAATATGATAGTTCATTGGGGGAAACATAGGAGATTCAATATTTTGTGCTGATATATTTAGGTAGTAATGTGTGTGAACACTCTAGGACTGGTGAGGCATTTTTTTCCCTCTTTAGGAGGTTGTTTTGGCCTGGATATATGCCTATTGCCCTAAACGGCTACTTATCTTTGTACATTCTAGTGGTAATACATTCAGTATTGTGTGTTGTGCTCCAAGCTTCCTCTTCTTCTTCCTTGTGCTATTCGCATGCTTCTGTAGATCTCTAACTCTAAGAGTTGGTATCAGAGCAGGGCGACGCTTCACCTAGGGCATCGTCGACACCTCTCCGATTGCAGTCTCAGAATCGCATGAAATTTGGTGAGCATATTCATGGTGTTTCAGAGATCAAAACAGCTTCGTTCTATTGCAGAAATCACGATCTAAGCTCGTTTCGACCTCTGAATGCACAATCACAACGCTTGTGTAGGCTATTTTGTCTTTTTGTGTGAAAGGTATATACCCGTTTCGGTTCGCCAGTATAAGCGTCTTGAAGTCTACTACAGGTTTAACAGAATTCGTCTGGGTAGTTCTGTTCAACTTTTTGAGATATAGTCAATTTTTTCCATCAAGGTATTTTAGTCACTAGTCATGGCTGAAAGCAGTGATGTATTCCATATCTTTGTTGTTGAGGATAACTTGGATGGTACCAACTACCCATTATGGGCTTATATAATGCAACATGTATTGGTTGCAAAAGAACTGTGGAACATTATGCAGGGTGTTGAAAAACGTCCTATCACACCTCCAACTGTTATAACTGCAGAAACTGAATCTGATGCAAAAGGTGTCGAAGATAGTGATATTCTGTAGATTCCTGTTCGTGCTGCAATTTCTGCTGCACCTACTGTAGACGAAATTCGTTGGGATGGCAGAGATGCTCAGGCGCATGCATTCATAGCCTTATCTGTCAAACATGCTATTATCCCTCACATTCGCTCTTGCAAAACAGATAAGGATGCTTGGATACACTTACCACATTGTACCAGGCTACAAATGAGGCTCGTGTTGCTTACCTCCGAAAACAGTTGGAGAGTGAGCACATGAATGAAGGTGATTCTATGGATAATTTTTTGACAAAGATCAAGGATTTGAAGGAAGAGTTGATTTCTGCTGATGAAGTCCTTCTTGACAGTTCATTGGTGCAGATTGTTCTGAATGGTCTTCCTGACTCATGGTAGAGTTTTGCATCTGCTCTTCGTTTGAAGATGATCCAAATACCTTAACATTTGAAGAGTTAGTTTCTATTTTGTTGCAAGAAGACCAGTCTAGGCAGAACAGGTCTATTATGCATGTTGTAGATCAAGCTTTCCTGGCTAGTGAGAAGGGCAAAGGAAAATGGAGCTCTTCTACTGGTAAGCAGAAATCTGCACATGCTGCACATTAGAAGAAGGAAGACAAGGATGAGAAGAAATCAGAAAAGCAGAAATTGTTTTGCAAATACTGTAAAGCAAATGATCATGTTATTAAGAGCTGTCCAAAACTGACTGCTAAAGAGGCAAAGAAGAAGGAGGCTGGAATGGTTGTTGCAAAGGCCTCCACACCGAAAACAGAGTCTTCTAATCTAGTGCAAAATGAAAAATAGGCCTTTATTATTGTTTGCAATTTGGACCCATCTTCTCATGAGCAATGTATGTCCACAGTAGACCTAGATGTTTGGTAGTTTGATAGTGGAGCAACCAAACATATTACCTCGTAGTGCAGTTTCTTCTCTTCACTCGAGCCTGCCCCTACAGAGAATACTGTTACATGTGCCAACAACTCCTCTTATCCTATTATGGGTGTTGGTAAGATAATTTTGACTACTGCTGATGGTAGTTCTTTCACTTTGTCAGATGCTTTATTTGTGTTAGGGATCAAGAAGAATCTGTTATTAGTTTCGACCTTAGCCAAGATTGGCTTGGTTGTGAAATTTATTGATGATAGATGTACAGTTTATGATCTGTCAAATGGTGACATGATTATTGCTTCTAGCATTTTATGTCATGGGCTATATAAGATCATAGACTATGAAAGATCTGTGAATGATTCGACATGTGCAATACATGATTCTCAGGCTATGTTAGATGCAAAGCTTTGGTCATTTGAATTTTTCAAGTTTGCTATGCCTGCAGAAATCTGAAATGGTGTTCTCTTTGCCCAAACTTGAGGCACCCGAAAAACATGTTTGTGAAGGTTGTATTTTGGGCAAAATGTAGTGTTTCTCCTTTCCAAAAGATGGTTCAGTTCAGGCTACTTAGAAATTGCAGCTTGTACATAGTGATGTCTATGGTCCTATGCAGACACCTTCTTTTGGAAAGTATCTTTACTTCGTGGCATTCATTGATGATTTTTCTAGGCATGCATGGGTATATCGACTCAAAGAAAAGTTGGAAGTGTCTATGTGCTTCAAACAGTTTTTGGTTTTGGCTGAAAATCTATCACCATGTAAAATGGGAATCTCTGTTCTGATCGAGGGGGGAATATATATCTTCTGACTTTAATGCATTTTTGGCTAAACGTGGGATAAAACATCGGTTTAGAGTGTCGTATACACATCAACAGAATGGAGTTTTTGAACGGAAGAACAGATCACTCATGGAGATGGCGAGGTGTATGGTCAAGAGTCAGGCTTTACTACATAGTTTTTGGCTTGAGGTTGTCATGTGTGCAACATATGTACTTAATAGGTGTCCCACTAAAGCACTACAGTCTATCACTCCATATGAGGCTTGGCATGGTTGCAAGCCATCTGTTGCTCATTTGCGTGTTTTTGGCTGTCTAGCATATGCATTAGTGCCTGAACAACATCCCAAGAAATTGGATGATAAAGCAGTAAAATGTATTTTTGTTGGATACAGTTTTGAAAGCAAAGGCTATCGTCTGTATCATCCATAGATTAAATGCATTTTGGTTAGCCGTGATGTTGTTTTTATGGAAGATGCTATTCAGCCTTTACTTTCATGTAGGAAGGAGAGTTAGCTCCAAAGACATGTATGATACTTTGCTGCCTCTTTTTACAAGTGGATAGTCTAGTGGTGGTCCTAATGAGGCAACTTCTCAACCATTGTAGGTTTCATGTGATGATGCAGATCATTCCATTTCTGATGTAGATTTGCATGATGCACTTTGTTGATGAGAGAGCTGATACTGAGGAGGCAAAAACTATGCCAAAATGGCTAGTGGAGACTTTGCATGACAATAAATTAGATGCACCTCTGTCATACTGTACTCGTTTAGGCTCTCATAGTGCCTCTTTTGCATCAGATTGCTATGCTATGGATGCATCTAGTCTCTGTGATGAGACTGAACCTGTTTCGTTTGATGAAGCACAAAACTCTGAACATTGGATGGCTGCAATGCAATTTGAATGTGATGCTATCATGAAGATTTGTACCTCGTCTTTATGTGACTTGCCTCCTGGCAAGAAGGTCATTGGCACTAAGTGGGGATACAAGCTCAAGTGTAAACCTGATGGAATAGTTGACCGGTATAAGGTTAGGCTTTTTGCAAAGGGTTATGCGCAAGAAAGAGGCATTGATTTTGATGAGACCTTTGCACCTACATGCCATATGACTATTGTTCGTAGGATCTGTGCACTTGGAGCCCATCATGGTTGGAATGTACATCACTTGGACATTAAAACTACATTTCTGAATGGTGACTTGCATGAAGAAGTGTATGTTTTTTAGCCCCATGGCTTTGTGCAAAAAGGGCATGAAAACTAGGTGTGCAGGTTAAAGAAGGCATTATATGGTTTGAAGCAAGCACCACACACTTGGTATGAGAAGATACATGCATATTTGATTGCACATGGTTTTGAGAATAGTCAAACTGAAAGCACCTTATATGTTAAGTGTGCTAATGATGTTCTTTTGATCATTGTTGTCTATGTTGATGAGATGCTGCTCACTGGTCCTATTGAGAAGCATATTGCTGATTTAAGATTGATTTGCATGCCTCATTTGAGATGTCTGATTTGGGGCATTTGCATCATTATTTGGGCAATCCGTTTATGCACGTTGATGGTGGAATGGCTTTGTGTCAAATGAAATATATTGACACATTATTGCAGCGTGTTGGCCTTGAAGACTGTAAGCCTATTGCCACTCCTATGGAGACAAGTTTATGATTGAGTCTTCATGATGCTGGAGATGCCTTTGGTGCTGTTCTCTATCAGTAGGCTGCTGGATGCCTAATTTACTTATGCATTACTTGGCTAGATATTCAGTTTGCTGTCTCACAGATGAGCAGGTTTATGCATTGCCTAGGTGTCAGGAATTGCCACGGAGTTAAGCGCATCTTTCGCTACTTGAGTGGTACTCAACTACTTGGATTGTTTTATCCCAAGGAGGGATCATTACCACCTGATTTGCATGCTTTTTTTGACAGTGATTGGGCTAGTTGCTATGACACGTGTGTCCCCAGTGGCTTTTGCTTCATGCTTGGTAGCTCATGTATATCTTGGTTGAGCAAGAAGCAACCTAATCTGGCCACTTCTAGTTGTGAGGCTGAGTATAGGGCATATTTCACAGTGAATGTTGAGTGTGTGGCTCAGATGCCTTATGACTGATTTGGTTGTTGGTCAGTCTTCTGCCACCATCATCTTCACTGAAAGTCAGAGTGCATGGGCAGTCATGAGG